>CM052714.1:33981493-34026493 GCA_028551405.1 Uromys caudimaculatus | reverse complement strand
TCCTTTCTGCTTCTTTTGCCTATTTGCTCACACCTATCTTCTCCATTTTTTTTTATCTTATTTCTTTCTTTTTACAATAAAATAGAAACAGCCTCAGTGATTACAAAAGAATCTCAAGGCTTCCAATGAGCTCTGGACTCAGTAGGAATGATTATCTCTCCCAGAGTCTTTCATGTCCATGTTAAAGAAAGAACTTTCTATTTGAAGTCTATATAGTTAAAGAAGGATTACAGGATATAATAGGTATTGCAAAAATGCATTGTTTTAATCTTATGAATGCAAGAAGAGGAATATATTCAGTAAGAGTCAACATTCAGGTGTGGGTAATATTTATGCACAGATAAAGGGGATTTTTAAAAACAAACTATATGTTTACAAAATACCTACTGTGAATTAATGAGTAAATCAGCTGATTTCACACCACCAAATTTAATCCTTTTAGCATTGTGCTTGTCACACATAAGAATCACCAAGAGGTTGATTTAGGGGAGATAAATCACTCAGCAAGGGTCTTTGGGTGTTCAGTGAAAGACCTGATAGAGGCACAGCTATTACAGCCCAGCCTTTCTCTTCTCATTATCATGTGCAGAAAGAGTAACTAGACATGATAAGGTCTCTAACTATTGCATTTGTTTAAAAAAATTAAAGAAGGAGGTCATCTTCTGTGTGTGTCTGCCTGTGTGTGTTAGCAGAATTTTCTATGATGATTTTTAGATGCTCTTAGATATGATCCCAGTGAACAAGGAAGCAGTGTTTTGAGAGCATCATTATTGAGGAATTTCTTATCTTGTCTACTGCAGGCTACAACATCTAACCCTCTGAAAGTCCCCAATAGACTTTAGGTCAAAATGAAATTGTGTTTGTTTTCTGTGTTATTACTTTTCAAGAAGAGCAATTTATGGTGCAAATGCCACCTGGGATTGTGACTGACAAGAAGTTCCACACTGAAGAAGAAATATAGCCAGACCCTGTTACTACATCTGGTACTATGGTAAAGTCCTGTTTCTGGAGGGTCAATTCTTGATTTAATGCTTTTCTTTATACATATTTTAGAACAGCACTAGGACTGAATGTAGTTAATACATCAGTAGTTAATACTATTGATGGGGCTTCCTATGCTTAACACATCTGAACCACATACAGTTTAATGAAAGCATATGCTATTTAGAAAAATTGACATGGCTTCTGCATAGACGTGATGATCCTTGGTGAATCTATGCCTCATGAGGGTGCTATGTTTAGGTTTATTTCTGTTAATACCTATGATGAGTTGCACAAGGTATTTATTACACATAAAAATTAAAATAAATGATTGAATGAATAAATTGATTGAATAAGGAAGTCAGGAATTCAGAGCCATCTTAAACTACATAAAAAGTTCAAGCCCAGCCAAATACTGTCTTAAAAACAAAAATAATTAAAGCACACAAAACCATCAATGATTTTTTAAATGGATTCTAGATTGTTATTTTAAATGGTCCTATAATTCTTCTGATATCTAATGTGTAACTACCAGAAGGAAAAGATTGCCTTTATGACTACTAAATCATAGGCACTGATAGAGTATGCATATATACTGAATTATCAGTAGAAACACCTGTAGATTGGAAAACAAGGAAAAGCTGAAAAGTAATAAATTAAACAGACAACTTCCTTAGGAAATCCACGGGCGCTATCACAATTACTGCAGGCTTCACAGAAGCCATTGTAAAATCTGAGTGACCTTGACCACCATTTTCCCAAGATCAACAAATACCTACCTGGTAAGTTTGCTTGGAAAGGAGACTCTTCCATATCAGGTAATTGAGGCAGTGTTACAGTATTGATGGTACACAGCTTAGCAGGATCTATGGTCACAGCTCCTGATGCTAGATCCATACTGCCTCTACCCTAACCCTAATAATGGTAGTCCTGCTACTTTGCTTCTTTCTGCCTCAGTTTCCATATCTAGATATTGAATATTAAAAAAATAGGACTAGTTTTATAGTGTTGACGTAAGTTAGCCATGTTATTACTTGTAAAGTATTATATAGTGTCTAGATCATAGATACTCATGTATCTATGTATGTACTCAGTAAAACTTCACAAATTTTGGTCATCACTATTACTTTTGAATCTAGCCATTAGAAGAGCTAGAGACTTTCAAAAGACTGTTCTCCCTGTACGCCAAACAGCATATCAAGTGTAAGCCAAGAAATTTAGCTACTGAAAGTTCACTAGTAGCCAGATGCAATGGTGGACTTTTGTAATCCCAACAGCTGGAAGACTAAGACAGGAGGATCACAAGTTTAATACCAATTTGGGCTTTGTAGCATTTCCAGATTGGCCTAGGCTATATAGTGAACCCCTGTCAAAAACAAACAAACAAACAAACAAACAAACAAACAAACAAATAATTTTCTTAGAGAATTGCTCTGACCAATTAATCCTCAGCATTATTTCATCCATAACAAATTCTCATTATTAACTCTGACAGTTCCAAATTTCTCAAACTCAGTGCATAGATACCGAAGCAAGCAAAAATGTCTGTGAACATTTGTTCACTGATTTTCATTTATGTACACTGATATTCATTTATATATGTACACATGTATCTGTGCAATAATTTATACTAGTAATTCACTGTGATAGTTTATCATAACTATATATACTTAGCTATAAAAAATTTTGTTAAATGGGCAATATAATGTAACTCTTCACAAAGTGATGACAGGACTCACTTACATAAGCTCTGTGAAACCAGAATTATTATATATGCAGACGTCAAAAGTGAGATAGGAAACCTTAACTTGATCCCCAGGACTGAGGTCATCTGGTCTACCAGCAGCAATTGTGGGACTCTAACTTGGTTTCCCTAATCCAATTCCTTTCCTCATAAAAATAATGCAGATAATATCAGAATCATCCCCAAGCAGCCCAGACTTCCCACTTCATTTGATGTAAATCAGTATGCCATCAACTGTACCTACCTTTCTAAAAGAATATGGGAAGAAGTTAAGGTAATATGTATAGAACATTATTCATTCTGTGCAGAAGTTCGAGATGAAATGTTATCATAATGGTTTCATCTCATCTGACATATTAAAGTAACTATGACATTAGGAGGGCAGAGCTGTCTCATTACTGCATGTTTAATATAAGCCTTTGGCAGCCTGCGTGTAAAAGAGCAAAGTATCTCGATGTGATGCTGGTGGGAAATTGTTTAATTATAATAGAATTTAACACAAAAGATACGATTATTGCCCAAGAATGGTCTGAGATGTAGTTCATTTCTATAGTCTTTGAATGCTGCTATTACTGGCTCCAGTGGTGTGCTTTGGGGTATTTGAGATGATGATGATAACAATTCATTGTACTGGAATTCCAAAAAAGACAATGAACATGGTGCAAGTATTAAGCATTGATTGACCAGAGAAGAAGTGGGTGGCCAGCTCTCATTTGTATTTTGGATACATGGGTAGATGTGCTACCAGCTTCTCAGTGACACTTCCTTTGCTGACTTCATTGTCAAATTAGAACTTCCTCCCTTTCTAAATAATGACATAGCTTAGCTTTCTGGCATAATATACTAAAGTGAATATCTGTGTTCTCAACAAAGTAAATTATATTTTACTTGGTGTATGGTGTTAATACTTATGAGTTCAGGAGTATATGTGTGTGTGTGTGTGTGTGTGTGTGTGTGTGTGTGTGTGTGTGTGTCTGCGTGCATGCGCGCTCATGCGCGTGCTCATGTTTGCATCTGTAGAGGTAGAAGTTAGGTGTCTTAATGTGTCTTCTTTAGTTTTTTTAGACAGTCTTTCACTAAACCTAAAGCTCATTGATTCAGTTACTCCTGCTAGAGAATGAGCTTCAGGGATCTGCCTGTCTCTGTGCGCCACAGAGCTGGGGTTACAGACACCTGACATTGTGCTTAATTTCTTTTTAATGTGAATTTGGGTATCTGAACTCAGGTCTTCATTCATGAGTGATAAATACTTTACTAAGCTATCTCTCCAGACTCAAATAAATTTTTTTTAAGACAAAGGAAAACAATGCTTCTTAAGATCAATTATGATGGGAAAGTCACCAGGAAACCAGGTCTTTTGTTTCAGAACCTCCTGGAGGGGAGTCATTTCTTATTTTATAAACACATATTGAAATTCCTTCTCAAATTACTGCAAATTCAGGGCAGACTTTATTTATTGCATACACCACTGGGCTTGCTGCTCATTAGAAGCTTGCTCTCATCACTTCATAGCTGATAGATTATTTTTATTACATGGTATCTTTAAAGGCTATTTGAAAAGTAGGGGTTATCATCAGCTAATGAGCTTCCAATGACCAGAATGCCATCCTTTGTTAAGGCACTTTGGAATTTGATTAATTGGAGCCCAGCCCTGGTCTTCCTGCGGGCGTCATTCATAAATCATTTCTCATGGTCTGCAGGGAAATCGTACATACTCTATTACTGGTACAAAACCCATCTGAAATGGTCTCAGTTCCTCATGGGTCTCTCCATAACTGTACCTACCTAGAATTATGGAAGCAGGGAAGCTGGACACTTTGCCTGGTGTTGAGTGGAAATTGTTTCACTGAATATCTGATAGCTGTCAGGAAGACAACATGAAAACAGGATGATACTGAGTCAAGATGAACAACAATCCTTGATTTGGGCCCTAAAAAGTCCTTTGAATTCTTTCTGGCTTTTAAATTCATTTTTGGAGTGATTTTCAGTTTTGTTTTGAACAAAATCTGTAGATGCAGAAAACCGAAATTTCTCTATCTTTGCCAAGTGTGTACTCTTTAGCAAAAAGCTAAATGCTGCTGCCAATTTTTTAAAAAAAGATTTTTCAATGTTATACTTTTTAAAAAATATCATCAATTGTTAAAAGCAGTCATCCTTGGTTACTGTCTGTACCTATTCTGGTTCAGGTTTGCTGACATATAACCTGTTCCTAATCCATGATTGACAAAGTCTTTTCATTTGCCTGGGTAGAATACAGTAATTATTAAAAACAAAATTTGTGTAACACTCCTCACTTCATATAGCCTCATGCATGTAGTTAATTAAGCAGAGAGGGCCAGTTCATTTTTTAAGGTAAATTTAAACTACCAAGACACAAAATCTAAAAGTCTTAAACTCCACATTTAGTAATATTAGCAGTGTGTGTGTGTGTGTGTGTGTGTGTGTGCGCGTGTGTGTGCGTGTGTGTGCGTGTGTGTGCGTGTGTGTGTTTAGGTAGGTAGGTAGGTGTACCTGAAATTCAGAGGACAGTCTCAGATATCATTCCTTTTATTGGTTATCATTCCTTTTACTGAAGTTTGCTGATTAGTCTATAATGTATGGCTAGGGACCCCAAGGGGTCCATATGTTCCCGAGCCAGCATGGGGATTACAAGTTCCTGCTACCACAACTGGATTTGTTTTGTGTGGGTTGTGGGATTCCATCTTGGATACTCCTTGCAAGGCAAGCACTTCACCAACTGAGCCATCTCTACATTCCTGAATAACAGAAGACCTCTGGATTTCCAAGTACCTAAGACTGTCCTTGCTTATCTTGGCCTAGGAAATTCAGCTGATCACTACATAAGTTTCTAGAGAGAACTGGATCTTTCCTTCTGAGTTTCTCCTAGACACAAGGAAGCAGAGCTGCTTAGCACACACTACTCCTCTGAACCGAGCTCCATCTTGCCAGGAGTCCATGTGGTACAGTCAACAAGTCAGGGTTTGTGTATTCTGTCCTTTCCAGTACAAGCCCATTGACTCATGGAAGACATTAGCCTTTTAGAACCTCAGCTTCCTACAGAATGGGGCAATACATTATGATGCATGGCACTGGTATCTTTAGGCCTTTTAATGTATCATCAAGTTTCTTGTGTTTGGGAAAGGGAGCCATCTCATCAGTTGCCAGCCAGTGATTGGTGTTCTTCTACATTAATATCTGAAAGATTTTTGAAAGTGCTGACAGACACAGGCCATAAAGGCATGGAGTTTCTTGGGTGTATCTTCATCCCCATTGTTTTCAGGATGGTTTGTGCAGGTTCTACATGGGATCTTTGTTATTTCCTGGGTCCAGAGAGTGCTATAGAGGCTTGTATCAATGCATACATTCTGAGTCTCTATCTTCTTGGTGATTTTCTGGATTTCTTTGAATTCTCAAGTGTCAGAATCCTGAAAGCTCACTCCATGGATTCATTGTGAAAACTGGAGGTATGTTCTCCACTCTGCCTAATGGGCCTCTTCCTCTTACCACCTTGGGAAAGGTAAAAAGAAAAGATGTATTTTTAAAAAGGAAAGTTTAAACTTTCCTTTAAAGTATGTGGAAACCTGAAAAGACCCATGGAGGCCCCCACAATGCAATTGAGGGAACATGCCAAAGAAATTGCAACTGGAAAATAACACAGTATTTCAAATTTAACTTTTACACAGGAGCTATCAAGCTGCTGAGAATTCTCTTCCTTAATGGTCTTGGCTTGGAGAAGCATCCAGGGATTTGGATCAGATGATAAATCTGAAAGGAATGGCATGGGATTTTGTATGATAATTTGAATATTAATTATTGATATATTCAAAGGTGGTTGGTAGTGTGCTTATGCAGCATGAACAAAACTCTAGGTCTAACACTATATAAACTAGATATAGTGGTGCATGTCTGTAATCAGTGCATTCAGGAGGAGGAGGAGGAGACAGGAGGACCAGAAATTCAAGATCACCCTCAGCTAACATAAATTTGAGGCCAAACTGGGATATATGAAACCCTATCTCGGAAACATGAAAACAAAAACAAAATAAAACTTTTATGTTATCCTCAGAGATCCGTTGTAAACTTATCATATATGAGTATGAGATGACGAACACTTAATCACATCACAGAAGACTCTTTAATAGGACCACAGAGTAGACAAGTCTCAGTTTTTTCTCAGAGATATCTTTGAAAACATCTCACCATCTACAGGTGAATCTATACCCAGGGAGTGACGGCAGCAATGACCTGGGCTTGGCAAAGCTGTACAGTTGCTTTGCCCAGGTAGACTCAATATTTACTTTCTTAAAAAATTGCTGTTTCTATTTATGTGCATTTTGATTCATAGTGATTCTCCTGGTTGCAAGCCACATTTAAAGTGTTTTATTTAAAGGCATTATGGGGTTTGAATTGTGTCAAATACATCCTTGACACCTGCGTAAATGTTTCAGGAGAGAATTATAGAATGGCAACATAATTAATTTTCTATTGAAGAAAGCCTAATGGATCATAGAAAACACCCACATTGGCATGTGTAATTTAATACCAGGCTCTTAGTGTTTCCCTGAAGGTGTATACTAATGAGGTAAGTAATACCACAAACAGTGGCTCACATCCCTTTTTGTTTACACTTTTGTTGCTTCATGCTCTGTGTTTTCCACTTACCAGTGAACAGTTACCTTGAAACCACTCTCATGATTAAAGAACTCTCTTATCCTCAAATAAAGTGACATTGTTTTTCCTTATCATCATTGTTGAGAATATTCTAGAAACACACTGTTTAATTGATTCCCGCCCTGGGACTGATTGATTGCTTCTGTTAACTCGACATGTAAAAACTATGGAGCTAAAAGTAAAAACTGATTTGAACTAGAGTTCATTTTCCTGAAAATGAAAACATTGCTATTAATTAACTCAACTCCTGAAAGAGTGGTTTTACAAAGCATGCTTGTGTCAGTGTCTTTTATTCTGATTTTGTCTTTCACTGTATCAAGAGATTCACATTTTATCATGTCCATCTTGATAAATATCATTCATTTTGTCTACGCATCACACAGTTCATCCCTGATTCCAACCTTCAACAGTCCACTCTCTGTAAGTCCTTACCCACATAGCTTTTGCTATTCAGCAATGATTGTATTGTATCACTATGTCCAACAACATGCTTGGACACTTAGACTTCAGAAATTCGTGAAATTTGAAGAATGGAAGACTTTACACTATCTGCATGGAACATATGAAGATGAAAGATATCAGTAATAGGGAGGACACAGCTGGTGCCCATAGACAGCAGTAATAGGAAAAATGCAGCCTTGTGACCATGGGTAGCAGTAATATGAAGAGCACAGCCTGGTGACTATGGGAAGCAGCATTGGAAAGAACACAGTTTGGAAACCATAGTCAAACATTTTCATGGCATTTCTCATTTCTTTTGGCTCTAAACAGAGTCTTTGTGAAGTAATGCTAACCTGTCAGCTCTGGTTAACACCAGAATCTATCAAAAGGAGAGATAGTGTGTGAGCAGGAGGTTATGGTGATTTTAAAGGCCCAGAATAGCATAACGGTTATGTATTTGAATAGTCTCAGGGTTTGGTCAGGTCTCCAACTATGACATTAGTCTCAGTATAAAGGAAAAAACAGGTCTCCCTGAGCCTCTGGGTACAAATGTGCCCTTGTGTCTCTGGTGGCATCCTTCACTGTGCTCCTCCCTAGAGAACATCATTTCTGGTGATCATCAAGTCCCCTCTCTGAGAGTCCCTCAGCTGAGTCTGTCAATGAGAAACACAACAGATATTACTGGAAGAGAAGGAAGGAGGAAGGGAAGAGGGAGAAGAGGAGAAGAACAGAGAGGAGACAGAAGAAAGAGAAGAGAAGAAAGGAGAGGAGAGACTGTGGAAAGAGGGAGAAGGATGGGATGAAGGCAAGAAGAAAGAAATAGCAAGAGAGTGACAAAGAGTGAGAAAGAGCAAGAAAAAAAAACCGCTCTTTGTTTTAGTGTTTGAACTTTAAAAAATTATTAATAAATTAGTTTATTGTATTAGTGTGTGTGTGTGTGTGTGTACTATGTATGTTTATGGATGTCCCAGTGATTGTGTTCAACAGTATTCTTGTAGAAATCATAGGACAGCTTTCAGGAGTTTGCTTCTTTCTACTTTGGAATCTGGACATCAAATCCAGCTCCTCAGACTTGACATCTTGCTGTACCTGGTGATTCAGCTTTAAATGGTAACAAGTCTGTGGGGTGTGTCCACCCCTGCAGTAAGAATGTTCTTCCCACTCAGTTCCTCTAGCCTTCATTTTGCTCTCTGGGAGCTTTACCCTCCCTTCTGTCACACACTAACAAGATCTCTGGAAACAATATTCATCCAAGTCTCTGGGTTTGTACAGGTATTGTTTCTGGCCACTAGTTCTGATTAATTCAAGAGCTGGAATGGCAAGGATGCCCATTTCTGCTCCACTGTCCTGCCCCAGGGGTAGATGGCACTAAGCAGTCCCTGCCTGACAAATAGAACAGAGAATAGTACTTGAGAAAACAAACAGCCCTAGGAAGACTTGTTTAATTTTGTACAGTTAGTTCAAACAGTGGTATGTCCATTTTCTTTCTCAGTAAAATTGGATTTGTAAGTGTGTCATCACTCAGTTGTTCTGAGGGCCAAATGAAACTTTTAGCATAGCACCATCTACCAGGTACGTAGAGTCAGGTAGTAAAATTTTAGATTTAATACCTTTTAGTTATAATTGTGGTCATTATGCATTTCTCTGTGAATGTGTATGTGTGTGTGAGTGTGTGTATGTACATTTATGTAGGTGCAAAAGTCTGTGCAGATGCATGTACATGCATGCATACATGTGTTTGGAGCAAGAGATCCATCTTGATTATTGTTCTTTAGATACTCTTAACCTTGTTAGCTTTGAGACAGAGCTTCCTCACCAGCATGTGCTGTCATTTGTTCTATTAATCTTGGCCATTCTGACTGGAGTAAGATGGCATGTCACAGTAGATTTAACAAAGTAAGAAAAAAAGAAAAAAGTATAAAATGAAAGGGTAGCTATTTTATTTAATCAGAATAAAAATGGGAAACTCATTTGAATGAGGTAAAAAATAACCAGAGGTCCCAATGCGTCAACTACCTGAAAAGGTCTGAAAGTGGTATTGTCTGAGGTTAAAACCCAGAATCTGTGGTTGTGAAATATTTAGCCTATATACTATTGTGTTGGTAGATTTTTCAGATAGAGGCACTATTATGGTTTGAATGTGATGTGTTTCACCATAGCCATGTTTGAGTCCTAGGTTTCCTGTTGGTGGTCCTGTTGGGAAAACCAGAACCTTTAGAAGGTGGAACCTTCAAGGAGGAGGGACATCACAGGATTGGGCTTTTATACTTTGGTCTCACTTCTGTTCTGTGTTTCCTGTGTGGATGCAATTAGATCAGCCAATTTCCTGCTCCTGCTGCCATGTTATCCCTGACAAGATAGTCTCTATCTCTCTGGGACTGTAAGTCAAAGTACACACTCCACCCCAGTCTCCAGGATGGTTTATTATGGCAGAAAAGAAACTGAAATAGTGACCTGGAACACATCCTTATATTTCAGAATCACATGTCACTGCAGCTGGCATTTATCTATTTACACCCACCCACTTCAGGAAATCCTGAAACATAGGGGAGTAGTCCACAGGGGAACTCAGGTCCTCCAATTGAAAACCCAGTACCACCCAAGTTGCAGTAGGAAGTGGAAAATGGGTTTCACCTTGGCACTCTCCAGGATCCTCGACTATTGTTGGCTGATCATACTTTTTCTTGAATGTTTAGTAATGTCTGTCATGGCACCTGGAAGATAAACAGCTGGCATTTGTTAGGAAAGTCCATGCAAGCCTATGATACTGAACACATATTTACAGTCACGCACAAATCGCTAAGAGGAATTGTTAGATGCAGTATACATAGAGGCAGAACTCTTAATTGTGTGTATGTGTCGTTAGTAAAGAAAGTGACTTTTGCCCATGGAGAACCATTTAGATATTTTCTTCAATCAGAACATGCCCTAAAGCTCAAACCCTATGTGAGGCTCTGGTCCCATGTAAGGGATTCTGGAATTCTCTGGTGACTGACTGCTTTGCTTTCCTTTGCTCGTCTTTGGTACCTGTGGTTCTGTTGACGTACTGTTTGTAATTATGGAAATTGAACCCATTACCTTCACCTCTGAGTTTTCCACTACCGAAGTATACCCTTTGCCTCTTTTTAAAGCTTCAGTTCATAGAACATTTACAAAAAAAGAAAAGCACACACTTCCTTTATGCACCGTCCCAGCAGACTGCTGGGCTGCTGCTTGCTCTTCACAACACATTGTGTTTAGCAGAGATTTGCTGTGTGAAAGACCTCAAAGGGCTTTATAAAATGGGATGTGCGATTAGACACAGTTTCCTATTGAGTTTGAAAAGCATTGAGCTATAGCATCTCTTTCATATCTAGGGAAAAAAAATAACAGAGAAGGTGATTGAATAGCCTTAAGCCACACAGCAAGCCAATGTAACCTCTGGTTCTGAGTATGGTTCTGTGTTGTTTCTCACTGTGTCCCTGTGCTCCTTTCCTGGAAGATCAAGGACACAGCAATAGTATTCATTTTAGCTTCACCAAAGCTCTGGGCCAGTATCTTAAGAGGCACAGCAGGCAGGGGGAAATGAGCCGAGTTCTACCCCCAGGGCCCTATCTGCTTTCATGGAACTGGAGTGTTAATCTTGAGTCTGACCACTTGAGTTTGAAAATCAGGTTGAAGGTTCATGAGATTTGTTGACTGTAGCCAGGGAAGAACTGTGTGACTGTTTGGGCTCACATCCTGCAAGATCAGTGCTGTGCCTGCAGAATAGGTGCTCACACAGCAGAGCAATGTCTTAAAAGGTTTTACTAAGCCCTTTCAACAGTGTTTGAATGATGAGGTCCTCAGGTCCTTCACAAAGACAGCCAGACTGGGGGCAGTAGTAGTTTGCTTCTTGGTAGGATGACTAAAGAATTCTGCTTAAAACTTGCTCAGCTAGTGAAATAATTAGAGACTGATGCACGAATATATGAATATAATCTGTTCAGTGTGGTTTTGTTGTTTATGTGTTTATGGTTCCAGGGCTGTCCACTTTGCCTCTCTCTCTCAATCTCTCTCTCTCTCTCTCTCTCTCTCTCTCTCTCTCTCTCTCTCTCTCTCACACACACACACACACGCACACACATGTATCTATGAGAGTTGGTGGGGGATGGGAGAGATTTGAGGGAGTATACATGGCAGGAGCTGGAGAGAAGAGGGAAAGTGGTGTAATTATAATTTCAAAAGTGTTTTGAAAATGAATAATAAATTTAAGAGTGATGGATTTGCTTCAAGTCACTTCTTGTTGTTGTTGTTGTTGGTGGTGGTGGTGGTGGGAGTGTTCTTGTTGCATTTTGGCCACAAGCTTTGGAGGTGTTGCTGGCACCTTTCTGCCAAGAACTCAGAAAGTTCCTGGCAATTTCAAGGAAGGAGAAAACAGTTTCACTCAAGCACTGTCCGCAGGAGCCAGAACTCCAGTTTTCTTTGTGTTCACATAATTAAAGTTCAACTCTTTAAAAATGCCTTTTGGGTGTTTCTGTAGGATGCTGTGTGTCTCAGAGACACTGCTACCTTACTGGTAGTCCATCATAGTGACTGTAACCTGGTTTTCAGTGAAGTCCCTGCACAAGAAGAGAGAACAAATTTCACTTACTTTTTTCAATTTTTATAATTCAGTAATTTGTATACTTCTAACAGTAGGGTGTGGGGAGGGAATATCATACTTATTTTTTTCTTTTGCTCAATGATGGAGATATTTCTTACAAAAGATTCCCAGTCAAGAGGCATTGTGTATCCAAACTGTACCTCACAATGTCTCTGTACATAATGAGGTAAAGTTGAGGGGGGGGGGAGAGAGAGAGAGAGATCACATGGGTAAAGAAAAAGCCACTTCAGATAGGATTCATCAGTTTTGTGTGGTTTTCCTGTGACTCTTTGCAAATGGCTTTTTCAGTAATAAGTAAAATGTCAGGGTGACCTGGATGGAAGGAGTATCTTAGCTTTTGAAGGTCATTAGCAGTTATCACAGCACTGCTTGGTGGAACAAGCTCACAAAGTCTCTGCACTGTGCTTTCTCTTAGGAGAGACCACTCTTCTCTTACTAAGTGTCTAATTCTGAAAGGGTCCTATGTACAGGTGTTTTTATCTGGTCCACTCTTCTCTTACTTAGTGTCTAATTCTGAAAGGGTCCTATGTACAGGTGTTTTTATCTGGCCCGCTCACTCTTACTAAGTGTCTAATTCTGAAAGGGTCCTATGTACAGGTGTTTTTATCTGGCCCCTAAGCCAGGATGGAGGATCCTTGCACTGTTCATGGCAGTGATCTGGGAAGGAAATAAGTCTTAGGTAGTTGATGCCTCCACAAACTGTTTCTGTGACCTTTCCAAGGCTGCATGGGTGGAGAGACAAGTGGGTGGATTCGTTCACATAAACTGCTTGCTAATCAGGTAGATATATTTAAGATATATAATAAAATCTTTTATTAATTAAATGCCTAGTTACTGAAAAATATAGCCACAGAAAATAATATAATGTATCTATTATCTTGTTCTTTAGAGATAACAATGGTGGTGTTTTGACACAGCTCCCTTGTCTTTCTTAATATGCATATTTTAATATCTAAAGGAGAGTTTTTTGTTGTGTTTTATATTCTGTCTTGTTAACTTAATATTAAAAAACTGGTATTTTCTCCATACAATTAAGTATTTTCTGGCTTACTCATTTCCCATTATAACATAATTTAAGTTTTCTTCATAATTAATTATTTGGATTGGTTTGGATTTTCAGTGTTATTAGTAAGAACTTAATATTCTTCCATATATTATATAACTTTGAATTTGAATATATATTTGAATTTGCACCAATGCTAGCTCCCACCATCATGCGTAAGTACTGTCTCCCCACTACATCACTAATTCTGAGCTATTTTGTGAATTTCCCAATTCAGTTGATAAGTCTGAGAGCATGGGGATATAGAAGGAGTGACCTAAATTTCATTTGCATGTGTTTGTGGAACAGAAAGTGACCAAGGAAGCTTTCATTAGGGAGAATCTTGGAGGGACACAGGCCATCTTTGGGTTCCCAGTGGATGAGGAGCTGAACACAAAGTACTGTATTGCCCATGCAAAGAGGCAAGGCCAGAAGGAGCACAGACGTAGGATAGATAAGGGTGTGGCTTCTCTCTGAGTGGCTAGGGCAGCAGGGTGGAGTAGACATGGGCAGTAAATGTTTCATCAGAACATTTGGTCTTCATCTTGTGAACCAGAGTTTCTTCCAAGGCTTTCTCGTGGCCATCTGGTATCCCCTGATTTGAGAAATGTCCTCTTTGGTGGGACAATGTTCCCCCTTTTCTTTAAACTTCCATATTTTCTAATCCATGATATTGTTTGTTATCATATATGTTTTCATGTATGACTTTACTACTTAATTACATATATTGACTTTTTGCATTATCTTCAAAGTTTATTAACCCCTTACTTCCTCTCAGGTGTGGTTGGGATTGGGAACCTGAGGCAATGTGATCCTGAATAATATAATGTGCTGCAGTGTAGTGAGGTTGGACACAGAGGGAATCTCCTATTCCCAAGAGGGCAAGCCTCTCTCTCTCTCTCTCTCTCTCTCTCTCTCTCTCTCTCTCTCTCTCTCTCTCTCTCTATATATATATATATATATATATATATATATATATATATATATATATATATGTGTGTGTGTGTCTGTGTGTGTGTCTGTGTGTGTGTCTGTGTGTGTGTGTGTGTCTGTGTGTCTGTGTTTGTTTGCATGTAGTCATATGTTTTGTGTGTTCAGCAGGTATATGTGCACAGCATGAACACACTAAGTAAATAGCAATAAGGAATGCATTAATGACTGGAAGGGTCTTAGAAGAATGATGAAATGTGTACAGCTCTAGGTTAGAAAGAGAGCAAATAGAACATGGGGAATGAGCTCACAGAAGATAAATGTGAAGGGGAAATTAAGAAACTACTTTCTGAGGGGTTGTGAGGAAAGAAAGGGAGGGGCAGAGAGACTGAGTAAGATAGTTGGAGCAAGAAATGAAGAGAACTTAAAGAAAAAAATTTTAAGGCATTTGTGAGGTGTGTGTGTGTGTGTGTGTGTGTGTGTATGTGTGTGTGGCAAACTGTGAGTGGTAATTAAATAGAAGAAATGAATTTTTTTTCTGGCTTTAATGGATAGGTGAAACTGTGTAACAAGGGGCACAAATGTAATGGAAAAGACAGTGACTCAGATGGCCCCAAGGTTTTGTGGTTCCTGAGTCAGTGTGAGACATGTCTTAGTGTTTACTGAACAATTCTCCTCATTTGTCCCAGTGTTTCCTATGTAAAACTTACACTACTCAGAGATAGATATTAAATGTGTTTTGTAAGCTGTATTAGAAACAATTGATTCTTTTTGATTTATAAAATATCCATAATATAAAATGTGATTATTTGAATAGCTTATCAACCAAAATTGAATAACAACATAGGTGAAGATCATTATAAAATTATTTCCTTATCATCCAGTTGTGTGTTGATTATTGAGATGGTTTAATCTACAAAAATGAAATAACTCATGAAAATCAGAATGCCCAAATTCTTTTCATTTTTTGTAATCATTTTTGTACTGTTGATATGAACATTTAAAATGGTTAACCACATAAAATTCAAAATACCCATTAATCTTACAGTTCAAACATGATTAGATATGAAAGCTTAATTATCTTAAAATTAGAAAAGACAGTTTATTGATTTTTAACGTTGTCTCTAATATTATATAATTAGAAGGTGCAGTTTATTTTATAGAAGAAAATGCATCGCATGACTTTAAGTATAGTTTGAAATTATCTCAGAAAACAATTTAGAAAACATGACTTACATTTAAATGTATTTAACTGTAAGTGATTGGTTGTCTGATTGCGTAGGAATATGACTTTGGATTTGGAAACAGTAGACTCTTTTTTATAAGTTTAATAATGTGACATGTTTCAAAAACAAGCAGGAGGGAGGCCATGGTTAAGGGCTGAGGTGGTCGTAGGTGGATGTGAAAACTGCTAATTCACAGGCTTAGATTAAAACATTTCAGTAATGGACTCTGTGAGAGATGAGCTAATGTTATTTTACAACAAAATTTAACACATTTAGCATATCCTGTTAATTTATTTAGAACAAAGGCGTTTTATACAATGTAAACAGTCTCTGTGCTACAGTCTAATGCATTCAGGACTGAGAGTTAATTAGTAACTATGGTAACTCTTAGACCCACTAAGTCAAAACACAAGGGTGAGGCTTGACTGACACTAGGCAGTTCTGTAAGTGCTCTCAGCTTTTGAGAGAAATAATAAGCTAATGTGCTTGCCAGAGAGGATGATGAGCAGGGACTGAAGACAGAGTGCTGAATTTACTTAGACCTAGTTAAGGAGCCCTTTTCTTTTTAAAACACCCCTATGAGCAGGCAAATGGGCCCAGATAAATGTTTCTCACTGAGGTGTTAGAAGGGACGTAACAACAGATAATGACAGACCAAATGATGAGTAGGGTTGGCGCAGTTACATAATGAGACAGCATGTGATGCTCTGAGAAGCTTTCCACCTGGCCTCGGACGTAAAACAGGATTATCTCTCTAGGGAGTTTAAATATTAGATTTGCAGGTGTTTGAAATAGTCCATTTCGCCAAGTCAGAGAAAGGACAAAGCATGATTTTAAAGGTCCTTTGAAAGTACTGATTTCGGGCCTGGAGAGAGAGCTCAGTGGTAGAAAGCACTTGCTGGTCTTCCAGGGACCGACTTCAATGCTCAGCATCCACAGAGCAACTCATTGCCACAGGAAACTCCAGTTCCAAGGGGACCTGATGCCTTCTTCTGACCTCTGAAGGCAGCGAGCACACACACATGGTGAGCAGACATACAAGTAGGCCAAACATCCTTACACATAAAATAATAAAATACATTTTAAAATAAAGGCATTTATTTTATTTTTATTTGTGAGCGTATGTGTGTGTGCGTGTGTGTATGTGTGCACATACCATGCCCACGTATATGTCCATGTGTGTGTACGTAGGTGTCTGTTGAGAGCAGAAGAGGGTGTCAGATCCGCTGGAGCTGAAATTCCAGGCAGTTGAGTCACCTGATGTGGGTGCTGGGAACTGAACTCTGACCTTTTAAACTGAACTGTGATTTCAAATAAGACTACACAGTACTCAGAGGAAAAACTGAATAAATGCTGAATAAAAGCTGATTAAATGCTCAACGTGGGTATCACTAAATAACTCCCTCTGGGGATGTATTCAAGCAGTTTTAAAGTTAAGCAGCCTGCTGATGATGAGCCACTGATAAACTTCCTTCTAACCTTTACTTCTTAGCTGCTGGCTGACCCGAGTATGTTGCCAATTTATATACCCTCACTTTTCTTGTTAGCTATTTGAAAACTTTGGACAATGTGTTTGGCTCGTATCAATTCTCTCCTCACCAATCCTTCCATCTCTCTTCCCCATCTGCCCAACATTGTGTCCTCCTCCCTGTCCCCATCAAAACCAATTTGTGCTGCTCAAATATGCTTGAATGTGTGGCCTTCCACTGAAGCATGGTCAGGTTACCAGAGGCTACACTCTTTGAGAAAACTGTCATTCTCTCTCCCAGCAGCTATCCTGTTTCCTATAGCTCCAACGGCCAGAGGTGGCATTGTGTGTCCATCTCTACTCTCCATGCTGGGGTTTGGCTGGCGTCATTCTCTCGGGCCTTGTGCATGCTGTCACAACCACTGAGTTCATATGGGCTGCTTCCCTGCCATATCAGGAAGACACTGTTTCCTCGTCGCCACCCGGGGCTTCTGTTTCTCACAGCCCCCTCTTCTACAATGATCCCTGAAAACTGGAAAGGAAATATACGATATATGTGTTCCCCAGAGAAATGAGCATTTATTTTGTAGTGTATTATTTTCCGTATCTTGGCCACCTGTGAGTTCTTATGTTAATCACCATATACTACAAATAGCAGCTTCTCTGATGAGGGCTAAAATATCCATTAATCTATGACTTATAATAATAAATCATTATGAGTTGATTTAATCTGATTTCCATTTAGTAAAATAATAGTTGTAGATTCTCCCCTATGGCCTGTGGTTTTTCTAGACTCTGGTTCTTAGCTAGATAATAGTACCTGGTATATGTTTTATATTGTAGAATGGGACTTAAATCCACTCAGAAAGTGGTTAGTTACTTCCAGGCTGACCATGCTAACTGCACCAGTGGGCATGTCTTATTAGGCCAGTTGTTATTGAAGCTCAGTGGGTTCAAAGATGGGTAAGACTGAGGGCTATTTTTTAAAAAAGATTTATTCATTTATTTAATGTATGTGAATACACTGTAGCTGTATTCAGTCTCACCAGAAGAGGGCATCAAATCCCATTACAGATGGTTGTGAGCCACCATGTGGTGGCTGGGAATTGAACTCAGGACCTCTGGAAGAGCAGTCAGTGCTCTTAACCACTGATCCAACTCTCCAGCCCTAGGGCTATTTTTTTCCCCTTCTAGCACTATGAAAGATAGCAGTAGGGATGAATTTACAGATCAGTACCTGCTTGATTTCTCCATGTTGCGTGACTTGAGCATGCCATTTCTATGGCAATAGGGTCTTCACTGTTGAATTCTGAGGGTAACTAGAAACATTTGCAGTAATGTTTTAGGTCCATGGGACTCCAGTGATCAATTCCAAAAGAAGTAATTCCAAATAAACAATCATGGATTAGGGCTTTTTATTTGATAATCTCTAGTTTCTAGTAAGGACATTATTTTGTCTCATTACAGAGTAATTTTATTTCAACTCTTTTTATTATAAACGTGTATTTTTAGAAGGCTTCTGCAGTAGTAGGTTTCGATATGGCTTTTTTTGAAGGTTTTTAGTGTTATCTTTCCCTATATTCCTTCCTTTACTCTTTCCTCACTTACCACAGTTTAACTCTTTCTGTTCCGTTACCCCCTTAATCCTTTATAGCACCATCTTCTAGCTACCTTTCTTTGAAAGACCCTCTCCATGGCTTCTTAGTATGAAATGTACATATCTGAAGCTTCAAAGCTAGCATACGTAAATGAGAGAAAATATATGACATTTGTCCTTTTATCTCTTGATCACCTGACTTAGTATGACTAATTCTGGATCCATCCATTTACTTGAGAGTTTCATTTTTCTTAATAGCTGAATAAACCAATGTATACCACATTTTCATTTTTCTAGTCATTGTTTGATGGACAGCTAAGCTGTTTTCATTTCCTGGTTATTATGCACATGACAAAAATGAACGTGGATAAGCAGGTAACTGTATATGTAGACCTTTGGGTATGTGTCCAAGAGGGATGTAGCTGAACTACGTGGTAGAACTCTTTTCAGCAGTTTGCAGAACAACAGCACTGATTCCATAGCACCTACATCAGCACTAATAATCAGCAGTGAGCAAGTGTTCCTCTTTTGCCACATCCATGACAATATTTGTCTTTTTTATATATAGGAGCAATTCTAACTGGGTTAAGATGAAGTCTTAAAGTAGTTTTAATTTGTATTTACTGGGGGTTAAATGTTTTGAAAGGTTTCATATTTTGAGAACTCCCTGTTTAGCTCTATGCCACATTTTTAATTGGGCTTGTGTAGTTTATTTTGATGCTCTTTGTTGTTGTTGTTGAGTTCTTTGTATATTCTAATGCTAATCCTTTAATCAAATGTATATTAGTAATTTTTTTTTAACCTTCTGTGTTCTGCCTCTTCGCTCCTAAGTTTTATGAGGCCCTATTTATTAATTGTTGGTCTTAATTCCTGTGCTGTTGACCTCTTGTTGAGAAAGCCTTTCCCTGGGCTAATGAATTCATTGTATTTCTCATTTTCTCCTCTATTAGATACAGGTTATGAGTCCTTCTTGAAGAAGGGTTTCTGGATGGGGTGCAGGAAAGAAGGTGAAGAACAACTGGTCTACCAGCAGGAGACAATGGTGGGAGGAAATGTTGCCATGGTCTAGCGTACTTATATATCATTTTAAGATTGCACAGAGTTCAAACTTTTAGGCTTGGCTTTTGTGCACTCAGAACAGTTTTCTATGAACTAAATCCAGGTAGCTGTTAATACACACATGGATAATTTTTTATTGCAGAATATTGCCCTATTTCAGAGATGTATCATGGCGACATCTGTACAGGCAACAGTGCCATCTGACATTAGGCTAGCCCTACTCTTTGACATTTGTGTACTTCTTCTTCTTCATGCCTTATAAAGTAGCCAGAGTTTCCAGCACTGTTAAATGAGAAAGAAAATGGACATTCTTGCCTGGCTTTCAGTCTTGTAGAAAATCACTCAGCTTTCCTCCGTATGTCACAGTTTGTTCACCCACTGGTTTAAATACGGAAAGGCAGTCTGGGGCATTTTTAGTGTGAAGATTTTTACACCCAAAGCTGATAAAAAAAAAAAAATGCTATCCAAGTTTCTGTAGTAACTTAAACCTCTTATCTGACATTAATGCCTGAGAGCAAAATTGCTTGGTTGCACATTTTGCCTTCCCACAGTTGTCGTTGTTGTCATCGTCATTATCATCATGACAATTTTATTAGACTGAAAGAGTTGCCTGCTATTAATTTTGGTGAGGACTTTTTAAAAAATCCATGCATAGACATTAAATTTTGATAATGACTTCTGTGTATTGATTGATTTTTACCAAGATCTTCTCCATTTTTTAGTATAGTGAATTTAATTACATTAGTTTTTAACCATTAAGTCATAGTCTTACAGCCTTGAGATAAATCCCACATAGTTGTGGTATATACTGCTCTCTGAAAGTTGTTGAATTCTGCTTACTCTGTCTTAGCTAGGGTTTCTATTGCTATGAAGAAACACTATGACTACAGTAATTCTTATAAAGGAAAACATTTAATTGGGGCTGGCTTACAGTTCAGAGGTTTAGTGCACTGTCATCATAGTGGAAAGCATGGCAGGTCGTCTTGGTGCTGGAGAAGTAGCTGAGATTGCTACATTCAGATTGACAGACAGTAGGAAGAGAGAGACACTGGGCTTAGCTTGAGCTTCTGAAACATCAAAGCTCCTCCCACAGTGACACACTTTCTTCAACAAGACCACACGCCCAATAACGCTTCTTCTTATAAGCCTATGGGGGCCATTTTCAATCAATCCACCACACTATTTTTTTGTTAAATATTTTTGTGTTTACATTCATGAAGAACATTGGTCTATCGATTTTACATCATTTTTTTTTTTTCTGATTTTGTCATAGAGAATACTATATTCAAGAGAAAAAGAAAAAAGAACAAAGGGAAGGAAGGAAGAAGGAAAGGAGATTTGGAAAGTTGGATGTGCTAGCCTACCTTTGTGATACAGGACTGAGGAGGCATGGGGAGAAAGAGCATGTGCCCAAGGCTAGTCTCAGTTTCATTATGAGAACTTTTCTTAAAAAACAAAATAAAACAAGAGATAAAAATCAGCCAAAACTCAAATCAAACCAAAGAAATTTGAAGAATGACTTGGAGAGTTTCTTCTCATTTACTGCCTGGAGTAAGTTACAGAATGAAAAAACATTGTGCTTTATTCAGATATCCTGTCAAAGTATACATACCTGAAAAGTTTTCTTTTTTAAGATTCTTAATTATTTTTGTTTAAAATGGATTTTTTCCATACATATATGGAAAAAAATATATAAACTGATTACAGTTTTCCCTATCGCTACTCCTTCTAGTTCCTCCTTCCATCCCCTCCTACCAAAATCACCTCCCTTTCTTCTCTCATTAGTAAGCAAATAGGTTTCTAAGGGAGCAATAATAAAATATAATATATTATGGAATATGATCTATATGGAATAGATATAATATAACATAATATATAATATATTAAGACAAACAAAAACTATCATATTGGAGTTGGTCAAAAGAAACAGAAGGAGAAGAACCCAAGAAAAGGGACAAGAAACAGAGATCTACTTGTTCACACATTTAGGAATCTCATAAAAACACTAAACTTGAAGCCATAATACATACGCTGCAGAGGACCTGGTGCTGACCCGCACGGGCCTTGTGCATGCTGGTTCAGTCTCTTGAGAGTTCATATGAGCTTTGATCATGTTTCTTTCAAAGCCACATGTTCAAAAGCTTCTAAAGATTGTAGGGTCTTGTTTTTTTGGGATCCTCTCTCTCTAGCTCCTTCACTCTGAAAAATTATCTTTCTAGAGTTGCAGGATGATTCACAGAAAAAGAAAAGAGAAAAAGAAAAAAACTTAAGAACATTTTAAACATTTATAAGCATGAAAATTAAAACCTTTGGGTACAGACATAAAACATTAACAAAAGTAGATGGAACAAAATATGTTCAGAAATAAAGAGAACTGCATATATAATGTTGAGAGGGAAAGTGAAAGTGTCACCATATTTTTATGAAGAGAAAAAGTAAACAGATGCAAACATTATTTTTATGATCACATATGTGTACAATTTCTCCAAAAATAGTGGAATAACAACTTTAAATTCAAAATAGTTTTGCCTCTGGAGGCAATTTGAACGATTACTCAGAATTCACAGCAGTCTAGTCTATTTTGGTTCATTTTCCCTGAGTTTTATATACATTATTTATATATTCTTAAGTGTATTTATCATTGCATAAATATGTATAATGCTGTCTCAACAACAATATTATCAGGAAACATAAGTCTTGGTTCTCCTTTGTAAAATGATACATCTTCAGAAATTACATATTTATTATTTTCAACATGTATGTACTGGGGACTGACTTTATTGAAAAATAAAACTTTTGTCATGTAAAGCCATATTAAGTGTACTGAGTTTATTTAAGACAATTATGACTTGTAGTCTGATTTCCTATGTCATATTTGAGGCATATTTGACAAGTGGAATTTCTTATTAAACAAAATTCTTTTGTCTTATTAAACAAAGTTCTTGTCTTTAGTACTATACATGCTATTTGACTAGAGTCAGCCAATAGGTTTGGAAAAAAAATCTGTGGGTCACAGTCTGAATTAAAAAATTGAAGAGTTTATGTTTACAAATAATAATTAAATATATTTGTAAGCCCATACAACATTAAGAAGTTGAAGCCATCATTTTATGACCTTCCAATGGTTCCTAATTTGCATTTTGAAATGAGTCTTGTGTTTTTCTTTTTTCTAGGCTACTTTCTTTCCTTTTTAAATTTGATATTTTATTTATTTACATTTCAAACGTTATCCCCTTTCCTGGTTTCCCGTCTGGAAACCCCCTATCCCACCCTCCCTCTCTCTGCTTCTATGAAGGTCTTCCCCACCACCTACTCCTACCTCACCAACCCAGCATTCCCCTACACTGGAGCATCAAGCCTCCACATTACACATGTCACTATGCATTTTGCCAGCTTATTTAATGATGTGTTAAAACTAAATCTAAGCTCTTACAAAAAACAAAAACAAAAAACATAAAACCAGAATTTTAAAATTATAAGCTAAATTATCTTAATTGTTAGACGGAAGGCATCAGATAATCTTTCATACCGATTAAGTGGAGGTAGTTTATATTTTTTACGAGCAGCTTTTGCCTGTCAAAGATATCAGGTTTCAGTGGTGACATTGTCAGCTGCATTTCCTTGCTGTTCCTTTGATGTCTCCTGGATCTACCGTGCAACTGACTGACCATTTACATTTTCTCTTCTTTCTTACATTTCCTACAAGTTTGTTAATTTTATTGGTTTTTTGTTTGTTTCTTTAGATCATATTTTTTTTTCTGCTATGCTGGTGCCAACAGTGTGGTTTCTTCCTTCCTACTTCTGAGATAATTAAAAATTAATAAAAGCTATCTTACAATAAGCCATATTGCCTGCAAGGCAACATTTTACAAGTTAGAGTGTGCACATGCATTTTTGTGTTTTTCTTCATTTCAGAGAGTATTCTAGATGCTCCAGTTTTGTAAACCATGTCATGGACAAGTGCTGTGTGAGACTGGGTAGAGACAATGTTTAGTCCCATGTGATCAATGGTTGGAGGACAGCAAGTTGTAGGTTTATGAATGACACAATAATTTTTTGAGGCCAGAAATAGTGAAAATATGCAGATGAATATGTTAATTAAAATAGAGCTTAGAGTAAATAGTACCCAAATGAAAGACAGAAGTATCAGGAATTTAGAAACAATGGAGTTATTAAGAGAAGGTCAAAACAGTATTATTAGTGAATTTTTCCTATAAGAGAAATGGGGAGTTTCTTATAAACTGGGGCCAGAAATGAACTTGCATATTAGAATTAGTTTCTATTGTAAGAAATAAGCCACTCAACTCAACCCCTTTAAAAGGGATTCGAGACTGACCATCTCCCTATTAATATGTATTCCTCTCTTATGGATCAAGAGAGACAGACATTTTGTCATGACTGTCCTTTCAGATGTGTTCTTGGATGCCTTTGGATTGGTAGATCTGTCTTTCAACCCTCCTGCTTCCCTAGAAAGTTTCCCAGTTCTTCTGGAATTAAGTGCTGAAGCCACAGTTTCTTAGAATTATACCCCAAGCCTGTTGATGAGCAGACTCAACCTTCACAGCTCCTCAGGGCTCCGGCAGCACTTTCAAGCAAAGAACAGACTCAACGGGGTGCTTGCCTCTCACTACCTGATCCATTGAATGTCCTATTAAACATAATGTAAGGAATACATTTTCTTTCTTCTATCTTTTATTTTTACTCCGACAGTCTCTGTATGTATTAATGGGATCTTAGTATTAAAAAAAAAATCTCTTTCCGACTAACAAGGGAACAGAAAACGGGGTTTTAAATTTCTGTTAAATTTTACTCTCAAACTGCTAAGTATTTATGCAGCCGTGTCTCTCGAGGGCAACCCAAAACATCAATCCTTAGCATTCCTCTAACATTTGCAGTGCACAGTAGTGTCAGAGTGTTAGCGGCTGGAAATCTGTTACCATGGTTACCACCTATAAAAGGGTCACCTTCAGGAAATTCTTTCTGTGTGCAAGATAATACAGGAATAATGAAACTTCCTTTGGCGAGGATAAAGCATCAAGTTTTCTGGGCAGACCTATAATTACCTAGGTGGTTTGGAAATCTGTATATTATAATCAGCGCCCTGTGCTTCAATAAAAAGAACTACATTAATCAGATATTATCTAAGACACACTTCCAGAATAATACTAGTAATATGGTCCTGATGGGCAGAGCAAGCTGTGATGAAGGGAGGGTTGTTTTATAAGTTTATTTTCTCCACTACAAATTGCTTTGCTGTTGGAAGTCAACTAGTTAGAGTCCAAGGAGAGGAACTCTTTGAGAAAGGTTAAGCTTTTAACGGGCTAAAAACCACCGTAGCTGCCTACATGTCATACTTTCACTCAGATGCCCGAAAATGCCAAAGCATTTAAGAAATATTAGGCTTGTTTGGTTTTAAAATTTGTTGTTGTTATTATTTTTTAGGTTATCAAACAAAGAAATTAGCCCCACTCTGACATTTTAAATACTCATATATCACTATCCATTTTTCTTCACCAGCCCACTACGCTCAGCCATGCCCCTGCCCTTCTTACTTTTCTTCCGTTCCCAAGCAGTATCCCCTCCTGCTTCAAAGACACATGCATGCACATGTGAAATGAAACACGAACTAAGAGCTGAGGCCCTGGGCTCTTTTCATCCTTTCCAGTGTGTTCATAACCACTCTAATTAAAAACTTAACCAGCTGTTTTCTACACTATTACACTGACCAAGATACTTCACTATTATTTTTTAAATGCCTTAATGAAATACGTTGTAGAAACAACATTGCTCTCTGGACTTCGAGAATGTCTGTTTGGACCAGCCCTATTTCGATTGCTCAGGCATGATGCGGGGCCAGTCTGTGGCTTTTACACATCTTCCCCATCCGATCTTCGTTTGGACACAGCAAAAACTTTAGGCATGATTCTGTTTGGTTCTTCGGAGCAGGAAGCTTCTGGGCAAGAGCTGAATGTGGGCTGGGCGCTCCTGAGGGCTGTGCACTGCAGCGACAGTAAGCCTAAGGCAGAGACACTCATGCTGCTCTTGCTGAGCCTCCCACCCAGCCCTGAGGCAGAAGACATGAGAGGTGGGAAAAGGTGGACATATCTTTGGGGAAAAGTGAGGACATGTACCTTTTCTCATTGCAGAATTCAGCTGAATAAACATCAAAGTAGGTTAGGGAAGGATGGTTCTCCCCATGGTTTGTTTAGCTGTTGTTTGTTTCTTAAAGAAATCGTAGGCTGTCAAATATAAAAGATGTAAGATTTCATACTTACAGACAAAAAAATTTTTAAAAATGCTATGTTTCTGAACAATTCTCTTGTTTGCTTCCTGACTCTGGAATTTCAAGATCTGCATCATTTTCTAGTATCAAGTAATTCAATTTAATTGATCAAAATTACTCATATCAAATATGCTTTATTTTTGTTTAGAAAAAATTCTTTTTCAGATGTTTAATTCTCAGGAAAAAAAGCCACACCTGTTGAAAGAGTCTACAAGAGTGGTTTGTCTGGTGAGAGCTTTGTGACTTCAGAAGGCTGGGATGTTGCGGGATTCTGATTTCCTTATGCTTTGCTCCTCTAAACAGCCATTCATTGTGCACCTCCATGTCTGACCTAACATCCAGAGACCTTTGGAGATGTACTAATAGACCTCTAGCTTCTAGCAACCCAAAGCTAAGCATGCTTCCAGGTAGCATCCAAAACCTATGCCAGGGAATTTCTCATATTGTGGCAACCAGTCTTTCTTACGTTCTCACTGATGTATTTGAAAGGTAGTTATAAAAATTTCCTTAAGCTGTTTCCATGTTGGGGTATTATATTTGAAGTAACTTAAATCTCTTCCCTGGGCTATGATCATTCATATTTGGCTCTAGAATAAATCAATTGTCTTATTCTCTGTGAGATGAGAGCTTCGTTTTGGGTCAATAGCTGCAAGCTGAAAGTGGGCTACACATTAGGAAGTGACCGTAAGAAGAGATACATGCTAAGGAGAGCCATACTGCCTGCTGTTTCATTGCTTGTAAATTTAGGTGAGGGTAGAGTGACAGCATGAGGGGAAAAGATCTCAGAGGATGAAATCTAAATCACCTGCCCTCAAAAGTGGGTTCTAATGCTGGCATTGTTTCTTCTTTACATAGCAGTTTAATAATGCCTTTGACCAGGCAGGTGTCACCCAGGGCTCAGTGCTCCTCAAGTGTTTTGACTATACACTTCCTAGACTTTTGTTTCCTCATTTATTCATCATCAGAGTCGTAGATTGATTTAGTAGCTTCTCAAGTTGTATCTATTTAGAAACACTCAGAGAACAGCTGAGAATCTATGAAGAAGTGTGTTTCTTAAGCGTGAAAATAAAAGTTACGTTGACTGTGTAGCCAATCATTTTAGTTTTCCCTGAGAACCTGTCCTCTGTGTGCACTTAGGAGCTAAACCCCTCATTTAAGATTTATAGAGGAAATTAAATCCAGCAACATTGCTGCTCTGGCAAGGGATTACATCCAGAGACCTTCCAGGTCTATGTGCTCCAGGCAGAATGCAGACATGCCCTGGATTACAGTATGATCTGACTAGAATACAGACATGCCCTTACACTCATTTAATGCCTAACAATGAAGGTAAGGTTAGCTTGTAGAACAAAGCAGTCATGTTTGAAAGTGACATCTATTCTTTGTTTTTATTTTCTTTTAATTTATAGCATTGGACAACTGGGTACACAAGTGTAGAAGAATGAAACTAAGATGCTTACTCTTACTAGTTTCAAAAATAAAATCACAATGCATGGGATTTTGGATCCCTAAAACTGTGATCCAAAACTATGAAATTCCACAGAGAAAATACCTCTTGGAATAGAATTTCTGGAAAGAGACCCTAAAAGGAAGAATCAACAGAGTGAACTCACAACCTGCAGGAAGGAGAAAATATCTGTAAATGACATAGCTGACAAGGAGTTAACACCCAGAATCTATATAGAACTAAAAAAATCAACAGTAAAAATATAAACACTTAAGGTGAGCAAGATATAGGCAGATATTAATCAAAAGAAGATGTACAAAGTTCATCAGGAATATGAAGAAACACTCAACAGTATTAGTCATCAGGAAACATGAATCACAGCCACAGTATGATAGCATGTCATTCCTGTTACAGTTGGTTATCATCAGAAAGACGAGAGACAGTGAGCACAGTTGTGGAGGAAAGAACTCTGAATACTGTTCCTGAAGATGTAAATTTGTACAGCCACTGTAGGGAATCTTCAACAAATTACAAAGAAAATCACAGTATGATCCAACAATATGATACATGCAAATAAAATTACCCACTAAAGAGACAGCTGCACCACCATGTTAACTGTGGCATTAGTCACAATAGCCATGAAATGGAAACAATGTGATTTTCATTATCACCTTGAAAGTATTTGATCCTTTAGACAATTTCAATCTAGTAAAAATTGAAATATAATTGTTCATTAGGGGGATTTATGGAAAATATGGGAAATACAATCATTTTAGAACTTGTTCATGGTTCTGAAAAGTTTACCAGTTCCCAGTAAAACTATCCCATTCTTAAGTAGACAGTAACAGAGTCATAGACACATGTCCTCTCTGGTAGCGGTGAACAGAGCAGAGCTCCACAGAGGTGGACATGGCATCCATGAGGAGATAGAGATGACCAATTTTAAAACTCCATTCTTGTACTGTTTGTGTTATCTGCTCTGTAAGTTTGCCACGCTTACTGTAAACTGTACTAAATATCAAGTCTCTGTTTTACAGAGGTAACTCATCTTGAAATGAAAAGGTGTCAATTTTCATTTGTTTTGTCCTGACCGTCTTTGTATGTCACTCACCAACACTCTACCTTAAGACATTACAGCATTCTGTTAGACACTAACACAGAGATGAGTACACAAAAGTGCCAAGACATAGCCAGAATATCACAAGAAGTTCTTTGGTGTGTGTCTCTCTATGAAGTCATAATAAGCAAAGATCAGTGAAGACCAGCAAAGTATTGCAAGGTGCCCCAATTTAAGAACATTTTTCACTGTCTGGTTGGTTCTACTTATATTCTTCCAAACATCACACATCCTCTCAAGTTTCTGTCTCAGTAAAACATCCTCTCAGTGTTGGTTTCAGCAAGACATCCATTCATAAGAGTTTCCAGAGAAACATCACATGACACAACTGAGTCTCCAGACAAACCAGAATTTCCACTTCATGGTTTTCTCTGTTTGATCATAGAAATGTCAAGACCTATCCTACATCATGTATGAAAATGGTTGGCACATGGCCCTTAAGTTGGATAGGAGCCTCTGATCACGTGTAGTTCTCAGTGTGCCTGTGAATGATGTCCATGATTACTGGTTAATCATTCACTTTAATTAATAATCTAATTATGACTCTAGTAAGAAAAGACAAAATTTTGGAAGAGTACAAAGGAGGTGAAAATTACCCATACTTTTACTACCTTGGATGATTAGGTAGGGGCCTCCACATTCACAATCATTTACATGCCTACTTATAACTGGAGTGCTTGTTCAATATTATCATATACATACATGTTTTTCTGTTTTGCTTCTCAGTATTATTATATGCATTTGTTAATATAACAAAATTTCAAAGATATGATTGAATAGCTGGATTTAATCAATTGGTGTGTTTGTGTGTGCCCACTGGCTTCTTTGCCTTTGCTATTTATTGTGAATAATTTGTTCTTGAGGTTCATGTATGCACATTTCTTCTCACACTTTTGGTTATTTCCCTAGAGCAGATTCACAGAGGTGGGGTTGTTAAATCAAAGGCATGGCATGTGTGGAGCCCTCCTGCTTCCAAGTAGAATTATTTCATGTAGCTTCTGCTTATTAATACCCCTTCCATTTAGATTTAGAGGCTCAAAGTGAAGAGTTTGGTGTTCTATGTGTTATAGAGTACTTTCATAACCATTATCAAATTTTACTTCCACAAAATTGTTTGAAAAATGTTAGCAATATTTTTCTACATGCTACAGACAAAGTGACTTCAAAAAGCAGTAAAAATAAACCTGAAGTTAAATGTCTTTTCCAAAATGGCAGAGACAGAACTGTAAGCAAGAGCCTCATACTTCATGAGACACCAGGGGGACATTAAGATTTTCAATAAATCTTATTTAGTGCCTGAAGTTCTGTACAAGGGAAGCCTTATTTCACAAAGACCATGAACAATGCCCCTTACCAGGGTATGTTGTCAGAAGGCAACTCAGCGTGATGTAGTTCTGACACTGGCAACTGAGTCTGGAGACCACATCCTGGCTGAAGAAGCCACCCAGAAGCTAACAGAAGCCCTTTCTAATTTCTCCTGACACTGTTATTTATAAGTAATGAGATTTTCACAATTTTCCATATCCTTAGTGATTATATAGAGATTAAAATTTGCATTAATGAACTATTTCATAAGGAATACCCAGAAGCACACAGTTTGTATGTTTTCTTTTATTAAAAATTGTTCTTTTGGAAGGAATAAATTCTATAGCTTGATTTGCTTTCAGATAGTAATTTCTGATTTCTTTATATATTAATAAAACAAAATATTTCCTGGAAGACAATAACAGCATATTCTTAGTATGTAAGATAGTTTTTTTTGTTGTCTGCTTATTTATTTATTTATTCAGAAGAAATGTTCTCATATCTAAAAGAATAGTTGAATTAAGAATCACTGACACAGTAACTTTCCTGGACTTAGACATTACAGGCAGATAGGTCCTGTGCTGCTAGTGTAAATAAAGAACAAATACAAAAATGGAATCAAGTGCTTGTGACCACGTCTATAAAGATACGTGTTTGAATGCTATGCCAAGTCGGATAGCTTGTAAACGTGATTTGTGAGATTTATGAGAATGGCTGAACACTCTTAGTAACAGATCATCAACTCTCATGGAAAAGCGATGCAGCTGGATGCCTAGGGATCCACCCCTTCCTTTTGTTGAGTAGGGGGCTGTGGGAAAGCCTTGCATTTTCTGGCCTATGATTCTCTTTTGTAAAATAAGGAGAATGGAATAGTCTTGAAAATCTGTATTCATTCTAAAATTCTATAGTTCAAAGATGTCTTCATCTGTTTGCTAAATGGGTCAAACAATTGAGCAGGATCAAACCTTTCTCACTTTAAGCCCATATTCTGAGAAAATTTGAAATTATTATATTAATAAATACAAAATAAATCCAGAGCGGGAAGAAGGAAAGACTAGCCAGAAACTGTCTGGGGTTTTGGTAAGATAAATGCATGATGGAGATTTTGTTTTGGTTCTGACTTGGACTTTGCAAGCTTGTTTTTCTTTGAAAGACCCAAGTTTCTATACTTTGGTAGGAAGAAAAATAGTATACCTCTTAGCAAAGTGAGGACCAGTTAACACAGCAGTCATGACAAAGCCTAGAAGTGATCCTTCTGGCCATCTCGGTGCACATTAGCCAGCCATGCACGAAAGCTTTCCTTCACCGTGTAGATGGAAGCTATGGCAGCAAAACCATTGTTCTGTCTTCATAGTCTCTGTAATCACAGGGCTGGAAAGGGCATTGCCTCCATTCCTCTCAGAAAGTGCTTCTAGTGTTGCCCGGCAGATGTCAAGAGTGTGTTACAGGCAGAGGCTGTCAGAGTAATTGTGATTGATTGACAACATATATACTTGTGATTCATACAATAAGAACCATTGTCTCCGTCACATTCCAGCTGAGCCCAACAAGCCCAAGTATGGTTGGCTGAATGACAATGTGCACAATTGCCCTCTTCCTCTCAAGAAAGAACATTGTAGTATTTTCAAATGACAGCCATTGAGTAAACAATGTCCCTTGAAAATATGAAGTTGACAACTAAGCAGGCTGGCATCATACATTTGTCACCAAAGCTGCTAAGCTTTGATAGCAAAAAATAAATAGCAACTTTGATTTATAGATACGTTTTATCCTTGAGTGAATGATGAGGAAATACCTGGAACTTCTTAGTTTTGAGAACAATGTCCACTTTTCTTTTATTTTTAAGGGTCTCTGTTTCATGCAGTGGTCAATGGCTCTGGACTATGTATAATAATATTTAGATTCATGAGAAGTTTTATAATGTCTGTCTAACTGAAATATTATTACTGCCATTGTTAAGATGCTTAGCCTCACCTCCCAGTGCTCCATAGTGTGCAAGCTCCATATCTCAAGGAACTTTTCAATTTCACACTATACATACCCATACAGTTTTCTTGGCATAACTTTTTCTTCTTTTGCACAAAAAAAGTTTTATTTCCCCAGTTTTCTTGCTTCAGTTTCAATGCAGAAATCCTCAGACACAAAACTCCTTATCAATTAGCAGAATCAGTGTGTGTATAAAAGTGTTGGAGAACTTGCTAGCAGCAGTCCCAGTGTCCACCACAGATTTCACACCCCTCTCAGCCAGAAGTCTAAGACTTTGAGAAAGAGATGACTTACTAAATATTTTGTCACACTGTACATGAATGTAAAACTATTATCTTTTAGTCCACATGTGCTTATTGTGTTATATATGGTTTTATACTTGTATCTATAACAGTCTGGGCTGATTTTTGTAGTATCTACTTGATCTCATAATTTTATTTTATGTCACATTTCTATTTTCACCAATACGTTAGAATTTCTACAGTTGATAAAACTCCATCCTTAATATCCTTTATTCCTTAATGCTAGTCAAAAGTAAAAATATGTACCCTTGAACCCTTCTTGCTCGTTCCTTCTGCTCTCCTTCCTTCCCTCCTCTGCTGTCCAGTCCTTTCCCTCCCCTTCTCTTCCTTTCTTCTTTTGTTCTTTATATCCCCTCTCCTCTCCTCTCCTCCTTCCTCCCTCCCTTCTTTGGAGAAGAGTCTCATTATGTTGCCCAGACTGATCAATGACTCCAAGGAAAGCACTGACCTCCACCTCCCCAGTTCCTGGAGCAGTAAGACAGAACCGGAGGGTTTAATTTTTAAAGCATTACAGTTATTTATTGTTTGTGTGGCTCTGCATGTGCTTGCTCGTGCATTTGTCACTGCATGCCAGTGCTTGCACGTGGAGGTTGGAGGACATCATGAGAGTCAGTTCTCTCCTTTCATCCTGTGGGTTCCCAGGAGTGAACTCAGGCCTTCTGGCTTAGAGGCAAGCCCCCTTTACTCTCCAGGCCAACTGTCAGTTCAGGCTCAAGCTTATAAGAGTCTTTCTTCCCCTTCTTGCTGCTGCTATTTGGTTTGATTTGTAACTCAAGCTTTATAATGCAGATGACTAATTTTTAGATGAAATATTCTGCTTAACCTTCTTCTTTCAATTTTCATTTTTGAGAACTTTATGCCATAGATGCCTAGAGTCCCTTTATCAATTTTTTTTTTTTTTTTTTGGTTTTGCTATGTGAGCTGGCAGCAGTGCTCACTGTGATTTTGCAATCTGAATTATTCTGGACTGCAAATGTATTTTTTGTTACAAGTCAACGTGCTTACTCAGTTTTCAAAGATTTTATAGGTGAATTTTGACTCTACTGCGGTCAGGAGGTGCAGTTTATTAGGCTGAGCCCTTCCTCTGGAAACCATCAATGTTCCAGAGTGTGCAGATCCTTTGGTTTTGTTTCTTGGCTGCTTGTAGCATTTTCCCCTGGAACGATGCAATGGCAAACATGTATATGAAAACTGAGCTTGGAGTGAGGGTTTCTTCTATGTACTTACACATCTTACCCAAGTTCATAAGACATCCCTGTTTGGACATACAAAGACAATGGTCAGCACCAAACAAATGAAAAGTGACATTTTTTTCATCTCAAGATGAGTTACCTCTGTAAAACAGAGACTTGATATTTAGTACAGTTTAGAGTAAGTGTGGCAAACTTACAGAGCAGGCAACACAAACAGTACAAGAATGGAGCTTTAAAATTGGTCATCTCTGTCTCTTCACAGACGCCATGTTCACCTCTGTGGAACTATGCTCTCTTTACCACTACCAAAGGGAATATGTGTCTACAACTATGTTACTATCTACTTCTTTAAGATGGGATAGTCCTACTGGGAACTGGAAAACTTTTCAGAGCCATGAACAAGTTCTAAAATGGTTGTATTTCCCATATTTTCCATACCCCCCCAGGACAATTATATTTCAATTTTTACTAGAGTGAAAATGTCTAAAGGATCAAATAATTTCAAGGTGATAATGAAAATCACATTTGTTTCGATTCATGGCTATTGTGACTAATGCCACAGTTAACATGGTGGTGCAGTTGTCTCTTTAGTGAGTAATTTTATTTGCATGTATCATATTGTTGGATCATACTGTGATTTTCCTTGTAATTTGTTGAAGATTCCCTACAGTGGCTGTACAATTTTACATCTTCAGGAGCAGTATTCAGAGTTCTTTCCTCCACAACTGTGCTCACTGTCTTTCGTCTTTCTGATGATAACCAACTGTAACCGGAATGACATGCTATCATACTGTGGCTGTGATTCATGTTTCCTGATGACTAATACTGTTGAGTGTTTCTTCATATTCCTGATGAACTTTGTACATCTTCTTTTGAGTAATATCTGCCTATATCTTGCTCACCTTAAGTGTTTATATTTTTACTGTTGATTTTTTTAGTTCTATATAGATTCTGGGTGTTAACTCCTTGTCAGCTATGTCATTTACAGATATTTTCTCCTTCCTGTAGGTTGTGAGTTCATTCTGTTGATTCTTCCTTTTAGGTCTCTTTCCAGAAATTCTATTCCAGGAAGTGTTTCCTCTGGAGTTTCACAGTTTTGGATCCCAGTTTTGGAGATTCACAATCCCATTGTGATTTTAGTTTTGAAATTTGTAAGAGTAAGCATTCGAGTTTCATTCTTCTACATTGTGTATTCAATTACCCAGTGCTGTAAATTAAAAGAAAAATAAAAACAAAGTATTTGCTTTCTCCAAAGACTGTTCTTAGCACTGTTATTGGCAGACTAATTACCTTTGAGCTTATATTCTGCCCAAAGGGCTGATGTATCTGTTTTAATGACAATCTCATAGTGTTTTGTTTACTAAAACGTGTGTGTGTGTGTGTGTGTGTGTGTGTGTGTGTGTTTTGAGACAGTGGCTCTAGAAGGCTGGGCTGACCTTTAATTACTATGTACCCAAGGATGACGCTGCATTGGTCACTCTCCTGCCTCTACCTCCTACACGCTGGGATTTTAGGTATGCATCGCTATACCTGTCTCCCCTCCATCTTCTCCCCCCTCTCTGCCCTCTCTCTCATGTATGTATGTATGTATGCATGTATGTATGCATGTATGTATATATACATTCATTGAAACATGCGCTCACCATGTAGCTCTGGCTGCCTGCCTGGAACTTGCTGAGTATACGAAACATGCCTTGAACTCACAGAGATCCATCTGCTTCTGCCTTGCAAATGCTAAGATTAAAGGTATGTGCTGATGGCTATATTTATATTTTGAAGTCAAGTAGTACATAACACCTCCCTTCTTGTTTATTTTTTAATTCAAGATGGCTTTGAATATTTGGATATTATCATTTAAATAAATTTTAGGGTAACTTTTTCAAGCTTTCTGAAAATATTAGACTGGAATTTTGAAAAGGATTGCATTAAATCTGTGCATTTCTTTACATACACGTAGTTCAACAGCAATTATATAATCCATGAAATTAGATCTTTCCATTTTGTATATTTTTGTGTATATAGTATGTGTGTTCTTTAAATTCTTTTTCCTTGGTTAAATTCACTTGGATATTTTATTACTTTTTGTAGCTACAAAACATAGGGTTATTTTCTTGATTACTGTTTTTCCTGGGGATCGACAGCTGCTAACTTGACACAGCTCAGAGTCATACAATGGAGTCTTTATTTGATGAATGCTTCCATCAGATTGACCTGTGGAGATGGCTGTGTGGCACTTTCTTGATTGCTAATTGGTACGAGGGCCTAGCCAACTGAGGGCAGTGTCATTTCTAGGCAAGTAGACCTGGGGTGTAGAAGAAAGACAGCCTGGAAGTAAACCAGTGAATAACATCCCCCCATGCTTCATACCTCAGGTTCCCTCAGTGATGGACTGTGACCCGGAAGAGTTAACTAAATAAACCTTTTCCTCCTCAGTTTGCTATTGGTCAAGGTGTTTGTCACAGTGACAGGAAGCTAACTATCCAACACCACAGAGTGTTGTGTGCAGCAAGGCTACTCATGTTTGAGTGGTCATCATATCCTGCACCTTGTCAATATTTGCTTTTTAACTATAAGAGGATTTGCTTATCTATTGTTTTGGGTGTTTTTCTTTTTTATTGATCATTTTATTTGTTTACATTTCAAATGCTATCTCCCTTCCTGGTTACCCCTCCACAAACCCCCATCCCATCTTCCCTTCCCCCTCCCCTTTGCCTCTACGAGGATGCTCCTCCACCCACTCATCCACCAACCCACTCCTGCCTCACTGTTCGAGCATCCCCCCACCCTGGGGTATCAAGCCTCCACAGGATCAAGGGCCTCCCCTCCCAGTGATGTCAGATAAGGCCATCCTCTGTGTTTTTCATATATACAATAATGACTTCTTTCCCATTCAAATTGCTTTGTTTCTTTCCCTTGCCTGATTTTTTCCCCTGGCTATGACTCTGGGTAGTCTGGTGAACAGAGCTGGTGACTTGTCTTGTTCCAGATTTTCGTATGACAACATTTAGCATTATCCTACTGTTGATTTGTACATTGACTCAGTTTTGTAACCTGAGATGAAATGCTCATCATCAGCTACCATTGGCTTTGACTTGCTGGGATTTGGTTGAGCATTTGGCAGCCATATTTATCACAGATACCTCCCTCCCAGTAGCTTGCTTTTTTTTTTTTTTTTGTCTTCAGTCTTTCTCTGATTTTGGTGTTAAGGTAATACTGGTCTAATAATTTTCAAGTTTATCCTCACAATTTAAAAAGAGTGCTGTTAGTTCTTTTTTGAACTGCTTAGTAATGCCTAGGAGTGAGGCCAGCTGCCTCTGCACTGTTTTTTTATGGGAGACATTTTTGGTTATCCATTCAATCTTGTTTACTCTTAGTCTATGAAGTTTGTTGTTTCTTTATGACTGATCTTGGAAGGTGTCGGTGTCCAGGAATTTGTTCCAGTTTTCTAAGCTATAAAGCTTGTTGGCAGCTATCTCTGGAGTCCTTTTCATTCCTGTGGTGTTTGGAGGCCTCTCTTTTTACCTCAGACTTCATGAAAGTCTTCTCCCACTTCTTCTTACCTTTCTTAATTTAGGGTTTATCAATTATCAATGTAATCTTTTTGAACAATCAGCTCTTCATGTCATCGATCTTTAGAACTGCGTTTGCATCTGGATTCCATTAACTTCTGCTCTGGTTGTTATCATGCCTCCTGTTCTCATAATTTTGGGTTCAGCTTGTCCTTGTGGTGGGTTGTCCTTGAGATCATTCTGATTTCTTTGCAGACACTGCTGAGTATATGCATTCCTTGGGGGGCCACTTTTGCAGCTTCCTGCAGCAAGCCTTACACACTTAGATCCTCCATGCAATTAGAACTTCACTTTGCTTTTGGCCCGTTGATCTCTCTGTTGTTGTGTGGAATTATTTTCTCTGCCTCTTTGTACTGCATTGGATCATAAGCTAACTTTATGAGAGGTAGGAACATCTAGAGTACTTTTCTCTGGATTCCATTTTTATAAAATGTTTTATCCCAGCCCTTCACTTTCATTTATGTGAATCCTTGCAGATGAGTTTCTTATAGACAACAGACAGTTAGGTCTTGCTTTTGATTTTTTACCCATTCATCCACTCTAGGCGTTCCATTGGAGAACTCGAGCCACTAACTCTGAGGGTTCCAGCCATACCGCAGCCATCTTGTCCATTGGTTTCCAGTCTTCTCGTGGTTTGTTTTCTCTCCTTCACACTGTGCCATGTAGTTCCTTATGCTTACTTCTTCCAGCAGTGTGTTTTACAGTCAATTGCTTTATCACCGATCTAACCCGGCATCTAGTACTGTATTTTGAGTCCTTGATTATATTTTAGATTTGTCTATCATTAATTTTTTATTTCTGGTTATCAGTGAGGCTCATATAACAGGCTTTATAAACATTGTGTTCTTTTAAGACAGTGTCTCACGATGCAGCCTTGGCTAGCATGCTTCTGCCTCCATAGTGCTAAGATTAAAGTACGCTGCACCAAGCATTTTAACCTGACTATACTTATTTGTTTTAGATTTATCTTTTATTTTTGAGGTTATAATTATATAATTTCTCCTATCCTTTTCCTCCTACCAAACCCTCCCAAATACTCCTTGCTCTTTTGCAATATAACCTGGTCAGTCTTTGTAATATTACTTATATGTATGTTTTCAGGGATGAACGTTTGATATTGGATAAACAGTTGGTGTGTTCTTCCATTAGAAAAATGATTTCCTATTCTCTGTTTCTCTTAGTTGCCTATAGTTCTTTTTGTACAGTAGAGGACTTATGGTATTCTCTCTGTGAACTCTCGTGTGTCTATTTTTTTCCATGTTTGGCTCATGTTTAGGGACTCATGTTGGTGAAACTTTATGGGTATAACCTCTGACATTACTAGGAGACAGATTAAGAGCAAACACCCTCATACCCTGGTTCTCACAATACTTCTGCCACCTCTTCCACAATGAACTTTGAGTCTTACATGTCAGAGTGTTTTGTAGATGTATCCACTGGGACTGGATCTTCAAGTCTGTTCTTTGGCTTTTGTGGTTTTCTGTAAAGGTATCTGTCTGTTGTAAAGAGATGTTTTCTTGATGAGGGTGAGGATTAAACTTATCTGTGAGTTTAAAGGAAAATATTTAGAGTGTGGTTAGGGATTCTGCTGGTTAAGTAAGATGGTGGCTACAGGGTCTCCTCTAAGAGCCACCACTTCACTATTCTTGGGTGGGCTAGGGTTCCAGTTCCAGGCACGATTTCTGTCTTGTTGATTCAGTCCAATTAGAGAACTGTTGGTTACTGCCAAGGTATGTGTCCAGTTCTGCATTAAGGTTATCATGACACTTGGTTAACAGGATGTGTGTGTGTGTGTGTGTGTGTGTGTGTGTGTGTATTCTATTTTGTATCTTTCTGTAACAACATCTCAATGTGTTAATATAATTTATACAGTTATTAATGTCTTTATTGTTTAGTCTCCAATCTAAAGATATGATACTCTCAACTTTCTTATAGAATTACTCTTGCCTAGGAGTTTTATATTTCCAAGTGTTTTGTTTGTTTGTTGTTGTTGTTCATTAATTTCAGTTTTAGAATTCCTTCTAGTGTTTCCTTCTAGTGTATAACAGGCTTACATTCTCCCAATTCTTGTTCGGCCATGTCTTTACCTCTCCTGTAGTTTTAAAGGATCGCTTTGCTGGGTACAACATTCTTAATTGGTAGTTTGTTCTTTTTAGTGCTATAAAAATCACATGCTCAGAAGGCCATTGTCAGTGGAATTGAGCCACCACATGTGTTATTTTCTTCTCCTGTACCCTGGAGACTCTTCCCTTTGCCTTTGAACTTTGATAGTTTGATTATATATTGGAGCAGACTCAGCTGAGCAGAATACGATTTGTAACCTTTAATCATCCCATACCTGGATGTTTGTATTCATCTCTGAGTTTGGGAGGATTCTGTTAGCTTCCTCCTGCAGTCTTGAGGGCCAGTGCCCAGTGTCTGTTCTTCTCACATTGCTCTGATGCTCCTGTAGGGTTTCTTCATCCATCTTTGTTCCCCGAGCCCACCGTGCATCTTTAAACAGGACATCTTTTGTCCCCTACTTTCCCCTCCTGTTTCATCTATTGTGCTAATGTCCTCTCTCCTGTGCTTAATTCTAGTTAATATATTTTTTCAGATTAAAGATCTGTTGCTTTTTATTTAGATGTCTTTGATCCCTTTGTTAAGTTTTTGAATTATTTTCTTCAAGCTCATTGAGTTTTCTTTAAAGCAGCATTTAAAGTCTCAATATAAGTGTTAACTCATATTGGTGGTGACTTTGTCAGCTTCTGGTAACTTATTTTGACTTTTCAAGGAGGTCACACTTTCATTAAATCTCTTGGCTGTACAACATTGTCTGGTCATCGGAGGTAATCTACATATATTTTAAATTTTCATAGTTTGGTTTTGTTTGTGCTCATCTTCCCAGAAATCCTAAACAGGCTCTTTCCCCCAGGTCTCTCTCTCCCTTTCTAGAAATTCATGGTCACTTTCATTGTTTCAGCACAGAGTGGTGCCCAAGTCCAAGGTCATTGTCTACTCTTGGTGTGCTGCCACTGTTTTACCACTAGAGGGCAATCAAAGTCTAGGTTTCTCATAAACCCGGAGTTGCTCTTGTGCAACAAGAGTTGGGGAAAATAGCATAAAAGGGTAGTGCCTTCCTCTCCCTGGGGTTCAGCTGTAGCAACAAACCCATATAGTCAGCTGTGTATTTCTGAATGGCTCATGGATGAGGGACCAGCTGCAAGTTCCTGTGCTATCGCATTGATCCCGTTGCTCTCTGAGACAAGCTCTGAGGTCAGAGTAAGGATCACAATGCTGTGAGCTTCCGGTTGTTAAGGGGGAATTCATGGCCCGGAACTACTGCTGTCAACAAAAGGTTAACCAAAGTCAAATGGACTAAGAACACATGTTTATCCCACTAATGCCAGTGCTATTCTGGAGGCTCTGTGGGAGGATATTGGTTGGGAACAGAGACTTCTAGATCTGTTCAGTGCTAGGATTTACCATCCTGGCATCACGTTCTAAGGTCAAATCCTATGCTCAGTACCCCGCTCTGTCTTCATCAGTGAATGAAGACTTGCTTCATGCTGTGCTGTGTAATGCTGTCGTAGTCAGCCATCAGTGGGGTGGGCATTAAGTTGGAATTTGTCTGAGTCTCACACCTGCAAGGAACTCCATAATCTATGGGGGGCACTAGGCTCATACCATGGGCGTAAACACGAGATTGTCTCACTGGAACACAGTTCTCTGCCTGGTATAGGAAAGACTAATGTCTCTGCCTTTGTGTCCTGGTCTAGGTTAATCTCTGCTAATTAGAGTTGGGGAATTGGTCAAGAGAGTTTATTTCTTTTTGGCTACCGCGCACAACACGGGCTGTATCACAGCCAAGTCTCACAGCTACACGTACCTATGGAGTGGAAGAATGGTTGCACCATGCCCATCTCAAGTGTTATTGGCTTGGATAAAGGTGGGGGATTCATCCACCACAGGTTCCAGGTTCTTTTTGCTCCAAATGAGGAAGGGAGCAGAGCTGCAGAGCTGTGGCAGAGTCCGTCGGTCACAGTAACACCTTACATCTCTACTTTGGAGTGTGTGTGTTGGTACAATAATTATCCTCATTTTACATTCTGACATCTGAGGGTACTTCCCAACCTCCTTCACTGTCGGCTTATTTTTCTTACGTACTAATTTTTCAGCCTTTGTGTAAGGTACCCCAGACTTTACTCTCTGCCATATTCTTCTATGTCACAGGCTGGCAGTACGGTAGGCCACCATTCCAGTTTCTCCCACTGTACACAGGTATATGTGTGATGTTTAGGTAGGTACAAAGGCTCCCTCTGTGAGCTCTGGCCTGGGTGTGGTTATAATCAATACACTTTGGCTATTTCTATGTGTGGAGTTCTCACAGTATTGAATACATGATGGAGTCTTGTGTTCATTTTTGTGTTTTGTACCCAGTAAGGCAGTCTTGCCCTTCTTTCTGCTGCCTAAGCTTGAAAGACAGGTAGGTGTTAGAACCAGGCAGGCACCATTATAATGCGCCTTCAATGGGTCTGTCTGTGAGCACTGACGTGGGGCTGGGGTAGGTGGGGGCCCTGTTCATCACTGGCTTTCATCTTGTTACACCTGGTAATGGGAATCAGGACTCCAGCTCCCTCCTCCTTACACACGGAGCATCTCTCTTCAAACAGGACAGCACTGCTGAAAACCAGAAAGACAGCCTTCTCTCTGGACCTGCCTCAAGACATATTTCAACAACACACTGTTGTCTCACTCCTGGCTTCACTGTGAACAGTTTGGTGTGTGAATAACTATGCGAAGTCAGGAGACCATAGCTGAAGGAACAGAGTGGTCATTTTGTTCTACTCCCTCCGTGTTACTTAATTTGCATACTTGTTTCTGGAAGTTAATTTCTGTATCACCCATTTTCTTACAGTAGTGCCACTGCCATGTCAACTCTGTTTGAGCATTCTTTAATCATAGCAATAAAGGTTATTGTCTTCTGGCTCAGGCCACTACCTAAAATTAACATTCTTGCTCTTGTTTTCCCTCTTCCTCTTGCTCTCACTCTGTCCCTCCCCCTCCCTTTCCCCCTTGGGTCCCCCCTCCTCCACCTTTCCCTTTTGCCTGTCTTCCTACTGGAGCATAAAGCACCATGAATTGTATCTCCATGAACGCTGAGATCTTGACTACTATACCAGCTGCAACAGTTTCAACAGCTGAAAGAGGCCTGTCATGTAGGAGACAGTCTACCGAGAACTGCTTAAGAAATGGTTCCTAGTTACTTCCTTCTGCCTCTAAAGTATTGTTCAAAGGTCAATACAATACATTTTTATTCTAAATGGAATACACGACTATTTTCCATAAGACACAGCAAAATAACAACAAAAGGAATGAAAAACCCCTCTTTTTGGGTCTCTTTCCTAATCTATTATTAAAGCGTAGGGATATATCCAAAAAGATTAAATTTTTCTAAAACACACAGTCTCTATAATGCACTTTATTTAGACTTGGTCAATAGTCACACCACATCTTTACAAGGTTTTTCTAAATCTCTTTCATAAAGTAAACATCTCTTTCACTTCATAGCTGATATTGTATTTTTTTTCCCCCATCTCATAATTTCGGGCTTTGAGAGCAGCATGTGACTCTTGTTACCAAGGAAATCCACTGTTGTGGTCTGCTCTGGGCTGCATTTTCCTGTATCTGTACATGTGGGAAGATGAAACCTAGGTGGGTTGGCTGGAAATCTAACCGCACTGCTGGGCAGAGGGAATCAATAAATCAATATAAACCTGTATGACAGTGTTCCTGTGTCTCAAAAGGAGAGGGGAAGAAACACACTTTCTGTGTGGAAAGAGATCCTAGATCAGGAAGCACAGAGAAGTTTTAAAAGGGACCATATCTTTTGTTGGTTATGGTGGTTTTTAATAAAGAGCACAATAGCAAAAACTGGTTTGGTCTTTACTTTTCCTGGAAGAAGTTTCTGGAACAGAGTCCCTGTATGTAGATGATTTACTGTCAGAGGGCAGACGAATTAGGTCCACCACAAAACTTGCCTGTTAGAAGAATGGATTAAACTGCGGAGAGGTATGTCTGCTGCGTGAAGGACACCGCACGAGGAGAGCACATGGAGGTTACAAATTAGAATACAGGGTAGAACAGTCAATGTCACCGGTACTGGAAGAACCTCAAATGAAAAAATGTGGCTAAAGATACTGAATTTTAGACAAAGATGAAGGAAAAACATACCCTTACTTATCCATAAAGGGAAATATGGCAAACAAGACAAATGTGCACCCCTTCCTCCCTCTCTCCTTCTCTCTCCCTCATGCCATTCTTCGCACTGCATGTATGCTTCTAATCATGGATTAAATTAGAGCTCAGTTGAAATGAGCAGTGCCCTAGGACTTACAAGGCCAACAGTGACATCCCAACCACAATGAGCACTCTTGCTGGTGGACTTAGTATTCCTGTTCTTCCTCCCGGTCATCCATCCTTCTATCAGATACTGGGACAATTTAGTACAGACTCTTGAGATGCTTTTATCCCTAAAATGTGAATCATATAGATTCTTGAGGATAATTATGGGTCATACTGTAGGACATAATGGCATTTATTCACAAAATATTCATTTTCCTAATAGCTCCCAAACATAGAAAAATATACACATGGAAATAGCAATTGAGATTTATGCAGACTTTAAGTTTTCCTTTAGTGTCTGATTGTATGTGTTCTTATGTGTCTGTGCATACACATGTGTGAAAATATAGAGGCCAGAGAGCAATGTCAGATGTCTTTCCCACCTTCTCTAGCATTTGCTGAGAGTACACAGTTTTATTATCCAAGTGAAAAAAATGATGTAACTCTTGAAACAAATAAGTCATTGTGTGTTCTTCCAAGTTCAACACATTGATTTTAATTTACTACTTACCTGTTTCATAAAGGTATGACAAACGCAACAGCAGGTGCATTTTTAGAAAGAAAAAAGTCTAAGAACCTGCTGATTGTGGAAGTTTAGCCTCATCATCTGTAGCCTTGAAGATTCCTTTGTTTATTAGTGGGACATTTCAGTAGCACATGGTGGGGACTTACAGGAAAAATAACGTGTGGAATGTTGTGAAAAATATCACAGGTTTTGAGTATTAAGTAGGAGAGAAAAATTTCACAAGATGATAAATTAGAGCAGACATGTTCAGAAAGATACCTGCTGGAGTATAATTTTTTTGAAATGTCAATCCTCAGCTTCAAATGATTGCTATGAGAACCAGAATTTAGTCACTAATGTGAACATGTAGAAAGAATATGTTAGAATTGCCAAGTGTGCGGTGTTTTGTGCCCTTTTGAAAATGATTGTAAACCTGTGCATGTCTATTAATTAATATTTTAAAATTAACAAAATGGTTACTGAGCCCTTTCTAATTTGGGGGGAAATTTAGACACGAGTAAAGCAGAGGCTTAGCCCACAAGGATTTTTCACCCCTTTCCTTATGAAATCAGCAGGGAGTTTGGGTTAATTTTATGATAAAAGGCAAGGCTCAATGTTGAGAGAGACAGTCACATATTTCTGAGTGAACATGAATTCCTATAACATTTAGGAAAATACTTTAATTTTTTTAAAATCAAAGTATATATTATCCTTTTAAGCATGTGAAAGACCTCCGAACTGGGGAGACCCTCGCTCAAGTCTCGGGATGGCACGACCCCCCAAGAACTCACGAAAGACCGTCCTTGCTGCAATCACATGAGGCTTATTGGGGGCCAGTGCACTGGGGTCGTGCTCATAACCCACGCAGGGGCAGAGGAGTCCGACCCAGAGCAGCTGAAGTCAGGGGTATTTAAAGGAAAAAACCATAAAGGGGTGGGGAACGGAAGGAATTTGCGTTATGGGGAAGTACAGAATGTTCTAAGTTAGTCACGAGTCAGTTGCACAAACATTTCTAGTTCCTGAAACATTGTGCCTCTGGCCCTGGGGCCAGGCCAAGGTCACCCGTTTCTTAGGAGTAAGAATGTAGCTGGGTGGGGTTTGATCAAGCAGGCAATTTCAGGCCTAT
>CM052714.1:33959577-33974946 GCA_028551405.1 Uromys caudimaculatus | reverse complement strand
ATATATGGCAGGTAGAGTTCAGCTTCATGAACCTCTAATCCTTCCACTTCCTCTGCCTAGTGCTGAGATGATAGGAAGGCACCGCCCACTTGCCAGGCCTTGTCGTAACTCTTTTCTAGATTTATGTATTTATTTGTGTGTGTGTGTGTGTGTGTGTGTGTGTGTGTGTGTGTATGTGACAGTTTATGTGTGTAGGTCAGATGACAGATTGTGGGACTCAGTTCTCTCCTTTCACTGTGGGTTCTGAGGAGTCAGACTCAGGTGCTTGGACTGGTGGCAAGCACTTTTTTCCTGCTGAGCCACTGTAGGCTTAGATTTTTCAAAACCTACTTTAATAAGTATACTTAAATGCTTTAACCTCCCTTCTAGCCCACCACCCACAAGAGGTAGTGGAAAGGAAAGGTTAGTAGGGCAAAGAATGTCAAGGTGAACCAATACCATAGAGTGTTGTCACCTAACACCAGCATCAGCAAAACCCAACAATGATCAGCGAAGAATAACAAGGCATGCTAATACCATTCCTTTGTCTGTTGGGTTATATTTATACCCTTTCCAAACACCACATATTCTCCCAAGTGTCTACTCTAGCAAGATATCACATGCCCTTTCCCAGGCTGCTTCCAGAAAAACACATGTCTGTTCTCAGCCAAATACCCTCCCATGTGTCTGCTTCAGGAAAGACATTCCAGAGAAACATCACATGACATGAATGATTCTCCAAAGAAACCAGAAATTTCCACTTCAAGCCATTTCCAGTTCTCTGCTTTTTAACTTTCTGCATTATGCTGTGGAATAAAAGACACTCCAAGCCACCCCTGCAGCTCTGCGGGCATAGCTTTATGTGCATGTTTGGTCAATAAAATGATAAAAAACAGTACCTTGAAAAGGCAGACACATTTGAAGGCATCCTGTTTATGCATTTTCCTCTTTCCCTCCTTTCCTAAGAAGGACATCTTGTGAGTGAGTGTGGGAGGGAATGCACAGTCTGGATAGAAATGTTCTTTCCCTGAAAGTCCACGTACATCAGACTTGCTGCCAGATCATGGTGCTGTTTGGAGAGGTACAGGAGGTAACTGCTATTGGAAGGTCACTGGGGTGTGTGTTGGAGGGTCCCTTGAGAATATCCCTGCATCCGCTTCTCCCTTTCAGCCATGTGATAAGTAGTATCCTTCACTATCGGCCATAATCAACAGAGCAAGGAAGGCCATGGATTGAAGTAGTTGAAAGCATAAAGCAAAATAAATTCTCCTTTAAGATGTCAGGCATTTTGTGACAATGACACAGAGTTTATAGAACTTTCAGGAATATTCTTAGACTTTCTCTCTCTCTCTCTCTCCCCCTCCCTCCCCTTCCTTCCCTCTCCATGTCTTCCTTCCTTCCTTCCTTCCTTCCTTCCTTCCTTCCTTCCTTCCTTCTTTCCTTCTTTCTTTCTTTCTTTCTTTCTTTCTTTCTTTCTTTCTTTCTTTCTTTCTTTCTTTCTTTCTTTCTTTCTTTCTTTCTTTCAGCAGAATTTCACAATGTAACCCTGTCTGGGCTGGAACTTGCCTTGTAGACCAAGTTGGCCTTGAACTCACAGAGTTCTACTTGCGCCCAAGTGAAATGAAAGGTGTGTGCCAAAGAATCTGATTTCTAATGATGTAGGTTCAACTAATTGCCCTGTATTATTTATAGATGGATTTCTGATATATAACTTGAATTACTTTTAGATAGCATACAAAAACAACGGTTTTCATTACAACATTTTACACATATGAGTAATGTGCTTTGGTGCTTTGCTCATATTTGCCTCCAGAAGATGGAATTTCTACAACTTAAAAGATTTCTCTTTTGACTTTTTAGTGTACTTATACCTATTCTTAATTCTAATTCTTAAAAATAAGATACATTTTTAGATTTTTTCATATCTCTCTCTCTCTCTCTCTCTCTCTCTCTCTCTCTCTCTCTCTCTCTCTCTCTCTCTGTGTTTCTCTTGAAGCCAGTGTAGGGTGTTGTGCCTCCTGGCACTGGAGTTATGGGTGCCTTTGTATTGCCCAGTGCGGGTGCTGGAAACTAAACTCAGGTACTCTTCAAGAGAGCAAGCAATTAGCTGAGCTGCCTTTCCAGCACCTGGCTTCTAATTCTTAATCTGAATTTCAATTCACTGTGTGAGTAGAATGAAGCTGAAGTTTGGTCTGAGAAAGGAGCGTCCCTTCCTCCTCCCACCCCTGTGCTTTGCACCTGAGCTCTGGTGTCGTTCTCAGGAGAAGGCATCTTCTGGATCAGGGCTTCTATGCTGTGGTCTACTTGTCAGTAGACACAACATGCTGACATTTTTTTTTTTTTTCTGAGACAGGATTTCTTTTTGTATTCCTGGCTGTCCTGAAACTCGCTCTGTAGACCAGACTGGCCTCCAACTCACTGAGATCTGCCTGCTCCTGCCACCCAAGTGTTGGGATTAAAGGCATACACCACCACAGCCAACAACATGCTGACATTTTGCCGATCATTTACTCACTTTTAGACTTGACCTTATCCTGGAACTCACTATGTGGGCATGTGCCACTGCACCTCTAGAGTGATGAATCCTGGTACTCAATACCAGAGCACCAAGCCAGGAGTTTATCAGGAAACAGACTAACGGACTTGAAAGAGATAAAACCAAGAAAATTTAGATTCAGATATTTGCTGGTGTTCATAGATACCTTTTCACGATGGACTGAGACTTTTCCAACTAAACATGAAACTGTGGAGACAGGAACAAAGAAACTACTAAAAGAAATTCTTCCAAGATATGATTTTTCTAAGTTTAGAGGGCCAGACAATAGACCTACATTTGTGTCCTAGGTAAATTAGAGATTAGCTAACATTCTGGGGATTGATTGGAAACTTCATTGTGCTTACAGACCCCAGAGTTAGGACAGGTAGAAAAGATAAATAAAAGCCTAAAAGATACCTTAACTAAAGAAACTGACGGTGACTGGGTGACTCTTCTCCCCTTCATCCTATAGAGTATAGAACTCCCCATACCAGATGGGACCTACACCCTTTAAAGTTATGCTCACCTACTGACAGAAGTTATTACATGATCTCGAGGGGTCCAACAGGCACACAATCGTGTTTGGTTTAAACTTTGTGCTTTCCATAAAACAGGTCTACCTCCTGAGCTCTGCCAACTTTAGCCCGGAGACTGGGTCCTAGTCAAGTGACACTGCCAGGGGTCACTAGAGCTTCCCTGAAAGGGTCCCTGTGCTGTAGAGTTGCAACATGGATCCACCAAAAATCTGTTTGCAGTTGAAGAAGGCCCTGGCCAGCAGGAGGAGAATTCAGCCTCAAGACACCTTGTCTCCCACTGATGGGCCCCTACCCACACCCCAGGGACACTACAAAGACATAGCCCTGTTACTATTTTCATGAAGCTTCAGGAAGTCCCAGGATTGGGCCTTCTAGTCACAAGAGAAAAGAGAGGATAAGAGGCCAAATCTTTTAAGTTCAGACTCCATTTTAGAGAACCTGACCTAAGTTTGAACTCAGGTAAACTAACAGGCTGGTACCTAGCATTAGTTTCCAAGTTGTCCCCCACTCTCAACAAAACCCCAGCCTAGCTCCAGTCTCTGGGCTAATCACCAAGACCAGCATCTCCAGATTATTCCCCCAACAAAACTGCACCCCCAGGTTACAAGCCTACCCCTTGCCTAATGATCACCAATGCAGAGGGGAGCAAAAATTAAATTTATGATATGACTCCAAGCACCAGCCAACTATGTTAAAGGCCACAGTAGCTTTCCAATTAGATGCTTGCACACTTAGCCCCTGCTTGCTGCTTACTATAAAACCTTGCCCCGATAGATGTTCGGGGCTCCCCCAGCACCAAAACTGTCCTGTGTGACCGCGGTGCGTAGGGGGGATCCCGAGCTAGCTTGAATAGAATAAAGACCCTGCTGTGAGTTGCAACAGATTGGCTCCTGTCTGTGTTTTTGGGGATCACCAACATTTCCCTGGCACTACAGTATTAATTTCTCTGAGCCCCAATTTCCTCTCACATAAAATGTAGTTAATGTCCAGTCAGTCGTACCAAACTGGGTGTGGTAACATTTGCTTGTTGCCCAAGCACTCTGAAATCTGATGTGTGAGGATCTGTAGAGCTTGGAAGTTTTGGATCAGTCTGGTCTAACACAGTAAGACCATGTTTCTTTAAAACCCCCTCCCCAGTCTGATTAGTACGTGATTAAATTACATTAATCTCCCATAATGTTCATTCCTTTGCACTCAGAGAGCTCAATCTCATCTTTACTCAATGATTTCTGACGACTTATTCAACAAATAAATATCAAATCAAATACAACTTTAAAAAGTTCTGTCTCCCTTGAAGTGCCAGAGTCAGGGGGTAGTCAAGGGGCCGCCACCCACTCAGAGGAGAAGGGGAAAGGGTATGGGGGATGGAGGATGGGGTAAGGATTGTGGGAGGGGTGACTGGGAAGAGGGCCAGTGAGTGGAATGTAAAGTAAGTAAATAAAATTAAATTAAAAAACATCTGTCTCTTAACACAGTTTTGATACGTCCATCAACATAAAGATCACCCTACCTGTGCTGTAAGGCAATTTCTAATTGCTATACTGGTTAAATAGTAGAATCATCATCAGGCAGTCCTACCCTTGAGAGCTCTTTACGCCTAAAGAATTAACAGCAGAATTCAGTCACCTCTACTCAGGGCTAAAAACACCCTCTAAAACATGGTTCTCAACCCATGGGTCTCAAACCCTTTAAGGTGAGGGGGGCTGGTGGGAAGACCCCTTCACAGGGGCTGCCTAATAACATGCTGTATACCAGATTTTATATTACAGTCCAAAACCGCGGCAAAATTACAGTTATGAAATAGCAATGAAAATGCTTTGAAGGCTGGCGGGTGGGGGTGGTGGTTGTCAGCACAAGGTGAGGTCACAGCATTAGGGAGGTTGAGAGCTACTGTGACCCACGTCGTATCCATCTGGGAGGTGTTGATACAGAACATCCTCAAGAGGGTGCCAGGGCGATTCCTATTACCTGGGTGACACACAAGGTGCTGAAATGTTAGCTAGTTTCTGTGAGATGCGCCTAGCATCTGAAGGACAGGCTCTTCAGGAAAACATCTCAAAATTGTAACTGTTTCTCCCCTCCCTCCCCCCGTGGGACACTTAAGCAAAATAAACAAAGCTTTGAAGGGGCAGTCCAGCACAGAAATAGTTTTCTCTACAATAGTTTCTTATTAAACACCCATGTTAAACTGTTTATAATATAACACACAAGCTGCTGGGCGTTTTCCTAGATGAGACCAGTTCAACTCCACTTAGTCTATTTGGTATTCCTAGAAAACAATAAAAATTGTTTGTTAATCCCCCCACTCCATTTTAGCTTACAACATTTTCTAAAGTGCTTTACATATTAGTTTCCTGAAACCCTAGAAATAGATTTTCTAGGTATTATTTAGCCATGTGACACAGGAAGGTTAATCAGCTTACCCAATTTGTCTGTCACTGTCTGTGAACTGAATCTAGGGTCTTGTGTCTACTAGGCAGGTGCACTACCACTGAGCTGGATCCTCAGTGCCCCTTTTACCTAATATTTGAAAGAGGGTCTCATGATCTTATTAAGTTTCCCAGAGTGACCTTGGATTCATCCTTTATAGCCCATGTAGAACTTGAACCTGATATCTCTGCTTCAGTCTCCCAAGTAGTTTAGAATTACAGGTAAACTGTCTAGGGACTTTATTATTTGTCTGTCTGTCTGTCTGTTGTGTACAGGCATGTGTGCACTGCAGAGTGTATGTTGGCATTCCATGGACCACTTGGGAGAGTCCGTTCTTTCCTTCAGCATTGTAGGTCTCTGGATGGAATTTAGCTGTCCCAGGCTTGTGGCAAGTGCCGTAACCGACTTGACCACCTAACCAGCCAGGAGACAGTTTAATCTTACTCATCATAGATATTAGCATAGACACATAAAAACAATTTAATTTTGTTACGAATTACTTTCTACCAGTTTGGCACAATATAAGGAGTAGTTTTCTCTGGCCTTAAAGAAAATGATGCAACAGGAGCTCAGCTCGACCCTGGAACACTGTCTGCTGACAAGACAGAGCCATCTGTGCTGAGCTGGGCAGTGAATCTCACAGCCGATTACCACAGGGTGGTCCAGATTATACTTTGAATCTATGCCAGAGGCTCCAATGCCAATGGCTTCTAGGAACCAGACAGATATTCAGGGAAGGTGTGAGGCAGTGTGTGTGTGTGTCCTTCACCCTCCAGTAGCTTTAATTTTCTCACTCCCAACTGACTCCCAAAAGAGAGCATTGTGAGAGAGATTTCATGTCCCCCTAGTTCTTCTCCAAGGAGAGCAACCATACAGCCATGAAGACAGTGTAAATATCAGTGAGAGGGGCGATGCTAGGAGTGTGGGCCTTGTGGGGACCAATAGAGAATATTCCACCTAGTGACCATTCCTATCTGACTCACATTGCTCTTGATTAGCTTGAGAGATCACTGGTTTCATCTTACAAGATCCCCAATTGTCATGAGGCTTTGAAAAACATTTTTTTTAAGAAAATTTTAAAATGTAATATCCTCTCATTTGAAAAGGTTTTCAACTAAGCCAAAAATATTTTAAAATCCCCCCTGTTGGCTTAGAAAACCCCAAGGGCAGGATTTGGCTCCTGGGCTGTCAATCTGTAGCCGCTGCTAACCTATACCTTACTTCTAGGAACGGCTTGTCGTTAGCTCCTTACCTTGGTAATCAGCTTCCTGCTAGACATCTGCGTGAGGATTGGAGTTCATAATAACCATCAACACACTTTAGAAAAACCCACAGAAAGTCTTTCCTGTGAAACCCACTCCTTTGCCCAATCAACGACTTGACCACGGTTCCTTTGCTCTAACCCTCTCTGCTTCTTTGCCCACTCAGTGTTCCTCCCTAAGTACCAAGTTCCCACCTTGTTGTGAGCTATTACGAGGTAAATGTTCAAGTCCCCCCCCCCCCAAAGAAGACACTGGAACCCACGGTGTATATCAACCCGTAAAAGGAACATTGTGTTATTATTCGCACCTAAAATGGGTGGAGCCGCCAAACTTTACAAATCTCATGAATAGTCTTTAAAAAACAAGAGCCAAAACCCACACATACATATGTCACATGTGCATGGCTTGTCAGCTTTGTCATCTGCACCGAGTCCAAAAGCAGCATTCCCTGGAAAACCTCCGTGAAATCAGCCCTCCTCCCCACAAATCCGGCGGTTGCTACTCCAGCCCTAAGTGTTGCTCTACTTTTTGTAGCAACGCGGCAACACAGTTTTGTACTCTCCCAGCAAGCTTTTTGTATTTCCTTATTCTGCCACCAGATGGGCTTTTAAACAGAACAAGTCATATAGCTTTCTGGCTTAAAGCCTTTCGATGACTTCTGATTAATAGTAGGACAGAGTCCCAAATTGAACCTGAGTTTGAGGACCTCCAGGATTTCACGCCATTCAATAATTTACTTGGAACTATCTAGTGGGAGCTGGCCCACTCTCTGCTCTAATGTATGACAATGAAGAAAGCAGGCCAGCAGCTCTGCCGCCCACACCTTTTCTTTTAAATATAATTCAAAACATGGCTTGCTCTGCATAGAAACCTGTTAACTCATTTTATTTTTGATTCAGGTCTCACGTAGCCCTAGCTGGCTTTGATCTCATGGTGTAATCAAGGCTAGCCTTGGATTCCTGATTTTCTTGCCTCTTCCTGCATAGGTTACAGGAAGAAGCCATAGTGCCCAGCTGATAGTTTAGAATGTTTCTTACTCACAGGTTTCATGTGATGTCTGGGTGCCGAGGAAGCAAAGGCTTAGGAGATACACACATACACCCTCTGCTTTGTGTTCTAGGTGTTAGCATCTACAACTAGGAAAGAAGAAAGTATCTCCACGACCGACATTCTCATTTCGCTAGCTGTCCATACCGATGACATATTGCATTTCTTTAATAATACTAAAAAATTGCATGCATTTGGGGTTTTATTTAGGCTTCATAACTATAGTTTTTTTGGGGGGTATGTGTGTCTTAGTTAGGGTATTTCTGCTGTGGACAGACACCATGACCAAGGCAACTCTTATAAGGTCAACATTTAATTGGGGCTGCCCTACAGGTTCAGAGGTTCAGTCCATTATCATCAAGGCAGGAGCATGGCAGCATCCAGGCAGGCATGGTGCAGGAGGAGCGGAGAGTTCTACATCTTCATCTGCAGGCCTCTAAGAGAAGACTGACTTCCAGGCAGCTATGACTAGAGTATTAAAGCCCACTCCCACAGTGACACACCTACTCCAACAAGGCCACACCTCCTAATACTGCCACTCCCTAGCCCAAGCGTATACAAACCATCACAGTGGGGCAATGGTAATTCTCCTCAGAGAGGGATGCTTGTTACCAAGCCCGATGTTCTGAGTTTGACACCTAGGATCCACGTGGTGGAAGAAAACAAACAACTCCTGGGAGTTGTCTTTTAATTGCCACACATGTGCTGTGGTGTGTGCTCCTGCACACCACACACACACACACACACGACATAATAAAAAATAGAAAGAACTATAGTTTTGTAATGTTAACTTGGAGAACATTTTATTTAGATTTTAAAAATTGCTTCGCTGGGCAGTGGTGGCGCACGCCTTTAATCCCAGCACTTGGGAGGCAGAGGCAGGCGGATTTCTGAGTTCGAGGCCAGCCTGGTCTACAGAGTGAGTTCCAGGACAGCCAGGGCTACACAGAGAAACCCTGTCTCAAAAAACCAAAAATAAATAAATAAATAAATAAATAAATAAATAAAATTTCTTCAATTTTCTAAAATGTTGGCTAGCTAGTTAAATACATGGACTAAGAGGCTGGTGGGCAAGATCTGGGTGGGACAAGCAGGGGTACGGTAGCCACACAGCTATTGTTTGGGTACCTTAGAACACCGCCTGGGCACCCACTCTCTGCCTTTCCCCGTAACGCGACATTACTTTGTACTCAGGGTTGGAAGGCTAGGGACAGGTGCCCCGGCGTGAGGATGGTGAGGATCAACTGCTGTTGGGATGGAGGTAAAGACGGAAAGCACCAAGTCTGAAGAGGGTAAGAAGAAGGGAGGTTAGGACCCACTGAGACCAGGATGTGTGCGTGTGTGCGTGCCTGTGTGTGTGTGTGTGTGTGTGCGCGCGCGCCTGTGCGTGTACGTGTGCGTGCGTGTGTGCGTGCCTCTGTGTGTGTGTGTGCGCGCGCGTGTGCGTGCACGTATGTGCGTGCGTGCGTGCGTCCGTATGTGTGTGTGTGTGTGTGTGTGTGTGTGTGTGTGTGTGTGTGTGTGTGTGTGTGACTTGACCCTTAAAATGTGTTTAGGACCAGAGAAGTGGGTGTGGTGAGGAAGAACAAAGTTCAGTTCCCAGAACCCACAGCAGGTGGCTCACAACCACCACTAACTGCAGCCTCAGGAGATGAAATCCCCTTCTGATTTCAGTGGGTAGTGGCATGATTACATCCATGTGCAACACACATACATACATACACACACACACACACACACACACACACTTAAACAGGAATGAAAGAAATCTTTTTAATTTTTTTTTTTTATTTTTCAAGACAGTGTCTCAGTAATGTAGCCCTGGCCGACCTGAAACTCTGTAGACTAGACTGACCTTGAACTCAGAGATCTCCCTGCCTCTGCCTCCTGAGTACTGGGATTAAAGGTGAGCACCAGCACTGCCTGGCTAAGATTTATTTTCATATTTGTTTATGTATATGTGCGTTTGTCTTTGTAAGTGTATGCCACATGTGTGTGAATATCTAATGGAGGGCATCCGATTTCCCAGAACTAGAGTTGCAGGTGGTTGTGATCTACCTGATATGGGTGCTGTGGGTACCCAACACAGGTCCTCTGAAACCATCTCTTCCTCTGTCTAGCTCCAGAGAAAAGAAATCTCAATTAAAAAAAAAGATTTAGACTTTCAGAAGGCAGAAAAGAAGATAAAGAGAATATTAAAAAGATAAAGAATAAATTATGATATTCACATTCAAAAGGTATGAAAATATCTTCAAAAAAGTATGGCCCTCTGTGTTCAGGGGTCACATTGGCTGGGGAGGCCCCTGCAAGAGGACCTAAGGGTGAGAAGGAGAGAGGCTGAGAAGGAGAGAGGCTGTCGGGGAATCCAGTCCAGAATGGGTCTGATTATGTTACAACAAGGCGGGAGAGATCAGAACAAGGAATGGGAGTAGAAGGCATGTGGGCGGGGTTCCTGCCATTGCACGTTTGTAAGACCAGAGTCTCCAACAATGTCACGTGACCTGCAGTTCGCCTCTCTACTTTGATCTGTAGCATGTTGCCGAGTATGAATCTAGAGAGCATAAAGAGAAATATCATCGAGCTGTCTGGAAGTACAGTACATCCCCCACGTGCTGCTCATGGAGCATCCTGTTTGTCTGACGGCTTGGGGGAGACCACACTGAGCATCAAGGACAAGGAGTTAATTTGTTCTTAGCGGATTCCAGGAGCACAGGCATTGGCAGGTTTTAAAATAAAAATTTATGGCTTTAATAAAGCCGATAAAAGTCTCTCCAAGTTTTATGTGGTGAAATGTGATTTGATATTCACTGGAGATAAAGCAATAGAGTGGAGTATTTCCCCAGGGCTCCTGCTGGAAATGAAACGGCACCCCTGCAATGAACCCAAGGGATCATTGTGGATTAGGAGCTGGGTGATTCTAGGGGAAGAGGGGGAACATGTCAAGAGTTCAAGCATAAAGGGAACAGATATGAAGTAGAGTTTAAGTTAAATGGTGTTATGTGTTTTTTGGGCCCAGTTGTATCCCTGAAAAGCCAGAGAAAAGCAGGAACAGCACGAGCGCTGAGAGGGTTTTAACTTGCTCACTTCACGGACTCACATGCCCCACTGAGTCCCCTGATGTCTTAAAGAAGGCTACTTGTTTCTTTAGCTAAAACAGGACATAAACTAATGTGTGACTTTTATCTTCTTTATCTTTCCCAGATGCAGGGAGAAGGGAATTTTCACATAATGATAGATCACAGGCATCTAGGCGGCCCCAGATGCAGCATCTAGTTGTGATCCATCATTGTGGCGTTTTAGTTTTAGCCAACATGGCTGCTCATAGGAGGACATAGAACATGAGCGAAATTGGAAGGGGCAAGTTCATAGGAGCCATATATCAATAAGAGAAGGGCTGAGTGTGGGTCCTGATGGTATACGTCCCCCACCATCTAGCTGACTGTGGATCTCGCCTAAAGCACATTTCAGAGTTCTTTTCCATAGTGTATTTTCCCTTTTAGAACAAATATCTCCAAATCGTATATCTCTGTCACTTGGGAGCTATATAGACACACTCAAATCAGATGAAATCCAACTTAGTGGCTGTTTTTATTAAGACTGCTAGATCTTTCTTGGGAGATAAATCAGGAAGACAGGACACAGAAGTTTAATTTGATTTGGTCGTCTATAAAAATTCACACGTAATTTTTATTTTTTGATGAGAGTGATGTGTTGGATTTTTTTTTCTTGAAATGAAGGATTGGCTTATCTTTCAGTCAAATTTGAAGTCAGGCCATGAAAAGAGACTGGAGTTTTTATATCTCCTACTTTTTTTTTAAGGTGGTTAAGGTGAACTATTGTAAAAGTTTCTTATTTTGTAGGAAGCAAAGGGATTTATGAAATTCTGAAACATAGGGCTGGGAATATGGCTTGTTCCCATATTATGTTCATGTTATGCCTGCTAAAAGTTTAGTGCTTGCTATGCAAGCATAGAGACCTGAGCTTTACCCCTAGCGCCACAGCTGAAGAGATGGCTCAGGGGTTAAGAGCACTGACTTCTCTTTCAGAGGACCCAGGTTCAGTTTCCAGCACTCACATGGCGGCTCACAACCATCTGTAACTCCACCTCTTGGAGGTCCATGAGAATTGCTTGTACATGATACACAGACACACATGCAGACCAAACAGTAACACATTAAAAAATCTGGACATGGGGGCACATATTTTTAATCCCAGCTCTGAGAAAATGGAGAGACAGATTTTTGGTTTGCTGACCAGATCAATTTAGTCAAATTGGCAAGCTTCTGGTTCAGTGAGAGACCCTCATAGAGGCGGGGAAGGGAAGGGGATGGGGGTTTCCAAAGAGAAGACCTAGAAAAGGGGAAACATTGGAAATGTAAATAAAGTATCAAAAAAATTAAAGTGAATAAATGAGATAAATTCCAAATTGTATACAAAGAATAAATTGCTGAATTAGCAAAAAAAAAAAAAATTAAAATTAAGTAGAAAGTAACTGAGAAAGACATCAGACATTGGCTGCTACCTGCATGTGCACACATGCACAAGCAAACATTTATAGCAGGTGTTTCTTTCCTATCAGACTGTTTTATTTTTCCTTTATTTAGGGGAGCTGAATTTTATTCTGAGAGAAAGAAAAAAAAAAAAAAAAAAAAAAAGAGCAGATGAGGATTTTGTTTCCAGGCAGAATAATTTGAAAAATAGATATTCTTTACTAGTTCAGAAATTTTGCAGGCTGGTGTGGTGACTCTCAGGGTAAAGACACTTGCTACCAAACCTGACCTGACTTTAGGGGTCCATATGGTGGAAGGGGAGAACCATTCACCTCTACATATGCACCCTAGCATGATGCTCTCTCACATACACACACAAACAAAACAAGTAAGTGAGTTTTTAAAAAAAAAGTTTAATAAGGAAGGTAGTGATTATGTGCCCCTGCTATTTGGCCACATTATTTAATTCTAGCTGATTATTGCATCCAAAAGACATGTAAGTGTTCTGTATAGTGTTGTATGATGCATGACACATACATGACACATACACGACACATACATGACACACACATGACACACACATGACACATGACACACACATGACACACACAGCACAGAGTTCAGCATTGTCAAGATCACTCAGGCTTGCTTGAGATGTTTCATTCAGATTAATTTGTGTAATTTACATGCACATTCAGTGACATGAGCACTGTCACTTCTCCATGTTTCTGAGGGAAGAGACTGAGAAACAGAGAGACTTAATAACACAGCCCTCTGTCACAGTAGAATATGGTTCTCAATATGCAGCCACTTCGGCTTTCTCAACTCATCTGTCTTCTTTAAAAGCAGCACTTGTGGGGCTGGAGAGATGGCTCAGCGGTTAAGAGCACTGACTGCTCTTCCGAAGGTCCTGAGTTCAAATCCCAGCAAACACATGGTGGCTCACAATCATCTGTAATGAGATCTGACGCTCTCTTCTGGTGTGTCTGAAGACAGCTACAGTGTACTTACATATAATAATAAATAAATCTTAAAAAAAAAAAAAAAAAAAGCAGCACTTGTAAGTGTCCGCATCCAGTAGCAACTTGGTGACAATCAGGGAGTAGAAAGTAGAAAGGCAGAAGATGCTGTGGTTGATTTCCAGGAATTTGAGCTGTCACACAAATGAGATGGGCTGGGCATGGCAATGCACACCCATGATTCATGTATTTAGGAGGTTGAAGCAGAAGGATTCCTATCAGTTCTAGGCCAGAGGGGACTCTATAGCAAAAGCTGTTTCAAAAATCCTGTATGTGAGCACAAGGAGTGAATGACCGAAGACTTTGGGTGTTCAATGTAACTCTAGACCACGGTATCTTTTAGAATATAAGGATTTTGACAAAGGACAATTACCATGGCGGTATGTAACTCATGGTGATTATTTGGCTACCCAAGGATGATTTAGAGACAAGAAGGAGTAAGTAGAAGTTAGAGTGGTCGGACCAGGGGGGCGACCAGTTAGGACTGGTCTTATGACTGGTCTAGGAATGAGATGATGTGAGCTTGTTGTTCTGATAAAGTAACCTTGTTGTCTTCATCTCCCTTGGGTTTTCTTCCTTGTTTCAAGCACTCTTCCTTTTCTGTTTCTTTCTCAGGGGCTTTCCTGAACCGCAAGATAGTCATGCCTTTCCCTTTGATATTCAAATGCTAATCAAGCTATGGTTCCACTGCTTAGGACTTGAAAGGTGGCCAGCTGGGATGCCTGAAAGCACTGCTCCTCTGTCTAAGCCCTTGTTTCAGGAGACTCTGTATAGTAGCTTCAATGGCTTTTGTGATGTTTGACATACTCCTGATATTTAAACATAAGCAAAGCCTTTGGAAAGCCTTGTCTAATGTTGATTAGTTTCCAGAAAATGACAGACACAGCTCCCAAGGAATGACATCACAGGGAAGCTGTATCTTAAGATCTTTATGCTTTCACCCTTTTTAAAATTAGAAGATTTCCCCTTGAGGAAAGTTTCAATGTCCTTTTATCCTTTGCTATACATTTAGGTTTGCATTGGTTGACATTTTGTTAGTAATTTGATTGCAGTGTGTAGCTTTTTGTTTTTATGCACCTCTGGACATTTAAAAATGAGTCATCTTGAAAGCATGATGCTACGTGAAAGAAACCGGACACAAAAGTGCAAATACCGTATGACTTAATTACATGGGGGCTGAATTCCCAGTGACTGGAAGGAAGAATTGAGTCTATTCTTTTGTAGGTACACTGCTGCAGATAAGAATGATGGAAAAGGTCTATTCTGGTCTTGAATTTGCTACACAGCTGAAGATGACCTTGAGTCTTTGATCCTCCTGCCTCCACCTCCCAAGTTCTGGGAATATAGGCATACACATAAAACCAGACCCCGTGAAGTATTTCTTTAATTAAGATTTACTTTCATATTAAATACTGTAGAAGGTTGCAAGCACTCAGATATTATTTCTGCTAAATTTGGAAGACATGGCTGGTGTGAATTACAGGTTGAAAATGGAGACTTGCACCATCGAACTGGGTTTAAATAAAGTGATGGATATAGGATAGTGGAGTGAGCGGAAACGTTGGGTTTCCTTCCCAGGAATACTGCTCTCGATCATCGTTGCCTGCCTCTGTGATCAGTCACCATTTCATTATCAAAGAGTGTGACTTTGTTCTCTGTTGAATTTTAGTCTTGCAATGCTGGACTTTCACTCTCATAAGCTCATTCCGTGAAGTGTCATATGCCAACACCTCATTGGTAATCTTCTTTTCCGGTCAAGAAACAATGCAGAAATGACAAAAGACATAATGACATTATTTTATACTCTAATCAGCCAGTCTATCAGCCCCATGGAGGTTGTGATAAACAGTTATTACATTAACCATTAACTTAATGTACAGCCTTATATGCCAGGTTTATACCAAAGCCATGTGACAGTAATATCCATAGGCTTCTTTCTTTTAAAATTACTTACATAACTTTGACTTTTAGTGTTCTGAGAACATTTCACAGGTTTTATGTTACAGAGGCTTTCAGAAAGGGTCTCTACACAAGTGACTGATGGCTCTCCCTTCTTCCTTGTCAATTACT
>CM052714.1:33898723-33959077 GCA_028551405.1 Uromys caudimaculatus | reverse complement strand
AAAAAAAAAAAAAAAAAAAAAAAAAAAAAAGAAAAAGCCAAGAGAATTATACCCATATGTTTACTTAAAAGAACATAGATATGCATATATTTTGATGAAGGTATGCCACTTAGGGTGCCTTTTCATCTCCCAAGACCCATAGACTATGTAACCAAAACACAGTGCCAGGTATTGAGAACCTTTTGAATTACTGGTCAGAAGACTCTAAAAGATCCCCCAAACAAGGTAGACTGCTGTCATTACTTTGGTCATTTCCTAGAAATTGAAGGTGAGACCCTATTGCTGAAGATGCCACACACTTCAGACAGAGGACTTCATCTGGAACTGACCTGAAGTTTCTTCCCTGAATAATAACCCTGCCTTCAGTACTAGAAGGAGCTATACAAATTGCTAATGGAGAAAAGCAGCTGATAGCCCTATCCAGCTTTAATGACTAGAATGACATTACAATAGTGGTAGTTGTGCATGGGTCAACCAAAAACTGTCTAACTGGGATTGAGACACATTTAACATGAGGGAGTTCATACCTGGTATTTTAAATCTAGCTCAATGCCCTTGGCTGGTGAGACTATGGACTCTAGAAGAGAACCTACTATGCTTTCCTAAACCATATCTAATCACCTTCTAAAATCTTACTCTTTTACCTACAGATAAATATAGATCTCATCCCTCATCAAAGAAGCTTCTTTTTGGCAGCTGATGAAGAACGTTACAGAAAGACACAACTCAACAAAATGAAAAGAACAACTGACCATGGATTGCCTAGCCCTAGGAAGCAGATCTTCAAAGTAAACCCTAAACCGAAGGCTCAGGGACATCACTGAAGAGTATGGAGAAATATTGTCAGAACCAAATGACCAGGACATTTGCTCTGAGACAGTCTTTTATATATGATGAGATGTTCAGCCCATAAAATCTCAAGAATTTGGTTGCCTAAATAAAAGACTTGAAAAGCAATGCCAATTGACATAGTAGAGTGAATGGGTGTATGGGGGAATCTCACAACACATGAAAATATCTTCAGCAAGACTACTTCATGATTTACCCAATAAACATCTCTTAGTAACTATGATTATGTTACAAGTTTTTACTTAATTTAGAATAAAATAATGCTGCTTGATATTTATTTTTGTAAGAGCTTTATTAAGCTATTATTTGTTTGTCCTAAAAGCAGCACTTTAAAGGAAACACTCAGTTATGTATAATATAGGCTATGTGACCAGAAACATGTGAAAAGTATCTCCTCACCCCAGACATGAAACTGACAGTAGGCCAACAAAGGATGCCAGCAAGTACAAGTGGCTCGGGGAGGTGATGGCTGAGAGGCAGGGGGCTAGCATAGCTGCTCAGTTTCAGAAATTTCCTGCAGCCTTTGGCCTATGGGAGGATGGTAGGGATAAAATTTCTAAAAACATATGCTTTAAGTGGAATTTGAGAGTGATACTGAACACGATGTTGTTTTCAGTCATACAGTACTTGAAATTGGGACAAAGCAATACAGTTGGTGTATTTCAAAGCTGAAAAATCTTATTTGGAGCTGAGAAAATACAAATGACATATGAGAGTAAAAGAAATGACCATGTTCTCACATGTGATTTTGTTAAGGTGTTAAGCTGCCAAATCCAAGCAGCAATGAGATGAAGGAAACTATGACCTGAGGATTTAAAATGCTGATGTACTACTCTAGGTTAAAGGCAAGAGAATCAATATTCTCCATGGACACTTCATTCAATATGATCCATCACTTAAAGGCATTTGATGACTACATCTTGCCAATGAACAAATGACAAAGCAAAAGTGAAGCAAGGCTTGAGAGGACTTGTAGTTTCTATAGCAACCTTATGTAAAATGCCAATGCCAGAGAGTGGTTGAATTTAAGATTAGAAGACTTAAGATCTGAGTGCAATTAATATTAAAATATAAACTGGGGGCTGGATAGATAGCTCAGTGGTTAAGAGTGCATTATGCTCTTTAGAAAATTTTTTATACAATATATATTGATCATATCCTTTCTCCTCCTCCAACTTCTTCTAGACCCTCCTACTTCCCAACCTACCCAACTTCACGCTCTCTCTCTTTCTCTGTGTCTCCCTCTTTGTCTCTTTCTGTCTTTCTGTCTCTGCCACTGTCTATCTATCTATCTATCTATCTATCTATCTATCTATCTATCTATCTATCTATCTATCTATCTATCTATCTATCTATCTATGTAGCTCTGTTTCTAAAAAAAAAAAAAGCCCAAAATGTAAAGGTCAAAACAAACAAACAAGCAAAGAAAACACACATTAAGACAAAAATTACACATCCAAAACTAAAAGTACACAATCAAACAACAAACATGAAGTCTGTTTTATGACCACTGTTCCTGGCCATGGGTCCTGCCCTGGCGTTTGGATGATTTAGTCTGACAGTGACACTACACCCAAGAAAAGTGATTTTTCTCTTCCCGACAGATGTCAATCACAGATAGCTTCTTGGTTAGGACTAAGACCTCGTGCCTTCTTCCCCTTCTCCATGCTGTTTTATTTTTTTCTGAACTTGTGAATACCCTGTGTATGCTGCTGCAGTCTCTGTGAGTTCATATGTGTATTGGCTCTGCTGTGTATGGGAGATGCTTTCATCGGTGTTACCCACCACTTCTGGTTCTCACAATCTTTTCTACTCTTCTCTTCTGCAGGGAGTTCTGAGCTTTGAGGGGAGCATTTGGTAAAGTCATCCCTTTACTGATGAGTGCTCCACAGTTTCTCACTGTCTGAATGGTGTTCAGGTGTTCAGTTGTAGACAAGAAGAAGCTTTTTGATGAAAAGTGATACACCGATCTATGGATATAGAAATGTTTTATTAAGCATCATTTTACTGATATGCTCAATTAGCAGATTAATAATAGTAGTAGGTATCCCTTAGGCCCATGGCTTATCTTGTCTCATGTTCTTGACATCTCATATTCTTGACCATTTTAGCAGTGTCAGAAATGGTTTTCATCACACGGAATGGGATTTAAACCCAATAAAACAGTGGTTTGTTGCTCCCATAATATTTGTGTCACATAGACAGTTCATTGTAGGTTTCAGGGTTTATAGTTCAATGTTATTGGTAGATAACTTTTCTCCTTGGGTAGTTTACAAAATGTCTTTCAGGACCATGGATGCTAATCAGTATGAGTGAGTTTCTAGTTGGGTACAAGCTTGATTTTCCCATGCTTGATGGGATAATGGAGTGGTAGTAGTTTCTTTGGAAGTAGGCCTTACTGTCACGTTATAGAGGGTAGCCAACAGCCTTGACAATAGCCTATGATATTTGGGAGTAGTCTATGGGACCAGTTTGGCCAATACTTCACAAGGTATAACCCATTCCTGGCACTGGTGGTTTTATTTGGTGGCCTAATATATCTGATTGGGTCATTTCTTCCACATTGTATTGTGACTTCATTTAAATTCTTCTCACATACGCATATATGTTAGGAAGCTTTATAGTAGTAGGTTTTCCTATGGGTTTTCAAAAGGCTGTTACTGTTAGTAATCTTTCCCCATATTCCCTTCTTTACCTACATTGTACTCTAGCAGATGACTTAAATTCAGTTCCCAGCACACATGTCTGACAGCTCTCTAACATCTATAACTCCAGCTCCAGGGGATCACATGACCTCCTCTGGCCTCCCTGGACACTTAGAACCATGTGCATATAAAAACACATAGATATACACAATGCATATAATTGAAAATAAAATAAGTCATATATATATAGTGATGAAAATCAGAGAAATATGAAGATAGACAGGTGGTATATTTTAAAAGGATAAATCTTTATTTGATAAGTGGAAACCAGGATAACTCTGTTTACAGGACATTTTTACAACAGGAAACAAAATATTAAATAAAAAATGCTTTGATAGCAGATATATATATAAATAAATTTTACTAGAAAAACTAGATTGCATCCAACAGTGAAATTAAATTTCCCCTGAATTAAATATCTTCCTAAATCAATGTCATCAGAAGAAGCAAAATAAAAGTATGGGACAAAATAAAGCCAGCCAGAGAAAACAGAATACAAAAGTCAGATTAGTAATGCAAGTGAAGGTGGAACAGTGGGACAAAACCATTAATCATGAAACATACAATGACAAAAACAACTTAAATGATAAAACTAATCCTGTATTTTCATACATCAAATAACACATTATCAATATCTATCTACTATTTGTCTATTATGTGTGTATCTATCTATTCATCCAAAACCCAGAATACCCGATAAGGAGGAGTAATAAAACATCTGAGTCTATGTTGATGTTGATCACATCATTATTCATTACCTTTTGTCTCCTGCCTGAGTAGGATACGGTTCACCATACCAGGTGGCATGCTGCCTGGCCTGATGGCTCAGTTTTGTCCTTGGGATCCAAAATGGAAAGCCGTTGTTTGACCTCCCAGGCACACTGTGGCACAAGCACGCATGCATGCACACACGTATGCGCGCTCACACCTTGAAACTTGGGACTCCTTTTATGGTAGCAGATAAGTGAGGTCTGAGCCACCTCGGGGAGTCTTTACCCAGAAACACCCTATTTTTCACTGAAAGCCATGCTAGCCTCCTCCTCTACCACTTTTTCAAGTTTTGTGACCTGCTTGGCATTCTGTCTTGCTTGTCCATGAAAACTTTACCACATGAGAATTAACCTTTCTTTGCCCTTTGCACTTGTGTGACATGCTTAATTCTGACATCTGAGCTAAAATCTGAATTTTGCTTCCATTCAGTTTACAGAAGATTTTAAGAAAATTAGACCACCTAATCCAGAGACTTTCACCTGCACAATTTAGCCTTTGGAAGAAAAAAATGAAGATAGACAATACCTAGATAGTATGTTTAAATTTAATGCATCTAAATATCTTACTATACATATATTTTCTGCATACACACATAGAAATACTAACTAACATATATGTTAACTAACATATATTTATAACTAACACACACACATATATAACATACGTGTGTGTGCATATAAACATGTATGTTCATGTGCAGTATGCAAGCCATCAGAAGTTAAGCTTACACATTATAGATTTGCTTGTGCTTGTCTATATGTGTTAACTTACATACTATCTTTATAAATAAAGACAATGTCTAGCTGGGTGTAGCAGCACATGCCTGTAACCCAAGAACCTTGGGACTTGGGAGGTAAAGGCAAGGGGATCAGGATCTTGTTCAAAATTATTCTTAGCTACATTGTGAGTCCATTTCTAGCCTGAGCTAGATCACATCAACACACACAGACACACACAGACACAAAGCAACACAGACTCAGACAGATAGACAGACACAGAGACACAGAGACAGAAAGACAGAGAGTCAGAGAGAGGGAGACTTACTTTAAGCATTCAAGGGGCAAATTCACACGATTAGCATGTAATATATATCCACTCCCCCAAAATGGAGGAAACTAACTAACTAACTAACTAACTAACTAACTAACTAACTAACTAACTAATTGACTAACTAACTAACTAACTAACTAACTAACTAACTAACTAACTAACTGGAATTGACTAGTTGATTATGAAATAAAACTTAGAAATTCATAGGAAATATAGAAGTCCACATTCTTCTATATTTTTTTTATATAAAGCCAACTTCTATAATTTCTTATTTTTCCTCATATTTTATTATCTCGTCTTTATCTGTTTGCTTGAGACTGGGCCTTGCTGCATAGTCCTGGCTTTACTGCTACTTACTATACTTCTAAGGCTGGCTTTGAGCTTATGACAATTCTTGTGTCTTAGATTCTTGAATATTGAGATTACAGGTATGTGCTTTCCCCAATTATTTATACAAGAACTAGATTTGAAGATTATCTCTCTTAAAACAATTGACAGTTTTTACCTCTTCCCTCCAGGTAGAGAATGAGACTGCTTCAACTGCTTCAATGTAAGAATAATTGGCTTATTTTTATTACTATTTCTATTTTTTTTTTTTTTTTTTTGGTTTTTTGAGACTGGGTTTCTCTGTGTAGCCCTGGCTGTCCTGGAACTCACTCTGTAGACCAGGCTGGCTTCGAACTCAGAAATCCACCGCCTCTGCCTCCCAAGTGCTGGGATTAAAGGCGTGCACCACCACTGCCCGGCTACTATTTCTATTAATTCATTAATTTCATTAATTTATATGTAGGCTATAGCCTGTATGTGGAGGACACAGAACAACTTTAGTCCTCACTATCATATTAGTTATAGGGATTGAACTCAGGTCCTCTAGCTTGGTGGCAAACATCTTTACCCGCCGGGCCATGACTCTTACCCTGTTTTTGTTATTTCTGAATGGACAATAAGCAGTGCGGAGTGGTCATTCATTTGGCATGTTACACTTGAGTATGTACATGGGATAGTAACTTAGTACTTGACTCTCAGTCTACATTGTTTGGTGAACCTGGGCACTTTTCAAGGGGTTCTAGAGCTCAAAGGAGAAGTGGACACACAATCCCATCCCTAACCTTGAAGCTATCTCTAATTTCTGGTATTTGTAAAAGAAGAAACTAGTTTTCTCTACGGGTATCTCTCTCAGAAGGATAGGCCCAAAGCTTACCAGTAGATGGCCAATACGAAACACATTCAACAGCATCTTTAAAGGGTCTTTGCCTCATATTGTTGAGTCAGGACATTTTGTTTTACTGCCTCACAGGTCCTTTGAGCATATACTATGACTTTCAGTTTGGGGTTTTTATGGGATGCCTGTGTATATATGAATATGTACATCTCTGAATCTATATGTGTTTCTTGGGCTTTTTGTTTGTCTCCTTTTTTTGTTTTCTGTTTGTTTTTGATCTATCTCATTTTATTTTATTATTATTCCTTAGATGCTTATTTGTTTTCTAAGGAAAGACAGCAAGAGTGTGGATCCAAGGAGGAAGAACTTGGAGGTGTTGGGGATGTGAATACCATTATAAGAATATATTGTATACAAGAATCTATTTTCAATAAAAGGAAAAAATAACTTTTGTGGTTTCTATTTCCAGACAAGACCTTCTTTGATTGTTGAGGTTCTTCATCTTCTTCATACCTGATACTCTGGGCATTTCCATAAATTATCAGGCAACTTCTTTTCTTAGTTGCCTGGACTATATATGCAAATCACTTTTGAGGCTGCAGATACTAACCTTCTGGTCACTTGCCTTCAGGAGGTTATCCAATAATACTATGTCTCAGCCTTCCACAGTAAAAGCCAGCCAGGATTCATGTGCCATATATCTAGTACACAGATAATTTCTCAATGCCTGTCTTAGTTAGGGTTTTACTGCTATGAACATGACCATGACCAAGGCAACTTTTGTAAGGACAACATTTTATTGGGGCTGGCTTACAGGTTCAGAGGTTCAGTCCATTATCATCAAAGTGAGAACATGGCAGCATTCAGGCTGGCATGGTGCAGGAGGAACTGAACACATCTTCAGCTAGGATGAGGGTCTTAAGGCCCATACCCACAGTGCTGTAGTGCTAATAGTGCTATTTTCTGGACCAAGCATATGCAAACCATCACAATGCCCAAGTCAGTTTGATTCATCAAATGTCTTTTCTGTGACATTATAGATGATTCAGTTGCAGGAAGATCCAGCTTGTGTTGCCTAGATATATTGTTCATTCTGGGTCTTATCTTTGGCTTAAATAGCCATCGCAGTAGGTAATTTGTACTTTTAAGGTTAAGAATCATTAACTTTTTTGTTTATTAATTTATGTGTTTATGAAAGTAATCATACATTTCAGAAAATACTTTTTATATTTTAAAATATAAGATTTCTAAACCATCCTTTTCTCAATGTATATTTAAAAAGCCTGGGAATGACATGAGGGGTCGGAGAGATGTAATTAAAATGAAATCCCAAAAGTAAACAACAGAAAGGCTGGTCAGAGATAGTTATGGAGATATTCTAGCATGGTGAACAATGAGGTTTTCATTTTCTTCCTTTGAAATTATTATGTTTAAAATTAGCATACACACGATTGAGTATCATAATAGCATTTAAAAGCAGTATTTATTTTGGTTGATTCTCCTCTTCTGTCATCTCTCTCATCTCCTGTTCCCATTCTGTACCTTGTACCTACCCCCATGACCTCCTCTCCCTGTCTTATTTCATGAGTTCTGCCTTCCTGTCTTCCTCAACACAGCCTTTTCTGCTTTCATGATCCCTCTTCCAGTTTTCTATCCTTCGCCCATACTTGCCTGCACATCTGTGTACATATGAACCCCATGTTAGGATACACACAGGAGACCTCTGAGCATACTTATTTTTTCTGAGTTACTCAATTTAATATAATAATTGCTACTTCCATCCATTTTCCATAAAATTTATGATGTGTCAACTGTTAAATGAATAATTAAAGTGTCGTGTATGTATGTGTGATATGTATATATATATAAACATAAAATAGAATTTTATTTGCCTGTAAAGGAAGTAGGTCTCCTGAACTGTAATATTGGAAAAAGAAGTCTTTCAGAGATACTCTGCCTTTTTTTCAGAGAGATTTGGCTTAGATTACAGTGACTTGGGTAAAATTCAAGGATTAGAGTCTGACAGTCTAACAGCTTCATCTGATGGCATCACAGGTCAAAAGTAAGAATCTGCTATCTTTTAATTGACATGAATTGTGCAGTGATATGCTTCATATTTTCATAGGAAAAAGTAATTACAATTCAAGATATGTTTTATCTTCAGCTGATATTCAAGAAGATGAACTATTTATATACTAAACTCATATTTATAATTCAACTCGAGTGAAAAGGTCCCCAGAAGATGGAAATTTGGTGCTCTGGTCTATAGAATCTTTCTAGGTATGGCACTGGTCTGGACATCCATCACTCCTCATTCAAATCTTCTCTCCACTGTTGAGAGGTTCTGAAGAATTCCACTCTGAGGCAGACCAGAAATAGGATAAAGATCTATGAGTGTTTAAATATCCTATCCAGCTCTCTGTGATTTCTTTGCTACAACAAAAATTGCTACCTTCTAGGATTAAACTGTTTATGTAAGGAGCAGAGACATTTTTTACTTGCTTAGCATCTTAGAGAAAAATATGAGGACTTTATTATCATCTTAGATGATCCAAATGAGGGGAAAGTTGTAAAACTCTAATATATGCTTACATAAAATATATATGCACACAAAATCCAGAGGAGGTTGAGTTTAAACAAAGACACTCCTCAAATCAGTGAGACATATGTCTATAAAATCTAAACTACATAATGTGATTTCTGTGCTGTATCCAGAATTAGTACATATTTTCCTCCCTTATTTACCTAGTAATCTATATTCCAGGATTGGAGAACACCAATTTAGTTTGATTAATTTTATATCTTCTTTTATCATGAAAGTTATGCAAAAATTATAGTGTAATATATGTTAATGCTCTGAATGTTTGTATTCTGCCAGAATTCATATGCTGAATTCACATCTGAGTTAATGCAGGGTGAAATATGAGAATCAATTGGACTAGAATGAACTTCATTCCTTAGGAAGAAATCTTGATGAAGCTCTTTGACTTCCTTGACTGCCTGGGAACAAATCAAGAATGCGTCCTTTCTGATGCAAAAATATCTGGTGGCCTCTGGCCTCTAGAAATATCAAAAATAGGTTTCTATATTTTATAACTTACCAAGTATATAGTTTTTGTTTTGTTTTTGTTATAGATGTCCAAAGTCACAACACATGTTTGTATTTTGTATATATGTGTATACACACACACACACACACACACATACACACACAAACATTCACACATGTAGATATGAGTATACATAAATATAAGAATTTTCTAGATGAAAATATATTTGCTTAAAATTTATTGTGTATATATCATAATTTACTCTGTCTTTGTGATATTCATTTATCCTTGTTAGAATGTTGTGAGTTGAACAATTTAGCTGTTTGTGAGAGTGTCACCAGAGGCAAACATCAGAACTGGAATTGTGTAGTCAATTGATGTGAGCTTAAACTTGTGATGAGTCAGCGCAGCATTTCACACAAGTCTACATCAACATCCTAGCCAGGGTGTAGCCTACCACAACCCATCGGCTTCTTGCATGTTTTCCTGACGTACCACTGGGATTTAAGGATAATAGCTGGCTCATTGGTTCTTGCCCTGCTAATTAAGGTCAAGGACTACCTTTGTTCAGATAACCTTCTGGCTAGGCATAAAATGGAGGATTCTCTTTACTAGCAGGGCTTCTCCTTCTCTGATCTTAATATAGCCACACCTCTACCTGTGGAATGTCAAGTAGCCTTGGTTAAGATTGCAGGTTCAGTTTGCTTTCTGCTGATAAGAACCTGTTCAGCTAGCACCTGAGTGAGATTCCTGAAATGCCTCTTCATGCTACTGATGGCTCTCAGTCCTTAGCCTTCAGCCAATGACCTTTGCTCGTCATAGATATACTGACTCCCATCAACAAAGCTCTATAATTAGTGAATCACCCCGTGTAAAGTTGATCTGTCTCCCCAAAGCTGGTTCTGGTGTGTTGTCATTATCATAAGTACTAATGCGCTCACAAGACTTCAGAATAACCTCCAAGCCCCCCACCCCCTCTCTGCTTCATTTGCTCTCATGGACCAATATAGGCTGATGATTCCCTGGATGGGGGCAGGGAGGGTCGCAGTGGTTATGCATTTACTTTTTATTTTCTTTCTAATATGGTTCTATGATGTATACCCTTGCTGTCTCTTCATTTTCTCATCTGTTATTTATTAATTTTTCTTTATCTACTTTTAATATGCATTGGTATCTTGCCTGTGTGAATGTATGTCCGTGTTAAGGTGTAGGGTCTTTCTGGAACTGGAGTTCCAGATAGATATGAGCTGCTATGATGGGTTCTAGGACTCGAACCTGAGTCCTCTGGAATAGCCGTTAGTGCTCTTAACCACTGAGCCATCTCTCCAGTCCATCCTATCTGTTTTTGTTGCCTTTACATATAGTAATAATTTTAGAGTATTCTTCTTATCTTATATTATTGCATTAGTTATTTCTATTGTCTATTTTAGAGCTAATTATCATTTGGAATACATCTCTCAACTATTCATAGTCCATCTATGAATGAAAATAGTCTTTCATCTGGAAACCCTTATGAATTATAGTTCTCCTCTCCTTGTTCTATGTCTTACTTTTGTTCATTGTTAAACATGCATGACCATTTTATCTTCCCTTTTTATTTTATATACTTGGTTGTTTTTCAGAAAAGTGAAATAAGGAAAAAACCATATTTATCTTTGTATCATTTTTTGGAATTTTTTTTATTGGATATTTTCTTTTTTACATTTCAAATATTATCCCCTTTCCCAGTTTTCTTCCCTCTTGGAAACCCCCTATCCCATCCCTCTTCCCCCTACTTCTATGAGGGTTTTTCTCCACCCACCCACTCACTCCTGCATCCCCACCCTTGATTCCCCTACACTGGGGCATCTATTGAGCCTTCATAGGACCAAGGACCTCTCCTCCCCTTGGTGCCTGACAAGGCCATCCTCTGCTACATATACATTTTTTTGAATTTTAAATTTATTTATGTAGATTCATGTTACCACCTGGTATATTTTTCCCTATCAAATTTAACTATTTCTTCTCATGCAAGTATGTGGTAATAAGTTTTCTTACCTATTACACTTATTTTCCTTGCCTTTCTGAGAGACATTTTTCCTAGATATCAAGTGCTATGTTCACAGGCTCCCCTCTCCCTTCAGCGACTTCAACACATTCTATATTTTTTCTTTTGTAAATATATAGATTCAAAGGTGATAGTTATGATTATTTTTTATTCTCATTTGAATGTCCTTCCATGCTCTCATTGTATATTCTTTTAAGATTTACTTTTGAGAACTGATTTTCAGGTAATTGATTTTCATTTGTGTGTGATTTGATTTTTATTCATTTGCCTCTGGGTCAGTTGACTTATTGTTTTATCACACATGAGAAACCCAATGCCATTGGTACTGCAAACACTCCCCCCTCTCTCCTTTATTCCCCACCACTCCTTTCCTTTCTTCTTTCCTACCTCCTTCTTCCATTTCTCCTTCCTTCCTTCTTCCTTCCTTCCTCCTTCCTTTCCTTCCTTCCTTCTTCCTTTCTTCTCTCCTTTCTTCTTTCTTTTCCTTCATTCATTTTCTCTTTTTATTCCTTCGTAATTAGGCTTATTCTGCAGCCTAGATTGATCTCAAACTCCCCATGTAGCCCAGGCTGACATTGAGCACATAGTCATGTGGTGATCTTCCGACCTCAGACTCCTAGCGCTGGGATTCCATGGCTAGGGCAATGTGTCTAGCACATACTTGTCTTTCTGTTTGTATTGCTTCTGGGACTCCTCCTATGTATGCTATACTACTTGGGTCCTCCCATCTTTATCCTATGCTTTCTGTGGCTCATTTGCCTAGCATCTGTTGCTATGTCGGTATTTTTATTGTTGTATCAATCTTATGTAGTGAACCCGGGTCCACTGGAATAACATTTCAACTGTGCAAATCTTATTGAGTACTACTTTGTAGTTTGACTTCTCTTTTCTTCACCATAATTCTTTTTTTCAAAGTCATAAGCACACTCACAGCAACCTTTACAATATTCTTCCTGCTAATGTTTATCAGCTCTGTCATATCCTGGTTTGCTTCAATTTATATGCCTTTTATTTAATGACAGTTTCCCACCTGAGATGTTATACATACATAAACACACACACACATTCATGCATACATGGATACATACATACATACACACATACATAATGAATTGTGTATTTGTACATTTGAATGTTTGTATTGACATAACCTTTTCCGTTATACTCCATTCCTCAATTTATGTTGATGCCCTGACCATTACTAACCCAGAATGGTAACTCATTTTCCATTCAGTTACAAATGCCGTTACTGAGATGAGTTTGCCGTGAGTCATGCGGGCCTCTCCTAGTTGAGGTCTTTATTATAGGGTGATGGTGGTGGACCAGAAACACACATAGAGCAGCAGCATGGGAACATGAAGTTACCATCTCTAAGTCAAGGAACAGATCCAGCATGGGTTCCTGCCTTAGCCTGAGACTTCCACCTCTAAAACTATAAAAGGTACATTCCTGACACTGAGCCACCTGGATTAACCTGTGGCATTTTTGTTATAGCAGACATACCCTCTGAGCGCAATATATTCTATTAAAACTCACTAGACATTGTTCTGGCACACAAGGTGTTAGAAGGTCACTTTCCAGGTTTCAGGCTTCGTTAGGATGTTTTCAGAGACTATTTAGTGTTAAGTTAATCCCGTTGGCAAAGTATGATATTTTAGGGAACACCTGTAAATGATGTGGGTGTCCAAGACTGTCCACTCTAGCTAGTTAGAGTGGGCATAACTGAGGCATAACTAGAATGAATCTACACTGCTCTAAGATAAACAGTTATGACTGTGGCCACTTGGTGCTTTACTCTGTGCCTTTAGTATTAATACTCAGCAACTGACTCAGGGAACCTAAGTTGAGTTTTAGACTAACATTACAAGAAGACTGTGAAATCTGTTTTCCTCAGGCTTGCCAATAGTGTCAATTATTCTCATCAATTTTTAACAGCTCATATCCAATTAATATTCAGAATTAAAGATCCTGTTGAAAGTGGCACAACTATACTTTATGCATACTGCCTGGTTGCCTAAGCTAAAAGCAATCTAAGGCAATGCTATTAAAAGCAAAATGTATGGGTCAAGATAGTTATTATCCCCTGTTACTCTTTGTGGTCTGTATCTTTTCTGATATATGTCAACTAATTTTGAGAAAATATTAAATAATATACTTGAATACTGGTCTAAATTTACTCTTCAACTCTTCAATGTTCACATGTTCTGATGTATATTCTACCAATTATATGTTGAGAATATATTATTAAATTTTATATCAAGTGAACTGAATCAGCATAAAATATTTATAGGATATCAAACATATATGACATTGAAAAGATTAGTTTTGAAAAGCATATACTGGAAAACCACACACAAAAATAAATTACATTATTTAAAATTACAATGTTCTAGCAACAGATGTATTTGTATATCACTTCACTCAACTGTTCTGATTTCCCCAGGGAGATCAGAATCTCATGTGTATATTCAATAATTACTAGCACCTTGACCATCTGTGGGTCTCTGTATTAATAACTATCTGCTACAAACAGAAGCTTCTTAGATGAGGGTTGAGAGATGTATCGAGCTATAGGTTTAATGATAAGTAGTTAGGAGTTGGTTTTATATTAAGTTCACTTAGTAACAATAGTAGCAGTTTGTCCCCTAGGGCCCATGAATGTCTAGCCATAGGTTCTTGGCCCAATAATGGCACTAGGTATGAGTTTCATCTTGTGAAATGCAATTGAAGTCAAAATGTGGTTACTTTAAGAGTGTAATCTCTGGTAAGTCTACTAGTCTCCAGGGGAATACTACATATTCAAGGATATTTAGGCATCACAAACTGTTCTTAAAAGGGTTTTTAAAAAAGGATGTCAAGTTGGGTGGGTAGGAAATAGGAGCATATATGATCAAAACACATTGGACAAAACTCTCCAAGAAAAAGAAGGCTAGTAAAAAAGAATTAATAAATTAATAAATAACTCCATGACAAACTCAGATTCCCCAGTGCTCACCTTTTCATCTTTGATTATTTATTTCTTTGCTACTTTGCTTTGTGTATGGCACTCATCTTGATTTGCGCTCACTTTGTACACATGCATGGCTTGAGCCTGCTCTCTGCAGGACCTTGCAATCTTTTCTGCAGTTGTGTGAAGTCACTAGAACATCTTTTGTGGAGTCAAACATTTCTTATTCATGCCCCCATATAAATATTTTTATTAGCCTTCAACTGCTATGAAGGATTTTGGAATCGGCTTGTATGTCAGTGTTCTATGCTGAAAACAAAGGACCGCTCAGGATAATGTAAGCAGAGGCACTGCTTACTAAAGGACTCTGTGCTGCTCCCAACATCACTTAAAAGAATGAGAAAAACTAATTTAGGCATGAGGGTCTAGGAAAAAGGTTCACATGTAGACACAAAGAAGCAGCAACTAAAGTAGGCACCATTACCACTACCATCAATACCTGGAAATACTGGGAAGCCAACATTCATTGCAACCATCTCAATCAAATGTCACAGATTCAGCATATGTGATTATAATTATTCTCAAAATTTTGGTATCTTTCCCACTTATACTCGCACAATCAATGCCTTTTTCTAGTTTATGCTTACATTATTTTACTTTCACCTTAAATTCTCTCGTGGGAAGGCTGAATGGTGGAGCTGTCTTTCTCCCCACTCCCACCCCAAAGTAGGACAGATTATTTGAATTTGAATTCAAATTTCAGGAAGCAGAACTTATATTGCAGGATTTTTTTAAATCAATATAAGAAGCCTAAAAACAATAAATAACAGATATAAACACTATAAATGAATTGTGTCAGTTCTGTTTTGGGACTGGACTCCTAGCTTGTCTATATGAACTGAGACATTTAAATTACTGATGTAAACCTCTGTTTTGCTTTGAGGTATAAACTAGTCAACAGACATTGATCATGGACTTGAGTTTTAAAAATGGTGCTTTCTTTGCTTTTTATGTTCAATTAGAAAGCTAAGCCATTGTCCCTACTCACTCCAGACAATACGTTTCAAACATTGATAGTTTGATCCAAGTTTCTATAATGATCAGATCTTTTCTTTTCTTTTTTCAGTTCCTGTGACTAAAACAGCTTAGCTCTTGTAGTTGCATTTGAGGTTTGGCACCATTAAGGAGCTGATGGATGGAGACAGCCTGGCCGAGGCTATGGAGGCCAGTGCAGACTGATTTATTAGAATGTCTGTCAAAGTGAACGCTTAGTACCATTCCCAGATAGGTAGAGATTAGAAGCAGGAGATAAGGTAGAACATGCTGAGATGTGTCAAAATCCAGTCAGGCAGTAAAGGTTTACGCAACACATGGAAGAGTTGAAGTGAAAACTAACATACTAAAACTGAAACAACATGAATTTTAGTAGAATCCCAAGAGCCATGGAAAAATATTTGGGGGTTTAATATTTGTAAGTAACTTAGTCAGTTATACATGGGCACATAAAGAAAATAGCAAGTGAACTGGATTACTAAACCTGTACTTACTGCCACTAGAAGAGGAATGGTTCTTGAGAAACTGGCTGGCCTAGAGAAGAGGCCTTCATTACTTTATTAATAACTAGGAGGTGGGTGGGGATATATTCTGCAATAACAGAGGGATCCCAAAGATATTTTGTGTGGATTTGGGCAGCTCTACCACAGACCTTCAAGCTTCCAAGTCAATGTGTGTCTGCTTATTAAAGAAAAAGTTTCAGACTTTTCTTTATGAATATAAAATGTAATTTATATTCAATTACATTCCATTTAACTTCTCTCTCTCTCTCTCTCTCTCTCTCTCTCTCTCTCTCTCTCTCTCTCTCTTTCATAGCTTTTTGAGACAGGTTGTCACTCACTACATACCCTTGGTTAGCCTAAAACTCACTATGTAGATCAGGCTGGCCTTGACATAGAAATCTGCTTGCTCTCTGTCTCTGAGTGTTGGGACTAAACGTGTGTGTCACTGTGCCCACAGAACTTCCATTTTGAACTAGTTTATGAAGCATCCAAACTTGAGAATTTCAATTTTAGGATTGCTTCTCTTAGCTTTGGTTTAATGTTCTCCATATTCACAAAATATGCATTTGTTTAAAAGGACCACATATGTTATCTAGCTGAATTACATTCTTGAATGAAAAGAAGGAGTAAATAGAGTTAGTGGTCTATGTGTTATGCGTCTAACATGCAGCTAAGGTAGGTGTAGCATCAATTCAGTTTTCCAGTGGTTTCCAAGAGATCTGGCTGACAGGATCTGTGATCTATGGTGATCAGATATCTATACACTGTGAACTATTAGAGAGACAGCACAAGTTTTGTAAGAAATGCTGATTTGTATTTGTTGCTAGAAGTGAAGCTTTCCTTCCAAATGAGAAAACAGCTCATTGTCCTACTGCTTGTCAGAATCATTTCTCCAAATGGAGAACATTGTTGCCGGCAGCAGGTCATTGTCTTAACTGTACTCTTGGTGCCTGAGCATGAGATGCACTGCTTGGAGCCTTTGCAAACCCAGAGAAGCATGCGACTTGCTTAGCATCATGCTTGTGGTTTGTTTTGTTTTCTGCTGTTGTTGTTTCATTTTGTTTTTGAATGAGCGTTACTGAAATAAATGTTGTTTATTTTCTTTTTCTATCCAGGTCTGATAAAATTTTTGTTTTCCTTAGAAAAGCCATCGGTGAGTAGAACCACTGGGTTTCCTGTTGCATTCCCACGCTCCTGTCTCATCACCTCTGCTGTATGACTGTAAGTTATGCTGATGGGGTGGCTGGAGGCCCAGATGTGGAATGCTAGCCCATGTTCCATTATGTTACTGGTATTCCAACTCTAGGATGTGGAGGACTGGGAGGTTCAAATGTATTACCCGGCTTCCCATATTCCACAGTGATGTTTAGGAAATACTCTTCCACCTTCATGGTCATTGTTTTTCTCATTTTCTTTAAGCTGTTTTCACAAAGCACAACATGGAAAATCTAGTTTTAAGATACATAAATAAAGGAGCCATTGTTTACCTGATAAACTCATTGTTGGCCACTTAGTGTGAAACTCACCTGCCAGCCCAGGGCTGTTTCATATAAGTGTTAATGATTCTGAACTTACTCATAGGGTATGAATTATTTGATGGTTTGATTGGGAGACGATTGCAAACTGGGATTTAGGAATAAACACAAACTGAATACTAAGTAAGTGTAGTGCAATTTTAAAACCAACAAACAGACAGACAAACAAACAAAAACATAGAGAAGAATTCTCTGAAATTCTAAAGTTGTTAGGAAAATGGACTGGCCATTGGAAATTACCCATTAATCATAATGTGTTCAGTGTTTAAATTTTAAGGCAATATTTCTAAAAATCTACTTTAAAGAACCAGAAAATAAAATTTAGAACAGCAAGAGCAACAACATAGAGGGTATCTACACAGGTACACAGAAGCACAGACTGAAAAGAAGAGATTTTAGATGCACTGCACTGTCTAGTACAGATGTCATGGGCAAGCCTGAGCATCACAGTTCAGGTAGAAGATACACACTCAGTACCATAGGGAATATAAGGTTCCACCAAATCATCAATGAACAGTTGTGATTTGGTGCTAGACTCACTGTCAGGGCTTCACTAAGTCATTGAGGCTATGGCTGCAGTTCTGCACTGCTTTCTGGAAAACAGGTCCTCATACTGTCTTATTTCCTCAATATGAAAATAAGTGGAAAAGCAGGTGGCTGTCTAGGGCAAGCGCTGATTCACTCCTACCACAGGAGTTTCATGTTTACCTAGCACAGTTGTGGAGAAACAATTACCTGGTCCAGTTTTTAATCACATGATGAAAAACCCTGACATTAATCAATGTTAATTAGATGAGTTCAGAAAGTGGATAATTTCTGGACATGCGATTGTTCAATTTGTGTACGCCTTGGTAACTGCTACTTTTCAGGATGGAGCCCTAGAAGACAATCCATAGAATACGGCTGTGACTAGGATTGGAATTTCAGGTTAGTATTGTTTTTAATTCATGCTTCTTATTCATAAGAAGAAAAAATGCTATCTATTTTGTATGTATTTCAAGTTTGCAAAAGAACTCCATATCAAATTGCACGATACAGAATAACTTTTCCATAGCAGCCAGCCACATGATGTGTGGCTGCGGATACCTAGTCACTTACAGTTAGTCTGAATCCACTCAGCTCTAAGGATCATACGTACCTGCTGTCATTCACATTTTTCTAATAACCTCTAAGATTTAGGACTTTATGAATAATGATTTTTACATAGTCATAATTTGATGATTTTTTATATGCAGCAATCAATGCTACTCACAGCTTTCAGCCAGTGATTTCACTCAGCATTAATTAATCAAATTATCAAAATGACTTAACACAATCTTAACTCAATCATATTTATGAGAGTAAAAATTTCTCTACTAAGCCTTGTGAATTTAGAGGGGGGATCCCCCAAATCCTTTTGGTATCCTGAAGAGTTTCTGGTAGCCAAGAAACCCTCATACTGAGGACTTGTAAAATGGGAGAAACACCTTGGGGGAACTGTAAGGGTTTTTGAGAGAGCATAGTAGTTCAGAAAACTCATCAGTATGTATTAAAACTGCACAGGGAAAACTGTCAGGCTTCGAGAGGCAAGTAACACATCAAAGAGACAAACTACCTGCTGCCGGGGTTCAGGCCGACATGAATATATATCCAACTGTGGGAAATATGGCCAGACCCAACAGTGAAAAGGATGCTGAGCACCCACACAGAGCATGACTGATTATAGGCAACCCCTTCCCCTGCAATGCTAAGAAGGCTGGTCCCTGGACAACAGCATATGTGATAAATCTGACTTCACAGAGCATAAAATGCCTGCTCTCACTCTGACACTAAAAGAGGTAAATCATTAGACATCATCTATATTCACAGAAAACCTCAAGGACCTTTCAAAGAATTTGTAAAGAAAGATAGGCACAGAGCACTGCATTTTTTGTGATTTTAATATCACAGAAAAGACAAAATGCTCGAACCAAGAAAAGAGACAAGTCCTGCTGTCATGTGACATTTCCTGCGGATGTGAATAAATATCTTATCTGTTCACTCCAGATGGGACACTGATAATAGATTGAAGCATGGATTCCACCCTCATCCAGGTTGGTTGACCAACAAGTTTAATGGGTTTTCTTATGGAAACATGAGAGAGGGGTTCCTTCAAGGGGTGTGGGTGATGGTAAAAGAGCTGTATCACTACATAGTACCTCCCCGTCATTAATACACAGTTATGGAAGACCCACTATGGGTCCAACTTTCACTCAATCTTACTTCTTATGTACTGCAGCATCCCCCAAGAGCACTTACATCTGGGAAGGGCGAGAAGGAAGAAGTAAAAATCCCATGTGAGGTGTGAGAGGTCTGTGACTCCCCTTTTCCTTGCCTTCCATTAAGGAATGGTGATCATTTCATTATCCTTTTTATAGACATAAATAACAGTGTCTAATTATTTTTATTTTGTTGCTAAGCTAGTGGGCCAACACTTTTATCTTCTTTAGGGGGTAATGGGATGGTTGTATGATGTTGGGAGGAAAATCCACCATATAACATATGTTAATACATGTCATGAGCCTAAACATGTAGTGTGTAGTTCAGGTAGATTACAATGGAATTTATAGCAATGTCTACAATCTTGTGGTGATTTCATATTGGCTCACCCTTTGTCTATAATTTGTGAACACATTCCTTACCTTTTTGAGCATAGACTTGATAGAATAAACAGTATTGTAAAGCTCACTTAGATTAGCATAGATAATAGACATGTGTGTTGTGGAGTCCAAAATGGATATTCAATACTTCATCATGAAGACAGCAGACCTAACTTATGGACATCCAAATGGACAGACTGCCATGAATAGTCTCTTTTTCTATGCCTTGGTCCATGCACAAATTCCTCTTTTATTTTTAAGATTTACTTTGTTGATATTTTGATCTTTTTCTGTATCTGGTACTATACTGAATTTGTAAAAAGTCATCTCTACACTCAACAAAGAAAAAGCTTAACAAGACATTTCTGCTTAGAAGGGTTTCTGTGGCCAATCTCCTAGATGCATATTGATTTCTACTGTAGAGAGATGTAAGAATTTAGGTAACATCAGAAAACTATGCAGTTTCTAAGACTGTGATTCTAGAAATATATTTTCAGTATGTGATTTTATTATTATTATTTTATTTTTGTGTTTGAAGGTACTGTGTCTCATTGAGATCTTGTAATTAATCTAATGCTTAATATTTTCTTCACTTTTATTCCTTTCTATTTTAGAAAATTATCAGGAAATTACCATAAAACACATGGTGTACGGAATGAAAGTTTGGTCCGGGAGATAGTTTAATTGGTTAAGCTCTTGCCTTGCAAGCATAGTGGATGGAATTTAATGCTCAAAACCTAGGTAAAAGTGTGACATGGTGGTGGACACTTGTAATCCCAGTTTTGGGAAGGTGAGGAAGGCAGATACCTGGGGCTTTTGGGACAACTAGCTTACTCTACATGGTGAGCTACTGACCATTGAGAGACCTTGCCTCAAAAGAACAAGGTAGCAAACTCCTGAGGAAAGTTATCTGGAATAGTCTTCTGACCTTTATACCCATGTGAGCATACATGGATACATACCTGCACACACATATAGATGCATACACATTCAAAAAAATAAAAATGAAATCTTTGTATTCTAAACACTTCAAAATATATGTGTAAGACAACAGCAATGCAGTGTGCTTGTTGGTATAAATTGCCAGCTATAGCAATTTGTGAGAAAAGCTACAGCTATCCATTATGAGAAAATGGAATAAAATAATCTTTAGTGTAATATAAGTAACTTTGGTGTTTTCATAAAAGATAGCTTTTATTTTCTCTCAGAAAAGAAATATCAAGGTTGACATTAGAAAGCATGAGCTACTTAAATGAACACAGTAAAAGAGGAACTTGTGATTCTTTGCATTACATTTTAAAATCTGTGAACAAAGAAAACTAGAGATTATGGTGTGTTGGGGGAAATGTGCTTGACTGTGAGTGTAAGGGACTGTCTTTATGGGTATGCTATGTAAAAGCTCAGAAGGATGGGTGCCTTTGAGAAGATAGACTATAAAGTGAAGGCTCTACCAGGGTTCTACATAACCATCCTAAAAGATTTATAGCCAAACGCAAATGCAAAGAGCAGCTGTAGGAAATGAAGAGAGACTGGCTGTTGAGCAGGCACATTGCTTGAGATCTGTAGGGAAATAAGAGCATCAAAACCAAAAGTGAGTGAAAGGGAGAATAATATAGAAGTAAGAATCAAGAAGCTCTAGATTGCTTTCCAATTTGTCACATAGAAAGCACTTAGCTACACAGGCAAGGATGGATGCTCCTTTTACCACACCGAATGGAGAATGCATTCTGAACAAGCCTGCTTCTGATTAACAAAGCTGTCCTATAAAACTGTCTGCCAGATTTTGAAATAGCAAAGGCTCTCGCTTGGAAGTACCAAAAGAAAGTGGACTAGAAACCACAAAAGTCTAGTCATTTAAAATGGAGAAACAATGCGGCACACTGAGACACACATCATACAGTTGCAAGAAGGCTTGCAGCACACACAAGACAGCCTTATTTGTCTGTAAACAAAAAAAGACTAGTAAAGTGCAGTACAAAGGTGCAAAAATATTCTATGTGGATGCAATAGTGACATTCATAGCCCTCACCTTTGTGGGTATGAATAGTATCTGCAGAGATATGTTTTCTGATTCATTTTGTTCTCTAAATTTTCAAGAAAGTTAGTATAATATGTCTTGTTTTAAGTAGAAAAAAAAAGGGTTGTGACTTACCTCATTGCCAACTTCAGCCTATATATCAATGTAAGAGTACCCTGGGGGTAATTTTAGATACTGTATAAAAGAGATATTCTTGATATTTCAGAGGCTGCCATTAGAGTTGCTCAAGTCTTGTCGTGCAGAAGCTGAAGTTGATGCAATATTAGTGATTAAATGGACACCCTACATATCAAGTAACGAGAGTTTTATAAATAGTGTACTGATGACTTTTCATTCCGTTAGAATGAAAATTTTCTTTTGTCTCATAGTTTGAGGGTACAGTTCATCACAGTGCGGAAGGCACAGTGGAAGGAGCAGCTTGAGGCTGTGCACCAGAAGAGTGAGACTGACTCCTTACATCTGAGGAAACAGAGAAAAGACACAAAGTGGAACAGGGCTATAAATCTCAAGATACAATCACAGAAACCCACTTTCTCCATAGATACACTGGTGCTCACAGTGCCGTGAACTAAGCTCACTTTCAAACACATGGGGTAGTTGGTCACATTTCATACCCAAACCATCACAGTAAGTCTGTCACATTGGCAGGATTTAATTGGAAACTGAGTTAATATCTAATTTGAAAGGTAAAAGATTGAATGTCTTCATAAACACTAATAAAGTTGATTAGTTTATGAACCATACCCAGCTTTTTGATATGGGTGCTGGGATTTGAACTGTGCACAGCAAGTGCTTTTAAGCACTAATCCATTTCTTCAACCACTGAAGCCAGATTTTTAAAAGCTGTCAAAACCAGTTGAAGCACAATATCAGATTCCAACCATTCACAGAAGAAAATAAGTATTGTCCATGTCTGTGCTGTCAATAGCAGATGAAGCTTCTACACAGTCCTAGAGCAGTACCACAGTCCAGCATGAACTCTCTCATCTTTTTCCATTGTTGGCAAGAGACAATGTGAGAACTAACCTAGAGGCAGGGCAAAGTTGGTGTTAACCAGGCATCTCATTTTATCTATCGTTGGAAGAGTTACATCATTAGTGAAGGCAGGACCTGTAAGGTACAAGTATAATCTGCTTATAACTATGTTGCATTTTTTCCCATCTGCATACACATACAATCTAGGTTGTATCAGATGAAGAGTTACTGTAGTAACAGATTGTACTGGTTAGTTTTTGTCAACTTGACACAGTTTAGCTCGTCCCATTCCAGGAAACCTGAGTTGAAAAAAAAAATGCCTCCATCTCATTGCCTGCAGACAAATCTATGGACCATTTTTTGCTTAATGATTGATGTTGGAGGATCCAATCCAGTATGGGCAGTGTCATCCCCAGGAATTTATCATGGATTCTTTTTTATATCATTTCCTTTTTTCTTTATTTGATTCTTTGAGAAGTGTATGCATTTATACAGTATCTCTTGATCTCTTGGTCTTGGGTTCTTTAAGAAAGCAAACTGAGCAAGATCAGTTAAGTAGCATCTTTCCATGGTCTCTGCCTCAGTTCCTGCCTCTAGATCCCTCCCTTGAGTTCTTGCCGTGGCTTTCCACAGTGGCTGGGAGTTGTAAGATGGAATGAATTCTTTCCTCCATAATCTGCTTTTGGTCAGTGTTTTTTTTTTTTATCACCGAAATAGAAAGCAAGATGATTTATTGGTTATCAATCTGGGACTATGAGTTAGCTTTAAATAATTCTGATGAAAGATCAACATGTGCTTCATTGAAACTTACACCATATAAACATATAATTATGTCATTTTATGTGTTTATGTTTATTGCAAAGACATCAAGACCAAGGTCTTTTATAAAAATATCATTCAGAAACCAGTGAGAGAGTCAGTGTTTGCCATATAAGCACAAGGACCTGAGTTCAGATCCTCAGTACCTACATAATAAAGACCAGGCTTGGCAGTGTGCATCTATAATCTTAGTAATGGGGAAAACAGACAGGAAGTTCCTGGAGGTGTCTGGTCAGCCAATCTAGCCAATCACTCAACTCTAGGTTCAGTTAGAGACTCCAGTCTCAAAAACTAAATTAAACTGGAGAGGAATAAAGACATTCAACTTCAAACTCTGGCCTCTGTGCTTTCACACTTGTACAAACACACACACACATACACACAGATACACACACAGACATACACCACATACACACACACACACACACACACACACGCATACCACACACACAGATATACACTACACACACACACTACACAGCATACACACAGCACACACACACACACAGACACACAAACACACAGACATACACCCCCCCCACACACATCCTCAACTCATTTCTGCAAATTTAGAAATTTAGTTCAAGTGATAAAAGGAGAAATCAGATTCAAATATTATAGTGATAATACTTAAGGTGTCACTGGTTTCAAAAGGTTTTACCACATTTTTAGGGTTTCAGGCTGGCTGATATTTCCATTACTACTGATCATACTAAAAATAGATAATAATAATTTTCTCTATAAACAAATGATTTAGGATATTGTATCAGATTTTTAAAATGGAAGCAAAGATATTTGGCCTCTGTTTTAAAGCCTTACATTTGGTTCTTAATGTACTTAGCTAAGATATTTGTTTTAATTCATCAGTCAAAGCCCTTCATTTTTAAAACTTCATGATAATACTTTAGGGTACATTATGTAGAAGGTAAGCAAATTCTCCTATACATTTTCAATTATATTTTCAGAAAATCTATGCATATGTTTAGTTACCAAGAATAGTGTTGCCCATGAGTTCAGGGCATTTCAATTTTATCCTCCTTCCAGAGGATATAAAAAAGTATTTATCTTCATCATGTTTAATATCAGCTCATAATTTGTGGCCAGGGAGCTAAACTAATCCATTAGAGTATTACAGCTATTCAGATGTAATTATATGTATAACACAATGCTTGCACTTTTCTCAAGGCAATGGGAAACTGGATATGCAAGACATTTTTGTGAAAAAAGAAGACACTGAAAGTACATGGAGTCCATTAGATCAACCTCAGTGCCTAAGTATGCCAGCACCCATTTAGCACATCCGAATGGAAATAAAGGAAAATGTCTAAAGAACCACGGAAGGAACAGCCACAGTCAGTGAAGAATGTTGCTGACTTTTAAGGCATACTGAGAAACTCCATTAGACATTGCATTGGTCCCTAAGGGAACATTAATGTGACACAAAGTGCTTATGAAACTCTCTACTCTGCATAAGAACTTCCTGAATACATCCAAAGGGAAGGTGTTGTCCCCTATCTAATAAAGTAGTCCAGTTTACTCAAGAAGAAGACAGGGTGGCTCATGGAGGCAGCTTGGAATTTCTAGGGTAGTTCTTTCAAGCCCTTCTGATGGGGGAGGGGGCATGGCAGAGAGAGAAAGAGAGAGAGAGAGAGAGAGAGAGAGAGAGAGAGAGAGAGAGAGAGAGAGAGAGAGAGAGAGAGAGAGCTTAGCCCAATGTGATGTTGGCCAGGATCCAAGAGAACACATTCCACAACTATTTATGCATGAGTGCTCCCCTAACCACACCAGATGGGAAGGCTCCATCAATGTCAAACTTGCTGTTATCATCAGAAATTTCCTTATCAGTGGGTTTGGGGCTGACATCTCAGCTATCTCTGAGTGTCAGACAGTGAGAGCTATCCATTTCAAGACTCAGTAATGTCATTCGATAGGCGAGGAATTCTCCAAACAGGAGGTCAGGAAGTGCATATGGAGTAGTGGAGGCGCTCTGTACCTCTGAGGAAATGCTGTACCACCTGTGAAGATTTGATTTAAAAAATAAACATAGGCAAAGCAGAATCTTACCTTGGTATGGAGAAAAGCGATGTGTGATGTGTTAATAATATGTGGGAACTCTCCATGGGCACTCAGAAATACATCTCACGTATAGTAGGATTTTGTAGTTAAATGCATGCATATGTGAGTAGAGTTTTCAGAAAAAAAGTTGTATGATGAGTGAGTCCATTCTAATGTGGTCATGAATTCTTTCCGCGTGTATATGCCGCTCAAGTCTGCTTTAGTTGCTGGCGACATGGCCATGAAAAGAGGCCTCTGTTCTCGTGGTATGAGGATGTATTTTTCTCTCTATTCCTGGTGTAAGAGTAGACATTTCCCTGTCCTTGTGGCTTAAAAGTTGGCTTTAGACAGACAATAAGGAAATCTAAAAATGTTTGACAAGATTTCTGGGTACAATAATTTCACTCTGACGCTTGAAGTACAGATAGAGCCAGTTGTTCTTGTGGCAAAATGTTCAAGACAAAAATACACTGCACACTCAAGAGTCTGAAAAGGGCAAAGCATGCTGCAATACATGGGATCTTTAAAAAATATATATTTGAATGGGAAAGTCAATACTATTCTTTTAGGTTAAACATATTGAAAGATAGGGGCCAGCTTAGATGATACTTTGGGGCTATGTAGAAGGAATGTAAGTGTTTTTGAAGAGTGTTATTAAGTAGCTGAATGATTACACGTAAAAGGGTCACAAATTCTATCCTTAAAAAAGAGTTCTTGGCCAGTGAGCTGGCTCAGTCTGTAGTAAATTGCCTTATTTTTATAAAATAAGTAGCTGATGTTTTATGTATATGTGTATGTGTATATGTATATTTTAGAAATTGCTGATATTACCATGCTGATATCCCTAGGTCAATCCCTAGTACTCATGTGGTAGAGGGGGAGAACCAACACCCACAAGTTGTCCTATGATGTCCACAGGCATGCAGGGATAAGTGCACATGCAAATGTGTGCACACATACACATGAGGAAAATGAAGGGAAAATCTAAAAAGTAAAAGATTTTGGTTTTGTTTATACCTTGAAAAATTAGGTTGAACAGTGCAAATGGAAACTAGGAATGAATATTACAGTAATCTACACTACAATCAAATCGATCTGGACTAGGTTGCAAATTATGTGATTAGAAAGAAGTAGCAGATTCTAGGGTGATTTAGATAGTTGAACAAAATAATGTTGCTTAGCAGCTTTGTCTGAGGTTAAAAGCTTCCAACTTGTGGGAAAACTGCTTAAGACACAGTATATTATGAAAGGCAAAATAAAAGGATACTTTAAGACAGGATATGTATAAGGAGGTGAAACTACAAAATATTGTTAGGGGAGGTGAAACACTTCATCTTTCAAGGAAGGTCTTTAAGAAGTAAACAACTCAAATAGTTTCAGGAAGTCCCTGAAACTGACCAGGCTTTTCTGTTCCAATCCCTTCCTTGCTTAGAGTACACAAACAGTAGAGAACACTGGAAGTTACTCTTTAATAAGTGAAGCCACAGAGAGAGGTTCGCCTGAAAGAAGTACAGAGACCAGCTAAGCAGCCTAGAAGAAGCAGAGGCCTGCCAGTCTTCCCGGAAAAGGCCACCAAGAAAGGACACTATGAAACATGCTGAGCGGCCTGAAAGTTGTGAACTCCAGAGTTCCAGCTTTTGTGAGCTATTGCCTATGCTGGAGTGGGCTTCAATAATATAGTTTTCTTTGAATCATTTCTTCTGCTATAAGTAGCCCTTCACTTATATCCCTGTAGGTCACTTCAGTAGAACTCACTAAGTTATTAAGTTGGGCTTTATGCTACCAATAGTTTGATCTGTTATTGGTTCCCTCTCTTGGTTGAGTAGACACATCTGTTCACATCTTCCAAGGAATAGTACCATACAACAGACATCCAGAATTTGACCCCAAGTTATCTGAATTGTGATTGCTCATCACAATACAGAATTGTTAAGGATTACTGTGACATATAAAAATTGCATATCAACATAATTATAAGTGATATAGTGAGTTATTATTTTAAAGTTTATTGTATTTGTATTAATTACATATGTGTGTGGGTATGTATGCATTGGTACAAGTACCCATAGAGGTAACTGGATAGCCCAGAGCTGGATTTATAGGCAGTGGTCAGTCACCTAATATGGGTGCTAGGAACTGAATATCTGTCCTCTGATAGAGTAGGAACTGCTCTTAATTAGTTAGATATCTTTCTGGAATCTATGAACTATAATAACATAACCCATTTGTTGTGCATATTGCTCATCTGTATGGAACTCTTGTCTTTGTATTGATGAACACTTGAAATAAAAATTAACTCTAGAGAATCTACAATTTGTTCTTTGATTTAAAAAGGAATGAAACTTCTCTGTTGTGAATTCTCTGTTTAGCTTTGTACCCCATTTTTTAATTGGGTTATTTTTTTGGAGGTTAGCTTCTTGAGTTCTTTATATATTTTGGATATTATCCCTCTGTTGGATGTAGGGTTAGTGAAGATTTTTTCCGAAATCTGTAGGTTATTTGTCCTATTGATTGTGTCTTTTGCCATATAGAAGTTTTTCAGTTTCATGAGGTCCCATTTATCAATTGTTGATCTTAGAGCCTTACCCATCAGAGTTCTGTTTTGGAAATTTCCCCCTGTGTCAATGAGTTCGAGGATCTTTCCAACTTTCTTTTCTATTTGATTTAGTGTATCTGGTTTTATGTTGAGGTTCTTAACCCACTTAGACTTGAGCTTTGTGCAAGGTGATAAATATGGGTCTATTTTCATTTTTCTACAGACTGCCAGTTAGACCAGTACCATTTATTGAAGATACCTTCTGTTTTCCATTGTATATTTTTGGATTCTTTTTCAAAGATCAAGTGTCCATAAATATTTAGTTTTATTTCTGTGTCTTCAATTCTATTCCATTCATTGACCTATCTGTCTCTGTACCAATACCATGCGTTTTTTTTTTTTTTCTTTTTTTTTTTCCACTATTGCTCTGTAGTACAGCTTGAAGTCAGGGATGGTGATTTTTCCCAGAAGTTCTTTTATTGTAAGAATTGGCTTTGCTATCTTGGGTTATTTGTTTTTTCCACATGAAATTGAGAATTGTTCTTTCCATGTCTGTGAAGAATTGCATTAGAATTTTGATTGGGATTGCAGTGAACCTGTAGGTTGATTTTCATAGGATAACCATTTTTACCTCATTAATCTTACCAAAGCATGAGCATGGGAGATCTTTTCATCTTCTGAGGTCTTCTTCAATTTCTTTCTTGAGAGACTTGAAGTTATTGTCATACAGATCTTTCATTTATTTGGTTAGAGTTACACCAAGATATTTTATATTATTTGTGACTATTGTGAAGGGTGTTTAACACTTAAAGAAATGTTCAAAGTCCTTAGTCATCAGGGAAATACAAATCAAAACTATCTTGAGATTCCACCTTATACCAATCAGAATGGCTAAGATCAAAAACTCAGGTGACAGCACACGATGGTGAGGATTTGGAGAAAGAGGAACACTCTTCCATTGCTGGTGGGATTGCAAAATGGTACAACCACTCTGGAAATCAATCGGGTGGTTCCTCAGAAAATTGGAAATAGTTCTATCTGAAGACCCAGGTATACCACTCTTGGAGATATAGCCAAAAGATGTCTCTTCATACCACAAGGACATTTGCTTCACTATGTTCACAGCACTTTTATTTGTAATAGCCAGAAGCTAGAAACAACCTAGTTTTCCCACAAATGAAGAATGGACACAGAAAATGTGTTTCATTTACACAATGGAATATTATTTAGCTATTAGGAGCAAAGACATCATGAGTTTTGCAGGCAAATGGATGGAACTAGAAAATATCATTCTGGGTGAGATAACCCAGAACCAAAAGGACATGCATGACAGGAGCCTAGCATGGCTGTCCTCTGATTGGCCCAACCAGCAGCTGACTGAGACAGACACAGATACCTATACCTAAACATTGAACTGAAGTCAGGGACACCTATGGTTGAATTAGGGGAAGGATGGAAGAACCTGAAGAGAAGGGTGACCCCATAGGAAGACCAGCAGTCTTAACTAACCAGGACCCCTGGGAGGTCCCAGACACTGAGCCACCAACCAGGTAGCATACAGTAGCTGGTCTGAGGTCCCTGACACTTATACACCAGAGAACTGCCTGGTCTGACCTCAGTGGCAGAAGACACACATAATCATCAAGAGACTTGCAGCTACAGGGAGGTGCAGGCATGGTCAGGGGCATCCTCTTTGGAGACAGGGGAGAGGAAGAATGGGATGAGAAACTGTGAGAGGGGGACCTGGAGGCGGTGCAATGGCTGGATTGTCAAAAAAAAAAACAAAAAAAAAAAAACCAACAGAATGAAACACAGTTTTTCATTTGTTGAGTTTCAATTATGTTGTGTTAACTCTACTTACTGTGGTAGAAACACAATATTGCTTAAGTTTCACAGTCCTGCAAAGTAGACATCTTTATTTTCATGGACAGATGATAAAGTAGATGGAGATAGTAGTCAATTATCTGTGCTTAAGCAACTTTGTGGTTATGCTATCACTGAAACTCAGGTCTGTTTGTAGATATCAACTCCTTCTGCACTTACTTGTCTCAGTAGGTAGTTGAAAGGAGCTACAAAACTGATATAAAACACATATGTTTGGAAGTATGGTAAGCCAGTACTAAAGAAGCTGTCTTTCCGGCAGTGGTGGCACATGCCTTTAATCCAAGCACACAGGAGGCAGAGACAGGTAGATCTCTGTGAGTTTAAAGCCAGCCTGGTCTACAGAGTAAGTTCCAAGACAACCAGAGCTACACAGAGAAACCATGTCTTGAAAAAACCAACCAACCAACCAAACAAACAAACAAAAAAACAGGTCTGTGTGACCTGCCCCATTATCCTGTAGAAAATCAAATGGTAACAATGAACCAACCAAACATCAGCAAAAATAAGAATTAGAAAATATATAAGAAAAATGTTCACTAAGCAGCAATAAGAAAAACAAGATAAAGGGTAAAAAATGAAAATGTGACTGCAGAAGGAATTAAATTACTTAAAATTAATCACTTATAATTGGCTGGAATTTGTGGTCAAAACACCATGAATAACCTGTTACTTTTAAAATTGTTTCTCAAAGGCAGGGCTCTTAAATGGAGGGTAGAACTATAGAGCCACATTATAATTTTGTCAATTGGGCTCACATTAATACTCTTTGTATAATTTCTTAGACTCTTGCTCTTTTTTTTTTTTTTTTTTTTTTTTTTTTTTTTTTTTTTTTTTTTTTTTTTTTTTTTTTTTTGGTTTTTCGAGACAGGGTTTCTCTGTGTAGCCCTGGCTGTCCTGGAACTCACCTGTAGACCAGGCTGGCCTCGAACTCAGAAATCCGCCTGTCTCTGCTGGGATTAAAGGCGTGCGCCACCACTGCCCAGCAGACTCTTGCTCTTGACAAGGGTGGTCAGAAGTGTTGTCTATAAAACGGAAAGACTATACTTCCTTTGGCTGGACTCAAAAGACTGTGGGGTGTGTGTGTGTGTGTGTGTGTGTGTGTGTGTGTTTGAAGTCTCAGGTGTAGGAAATCAAGGTTGTTCTTGATGGCTCACTGGCTTTAGCCAAATCTGTGGGCATTAAATTCTTAGGACAGTTCACTTTCAAAGTGTGTTTTGAGATCCTCAGAGGAGTAGCTTGCAGTGCCAATAGGTGCTAACAGCTGCTTGTCTTGCAGTTTCTTAAGCTATAACTTAGGCTTTGCCTCAAGTAACATTGTTTTGTAATTTTTTTTCTATATTTAGAAACTTCAGTGTATTGCTCAGTTCCTGAAGTACTTGAATGCAGATATCTTTTTTCATACCTCCTACCCAATATTCTGTAAGACAATCTGGGATCCTTCTATTTGCCTGAGATGTCCAATGATAAACTGGCTTATGAAACATCTAAAGGAGAATTCTAGATTTTTTTTTGGAAATAAAAAGTGGGACAAATTAAATCAAGTAAAATAACAAAAATGAAATAAATCAGATTATTCTACATTATTGGTAAAACTAAAGAATATTTTAACTGCTTGGGAGACTGCTCTTCAACTCTCTTGTGATTGAAACTCTTGGTAAATTACTATTCATACAGTAATTGGTATCAGATCATTGAGTATCTGTCTACATGTATTAATTTTAAAACTCAGTCATAAAGAAGAGGTGGCCAGTATAACAGACATACCTTCTTTTATTTTAATAAGAAGTTTTCCTTCTGTCCTTTCTATTCAAAGAATTATTTATTTAGGCAGCATGGTCTGTCTTGAGAGCAGTCTTTAGTAAAAGACAAGTAAAATATGACCAAAGACAAATAGAATGTTAACTGCGAGAGTAATTTGGTTTATAATAACAGAAAGAATTTATTGCTCAGTCAAATATTGGGTAATATCCGGAAAGACATTTATTTCAAGTGCCCAATAGTCACCTCATTTTAACAGTGACATAAATCCTAGTAAGTCCAGGTGAAGTTGCTAGGTTATTCATTTCTTAGTACCTGTTCCCACTGCCCTTTTCTCTCTAGCAGCTGTAAATCCTTGAAACAAGATTCATTGATCTAGCCATTCATACATTAATTCTTCCAAAAACATTTATTGAATGCCTATTTTATTTATAATTTTATGTGGCTTTTAATGCAGTGAATGCCACATAGAGAGAGGCGCACAAATCATAAACACAGCTCAATGAATGATGATAAACACAGAGAGCAATACTCTCCAGCTCATAGAGCTGCACCGTCAGTCTCCTGGAACGGACTTCTATCATTGTCTCTGAAGGGAACCGGTGCTCCAGGTTGTCATGTGATTTAGACTTTATATACACAGTGCTTCCTAGACGTATTTGTTCTGTGTATGGATATTCATTCAATGTTATCTTTGAAGATTTATACATATTGTGCAAAAACATGTCATGGTGTTTGATGTCAACATTATTCTGTTCTCTAAATAGACCTCTATGTATCCTGCCATTCTAGAGTAGATAAATTCATTTTTATATTCAGAACATTGTTGCTTTCAGCATTTTTGTATAGAAGGTTTGGTACACATATGTATGCATTTCCCTTGGGTGAGTGCCACAAAATGGGCTGCAAAATACACATATGTAAGCAAACAACTTATTGAATTTTTGTCTGTGTGGTTACCACCAACATTGAGGTTGCTCTCAAAAAATTTCCCCATGCTCTTTCCATTTACAAAGCCTTTTCTTTTATGTTTTATAGTTCTTATTAATATAACTTGTCAATTTTGTTTTCTTACATGTCTGATTATTTTTTGATTGAGAACCAATTGTTAGCTGGGCAGTGGTGGTGCACGCCTTTAATCCCAGCACTTGGGAGGCAGAGGCAGGCGGATTTCTGAGTTTGAGGCCAGCCTGATCTACAGAGTGAGTTCCAGGACAGCCAGGGCTACACAGAGAAACCCTGTCTTGAAAAACCAAAAAAAAAAAAAAAAAAAAAAAGAGAGAGAGAGAGAGAACCAATTGTTGTTTTTATGGGAATACATATACACAATATGATATCTTCCCCAGAAATTGTGTACTCATTATCATTTAGTTAGAAAAAAAGATGAGTAGTAAGCAAGCTTTGCTCAGTTAGAGCTATTTACTTACTCGTTTACTTATTTTATATTCAAATGGTCTTCTTGGTGTCCTGGCTGTCCTAGAAGTACTTCTGTAGACCAGGGTGGCCTCAGACTTACAGAGGTTTTCCTATCTATTCCAACTGAATGCAGGGTTTTCAGGTATGTGCTACTGTATCCAGCCTGAAAGCATTTGTTCTTAATTCCCTCAAATTCCTGGGTCAAAGTCTTATGTCTTAGCCAAAAATCTGCACGATTTTGATCTGATGTTGACCCTGGGAGACCTTGAATGCCATGTATGCTTGTCAGACCTTGTGAGAAATGGCAGTTCTGATGGAATCTCACAGACTGTTGTCTCTGTCTCGAGGTGAATGTCTGTTTTCACATGCATGACTTGCCTCTCCTGACTTCCCTATCTTTCTGATTCCTAAACCACAAACCTTCTCATTGCATTGTTATTAAAACACATTCCTACTAAAAAATAATTTTTTAATGCTTTTTCTAATTGTTCTTGGAGGGATATTTGGTCCAAAGAAATTTAGTTTGATTTTGCTTGAAGCTCAACTCATGGTGCTTTTAAAAAATTCTTTACAGTTTTTCAGGTTCTGCAGGAGATGAAGACACAATTTAATAAGAAGAAATCTCTCCCCTTGAGCAACTCTTATTGTTCTGGTAGAGTCAAAAAAATCTAAAGTAAAATGGAGCCTAGAGCCCAATAGTACATGGTTAGTACTCTGGCAGAAGTGAGGCTGATGCTTGCAGCACCAGAGAGAGCAAAAAGCACACTGATATCTTTTCTTTTCAAGTCACAATTTATTTAATGATAACAAAATCAAAATAGGGTCTTTTTTGGGAAGCCATCTTGACTAATTATGTTTATCTCCCTTTGAAAGCAGCAAGACATTGAGAGCCCAGAGAGCAAAGGTCAGGAAGTAAAGACATTGTGAGTTAGGTGTGTGTGTGTGTGTGTGTGTGTGTGTGTGTGTGTGTGTGTGTGTGTGTGATTTAAATTGTGTCTGCAAGTCACCATCCATGAACAGGACCTAATTTAGCTGGGTAAATTATAAATTAGTATGTATCACCCTTAAAATGATGGAGGCTATTTTGTGGAAGATGGTACACACACGACCCTATGAGGCACCATTTAATGAACTCATGCCCAAGAAGTGTGCAGTGTTTGAAAGCCTGGTACTTACCACTGTAAGAGTCAGTTCCCTTCCAGAGGCTGACTAGACAGGGGTTTAGAAACAAGGAGACCGGATCTCCCCCATGAAGGTTTCCCTTTTTAAGAAGGGCTGCACAGGCTAGGGTGTTCTTTGCTTGGGAATTAAGTAGTCTTTTACTATGGTTGTCAGTGTGAAAAGAGTGGCTATATGGAAAGAGCTGTACAAGTTCATCAGAAAGTCCTTCATGTCCTGAGCAAGAGAGAGTTGGCATTTTCCTGAGCACCAGGGAAGGAATGAGGGTAAACCATTGCAGACACAGAGAAAAATGTATGTCAAGTCAACGATGGTTTCCTCATCTCTCTCTTTCTCTAATAAGTTTTACAAGTGTGGATCATTTAGAAATCATTCCCACATCCCAGGATTGCTTCAAAACATAGTTTTCCCCCTAGTCATGCAAAAGCATGAGGACTCTGGGAACTGAAAGCAAGAAATGTCAAGTCTGCCTGCTTCCAGTAAGCTGAGCATCTCCAAGCATTGCAGCATAAGTACATAATTGTAGCTTAGAAACAGTAATGACAGTGAACCCTCTGCAAGGGAAAATGCCAGGCTAGGGGACAACTCAGCTAACAAAATGCTTGCCTTGCAAGCATGAGGCCCTGAGTTCAGTCCTCCAGAACACATGTTTAAAACAGAAAGAGTGTAGGCCTGATGTTATATGCTTAAAATTCTAGCACAGAGGTGTCCAGACAAGGGGTCCCTGGGGTCCCTGCCCAACCAGCCTAGCCTACCTGGTGAATTCCAAGCTAAGTTTTAAGGGAGACACTATCTTAAAGAACAAGGTAGGTGGCACTTGAGGAACAACAGCTGAGGGTATCTCCTGGCTTCCACATATATTTCCATACACACATACTTGGAACTTGCATATTTATGTACACCTGTACACCTATGTACACACACACATATACATGCATATATATGGTATAATATATAAATTTATGACTTGAAAGCAGAGGGAAAGAGGAAAACTGTCTGTGGGGCCAAGGAGACCAATGGGAGAGTGAGGAGAGGAAGGCTGAGAGGGAGAGCATAGGTGCTAAATATAAAATATATACTTATATGAAAACTTAAGAAATAAAAACTTAAGATAAAATTCTTAACTGTATTCATCAATCTAAGCAGAGTCCAGAAGACATGAGGACAGGATTTGGGCATCTGTTTCCTATAAGCTGTTTTATAAATCACATCACATGACTGGGCTGGATCTACACAAACATCTGGTTCAACCTTCCAACAGTTCAGTTCTCTCGTTTGGTTTGACTTATTTTTACTGGGCTTGGCCTTCATCAGGGCCTCATCTGTTCCTCTTGCAGACATATCTGTGTGTCTTTTCTGTTTTCTTTTTAAACGATGTGGCCTAATTCAGAAGCTGGTTTATGAGAAACAGGCTGATAACCCAGGGCACTTTGGGACAACTCTGATTTCTGCTTACAGTTTGGGATTTCATTTCAGTTGTTCTGGAGTTTTGCTTGAGACAATAGGGGGAGGATTTCCAAGAAGTTGTTATGTCTTGCTATTATTGTGGGAGTGAGGGTTTCATTAAAACAGATTAGTCAAGGAAAATACACAGCCAGAGACTCCAGGCCAAACAATTTGTTATTTTAGCAGTCTATTCATATCTGAAATCTTGCATAAACTGAGATAGAAATCTGTTTTTTATGTGCTCTTGCTTTATTGGCCTTATTCTTTTTTGGGGGGCAGAGGATGTTCCATTTTCAGAGGGGACTCATGCTTACATGTATCAAGTAATGTCCAGGGCCTCTTAAGCTGTAGGATTTAGTTATATCTGGAAAGATTTCATTCTTACAATGTCTCAAATGTGAATGTCACTCAAGAAATGATTAACTATTGCAAGTCAAAATGGCTTCATGTTCTCTTCCTCCGTCTGAGGCTGTAGGTTTCTCATGGATTTTTCTCTGGTGCTTGTGGCATGGGAGAAGATAAGAGGGTGAAGTTTGGACTTGGGGTAAGGACCAAGTAGGGAGGATGACAGGCTGGATTCAATGGATGTTCCGCTATCTCTGCAGGCTGGTCCTCCCCTGGGCTCTCATCCTCATTTGATGAAGTCTTTTCCAAATCTGAAAAGCACTTTTGCTTTCCTTTTTTAGTATGATAACTTGGGGAATTATTATACTCCCACACAGTTCTCAGAGAATGGTATCTAAGCCCTGTTCATGGTTGAAAAATTTCTTCTTTTCCACAAGATAAGCCCAATGATATTTTTCATAGCTTCTCTGGATGAAAAAATCCAGTCACAAATAGCAGAGCACACATAAATATGTAGCACGGGGTTATGCTCATTTATCATTTTATCTCAGTGCCTGGCTTGGGGTTAAGGAAGAACGAGAGTGGTGCTCATGGAGAGCTGGCTCTGCACTCTGCCCTCAGCATTAAGTAAGCTATCCTGTTTCATGCTCATGGCCGCCCTGTGAAGAAGAGTTGCTGATCAGTTTAAAACTGAGGTTGTAATAAGTCATGCAGAACACGAGTAATCGATTCTTTTGTTAAGAATTGGTTCATCAGCACCAGTGAGTTAGTTAGTAGATAAAAACAGTTGCTGCCAAGCCTTGTGACCTGAGTTTAATCCCATGGAACCATAAAATAGAAGTAGAGAACCATTGATCCACTGACTTCCACATGCATACTGTGGCATGCATACCCATATGTACAAATAAATAAATTAAAAAAAAGAATTGTTTCCCTAATGGGCATGGTGGCATTTATCTGTCAGCCAAGCAGTGGGGTAAGCTGAAGCAAGAGGTGAGTTACAGGCCAGCCTAGGACACATATGAAGGCTCTACCTTCAAAAGCATAACTAAAAAGAGTGAAACTGTCTTTAATTATTTAAGATCAAACAATGACATGCTCTTTTTGATGTGTGTGTACGTGCGTGTGCATGTGTGCTGGTGTGCTCATACCACAGAGCACATGTGGAGGTCAGATGATGACATCAGTAGTTGGTTTTCACTTTTCTGTTTTATGTGCTCCTGGATCAGGCTAAGTCTGATAGGCTTCTGTGGCAAGCACTTGTACCATGTGCCATCTTTCTAGCCTCAACTACTTTATTGTAGATCTCCAAGATTGATCTGAAATACTAAACTTGTTCCAGTAAAATCAGGTAGTTTTGATGGAGGATATCCACATTTCAAAGTCATTGTTATGTGTAAGTTTATATAATTTTTTTGTGTTTAGGAAATTTAACTTTTCTAGGATCTGGCATAATTTCTAAGTAAACAACAACACCCAAATCACAATTTTCCAAGTATATTGATTATGGTAGTTTGAATGAGAATGACTCCAATAGGTTTACATGTTTGAATAATTATTCCCTGGCTAGTAGAACTGTTTGGGAAGGTCTTGCCTTGACAACTTATTGAAACACTATTTCAAAATACAAAGAAAAAGAGGGATGAGGATATAGCTCAAGGAGACCATTCTTTTCTAGCATGCGTGAGGCTCTCGGTTCAATTCCTAGTACCCCCCATCCCACCCAAAATTAAGAAAGAAAAGAAGAAATTCAATGGAAGATGACTATTATAAAGTGGAAGATTTCATGTCCATTTTCTGCTTCATTGATGCTTACTTTTTTGTAGATATGAGGAGAGTTCTTATTTTTCCACAATTAGGAAGCAAATTAAAAAATGGAGGCTCAAAGTTAAGTTTCTGGGTACTGATGTGTCACTCTGCTGTCACACTCAGCGCTTCACATGCCAGGGAACACTTTGTGTAGTATCAGCATCTTATTTTGCTTGAGATAAAATACAACCTAAAGAACCTTTGATCATTTCAGCAAAGACAGATCCTTTAGCATCTGGATGCAGACTGAATGCAAGAAGCATCTGCTGTAACATCAGCCTTGGTCTCCTGAACGACCTCGGGAGCCAGTGTATATTTTCTCCTTGTCCACATACTCCAAATGATGACTATTCCTTCACCGAAACAACTCTGCTTTGACATCTGTTTTCAATATGCTCCTGTTTGTTCCAATGTGTTGTATAGATTCTGCAGATCTTGAGTTTGACCTGAGGTGACACCATTTACCTCACAGAATCCCAGCTGTACAATGAAACCTTTTTTTTTAAGGGGAGGGTAATCTTTTTTCAAGCCTTATGAACTTCATACAAATTAATCTTCATAATGAGTTCGCTTTATGTGAGTCTGTTTTGTCTCTATTATAATTATACTTACTATTTTAAAATTTGTGACAAATGACATAAACGTCCTGAACATGCTCTTCTGAGGAGTACCCACTGCTCCATCTTGCTTCCATCATTCCTTCAAGTTGATGCACAGTTGTTTTTACTGGAACATTATCTGATGTTTTATTTGCTTGCTTTTTGTTTCATTTTTAGATATATTTTGGAAAATATTCCCTCTGGGAGGTATTTTTAATTTCTTATTTTCTCAAATGCTTGTCAGGTGTGTTTCTTCAATGTGTCGTATAATTTAAATAAATATGCTTGCAGAACTTAAAAGTTATTTTGCCCTTTTAGAAAGGTTGAAAAGATAAGGCAAGAGGCTCTTGACATCATTTAGTCAGAGTCACCAGCTCTCAGTATAGATAGCTTTCCAAATTGTTTGACTTTGCATATCTATCTATCTATCTATCTATCTATCTATCTATCTATCTATCTATCTATATCTTTTGCCTGTCTATAAAATATCTCCTTCTCTATTATCTAGCAATCTTTCTATTTAACTATTTCTGAAATGTACATATACCTCTTATACATGTATATATATATATATATATATATACACATGTATATGAATATGTATAAGCACCTATGTATGATAAATACTATGTATATACTATATACACATACATATATACTCTGTACATCTCTCTTCATTAACAACTATCTTTGATTTTTATTTTGATGAGAAAGAAAAATAAGACTTTGAATGAGATGTTTTTTGCTTCTGCCTTAGTTTGCTTCCTGTTGCTGTGATAAACACTGATCATGACCAATTTGGAGAGGAAAGAGATTATTTGGCCTACAGGTTGCAGTCTATCATCAAGGAAAGCCAAGGCAGGAACCCGGAGGCAGGAACTGAAGCAGACGCAGTGGAGGAATGATGCATACTTGCTCCCATCACTTGCTAAATTTTCCCCTTTATAAAACACAGAACTATCTTCCCAGGGGTGACTCTGGACCTTCTTACATTATTCATTCAGAAAGAAAATTTCCCATAGGCTCTACTGTACGTCAGTTTAAGGGAGGCATTTTCTCCAGTAAGATTTTCTCTTCTCAGGTGACTCTATTTGTGTCAAGTTAACAGAACACAGAGCAGTAACCACACAGCCTTTACTTTCTCTTGTTTTTAATTTTTTAATTATTTTGGTTTCTGAATTCTGTGTGGTTTCTTTGCTTTGCATTCATATATAGATTGTGTATTGCTTTCATTCTGTGGTGTGTGTGTGTGTGTGTGTGTGTGTGTGTACGTACGTACGTGTACGTGCATGTGGTGTTGCATATGCACTTGGTAATGTTGATGTGGGTCAGAGATTGACATCAGATGTCTCCTTCAATCACTCCTCATCTTGTGTTTTTCATACAGGATCTCTTCACTACATTTGGAGTTCATCTGTAGACTAGACTGGCTGACCAGTGGGCTCCAAGACTCCTTCTGTCTCTGTCTCCTTTTCCACAATACTGGGGTTGCAGATATGTGTGACCGTATTTGGATTTTATGTTGTCTCTAGAGATCTCTCTGAATTCATGTCCTTATGATTGCACAGCAGGTATTTACACATATAGATATGTCTCCAACCCTATTTTTATTCCATTACAATCAACTTATCTTTGTGTAGCAAAATCATTTTCTAGACTTAGTACATGCCAGCCAGTATTCACTGTGCAGTGATACATCTTTGTATGTCTCAAGCTGATACAATAGATTAAGTGGTATAGTTTCATCTTATCCTTAGATAGTAAAAAGAAAGTCCTGGAGATTTAAATTTGATTATTTCATTTCATTATTGGGCTTCTGACATTGGTGTGATAAAGGGCTTGTGAGGTTGTAATCATTAATGTGCCAAGTTACTAAGACTCTTTCTCTTCTACTCCCATTTGAACACTTTATCTGGAGAAATGACACATCTCAGAATGAAATACACCATCCACAGTTTGCTCCCATTTGTTTTTCATTTCCAAATCAATACAGAGCGATTGATGTGAAAGTAACTCCCCTCTGGCTTCCATAACAGCATGGCCATACATTTCTGAGACAGAGTTTAATGTAATGAACATTCACCTGAGAAAGAATCAGAGGGCTTCCATGTAGAAGAAAGAATGGTCTTGAGTGTGTTTATCTGAGCGTTCCATGGTCTCATGTGCTGACTTTTGAGATCGGTCCTATTGCTGTGACTGTTGTTATTGCTGTTGTGGTTGTGAGGATGCTGATCCTGATTTTGATTGAGAAACAGGGTGTCACTGGAGCCGAGGCGGCCATGAGCCACCAAGTAGTACAGGCTGACACTGAGCACAGCAGTTTTTTCTTCATCTTCTCAAGTGTTGTGAGTACAGGTCTGACTCTCCATATCCAGCTCAATGTTTGTTGATTTTGTGTTGGAGTTGAGGCTGAAAAACTGCTGCAGTTTCAGAGCTGAGACATTCATAGCTCAGCATTTTAAATGCTTTTGAGCATTTAACAAGCAATATACATTACTATAGCATTTATATCCAAGGCATAATTAATTAGTCCTGAAACTCATTTAAATCAGTCATGTGAGATCCATGCCAGTGCATGGACATTTGATATGCTGTAGGTATTGCTCATTCATTCAATCACTATTTATTGTGAAGGATTAGGCAATATACAGGTTAAGATTTTTAACCCCAGGGCCAGCCATGTGGGTGATAGGTAAAGAGGTCAGCCACCAAGCCTGACAACCTAAATTCCATCCCTGAGACTCACAAGGGAGAAGAAAAGAATTGGCTTCTGTAAGTTTTCTTCTGCCCTATATATGTGCACTGTGACACCCCAAACAAACACATATGTACACACACATGCACACACACACACACACAAACACACACACTGACATGTTTAAAGTCCCAAGTAAATAATAATAAAACATTTATTATTACATAAGATTTAGGTCTTCTGTCTAATTTTGTTGGTTTGGGGATTATTGAGAGATCTCTTGATTCTCCTAGTCTCTATTCACTCTTTCTAAGTTAGAAACACCATCTGTTTTTAAAATAGCTGAAAGGATTAAAGTCATAGTAAAACTGAGTCTTCTGTCCTTAAATGTGGCACATAGTAGACACATGTGTGAACACTAGTATTATTTTTGAACTCTATAATTATTCCTTGGAAAATCCACTCTGTGTAGTGTGACTCTGTCTCCTAGCAGTGACTATGTGAGTAGAACAAGTCCCTGTGTCACACAGGCTGACCCACAGAGAGACATTGTGAGAGTGGAGGATGGGCTCTCAGGTTTTAAAGTAAGTCACCTTTGCAGCTCACTATACATAGCTATCTAATGGGTGTTATATGTTTAACCCAGGGTAGATATGATAGTAACTGGCAGAGGAAATAGGCTGTATTGAGATACATTTATGGACTGGGTGGCAGGGAAACTAAAGTTTTCTCTGGACGTAACTTTAACCTCACGTGGAGGCTGGTCTACCTACTTTCTTAATCTCCACAGGATGAATCAGCAGGAAGGTACTTTTTATCTCAGCTGTACACGTGAATTCCAAGTTTAATTTGCACTTCTGGTCTGGTAGCTGGAATTCTCTCTCAGTTGTTCTGTGATTATCTTCCCAGTTGTTGTAAGCCATCCAATTTCCAATCAAGGATGTCCTAGTGTCTGTCTTCTCTGCTCTCATCTCCATTTTAGTCTTGCCACTTCTACATGTTACAGTTACTCATTCTATGAAAGATGGACCTTTCACTCCATGCTCTAATGAACATATTATATGTACTTGTCTTTGAAGAATGCTGTCCTATTGATACTTCATTAATATGTCAATATAGTTTCAATATCCTGGACATTAATGCTACTAAGTCAGGTTTCTGATGACAGCTGTGGAGTGCAGTTTCTCTTAACTACTTTGGGTGACAGCACCTGATGGTTTTTGAGCTGTTTCCAAGGCCACAGCCAGCTGCAGAGTGGTCACTTTTCTTCAATGGATTCATACTGTGCCTTGGCCAAAAGGGTCATAGTCATGCACCTTCCAAGCTATGACTAATTTATATTTAATGTTCAGAAAATGGAAAATTGTTTGAAGGTTAAGGTTGACTATTGGGGAATAAAGCACCCCTATTCAGTTGGTTTGTTTAAGAGAAATAATACTGATTTTACTTGAATGCAGTTAGTTACACAGAAAATTATATTTTTCAGGGAAATAGAAAAGTAAGATTTTGTCCTTCATTTTTTTTGTTCATGTTCACAATGGAAAGCTAGATTAAGTTCCATAATACAAATAAATAAAAACTGTGTTTAGTGGCTTGTCATCTTGAACAATGACCTGGCAAATGTAGAATTAAACTTTAATGTGTTTTTGAAATATGAGAAGAGAATAGCCATACAAAGAGTTCTATTATGAGTCTAGGAAGCATTAACCATTTTAGAAGAATATTAATAATTTAAAGATAAGAACAGGTAAAATGAGAAATCATTGCAAAAATACTTTGCAACAAATATCTAAGAAAATAAGTTATCAATGTGAAAGCGGACTGTCAAAGATGGGGCTCAGTTTTATTTGAAAAATATCTTATGTGCACAGACAGCTAGCCTGCAGAGGCTATTTTAAAAGATGCACACATTTGCAGAATACAAACTTTCAAGCTTGTGGTCCCAATGACATTCATCTAGAAAGACTGAAGGTCTGCACATTCCTATTTCCTTCTCTGATCTTTCCAACATGGCCACTGAGTGTTTTTATTTTCCCAAACAGAACTTGCAGGAGAGCAAGAATGCTCAGCTACTTCAAACAAATAACCATGGTGTTGACCTTGTTCCTTAAATCATATCCACATAATTTATCCCAGCTCTTGTTGAGGTGGGGGTGAACATGCTGTCCATGTTCTCATAAACTGATTATATGAACACTTTTGGACATGTATTATATAGACTCAATATTCCTCTCACAAGAGGAATTCCAACTTACCTTCCTTTGTGGTAAAATGAACTTTGTTTCTGGAATTTGAAAAAGAATTGATTGAAGCCCAGATTTCTAAGATACGAGGCAGATTACCACATTTCAAAAGCAAACATAAGAACTCTGAAAAAGTTTTCTTTATTCTGTAGATCCATAAATTAACTTGGTTTTTCTCATTGTAAGCAGTTAGTAGGATAGAGAATCTTTTGCTCATATCACGTTGTTGATATTTCATCCTTTTAAGGTATTTTTCAATTTTCTCTGGCATATTTTGGGTATACAATGAGCTATTTTCACTCATGTGTGCTGTGCTTAACACTGAGCAAAGGTCAGGTCAGGATAATTGTTCTGTCCATTACCTCAGACATTTGCCATTTCTTTACCCTGGGACCACTGAAAAGCCTTTGAACCAGGCGTTTTGAAACACAATTAATTACATGCTGCCAAATAGCCTTAGTTTGCTCCAGGGACTATGGAATGTTAATTTTCCAAACCAGTTCTAGCCCTGTGGCTACTAAATATTTGTTCTCTCCTGTGCTTTCACTCACATTTTCTAGCCTCTGACAACCACTTGTCTATCACATAAACTTTTAAAACTTATCCAGATAATTCTTCCTTTTATAAAATCATATATTTTCCTCTGGATTTCTCCAACTTTCACATTTTTCTTACACAAAACATTGGTTCTCCGTCACAGCTACTTCCAACCAGGTTGGAGTTGATAATATCTTTAAGACTTGTGTTCATAAACAACCAGAAAACCAGATATTGGCAAGAGATTGTTTGATTAGAGAAGTCTGAAGGGGCAGGCAGACTACTGAAGTAGAGAGAAAGTATTTGCTAATAATATTGTTGCATAATTCTAGGTTGAAAGGTCATGAAGTCACGCAAGATCACATACTAAGAAAGGTATAAAATTAAACATGTCTGAGACTAGTATCAAAGAAAAGGATATTTTAGTTTCACTTAGTCAGGGTACAGAGACCTTAAGGAACATTTGGTTATATACCAGGGTTCAGGAGTCTCTTCAGACATGTGGCTTCCATTATCATTATCCTCCATTGGTTCTAACATATCTTACCTACAGGTCAAAACAAACAATGAAAACATGCCTTACGTATTGAGTGCCAGTTGAAAGCACAGCACTGTTAAGGAGAAGAGGCAAGTTGTGAACACAGATATCATAATCTTCTCAGTTCCTACTGTCTATGAAAATTCCACTATATGCAGAGAATCAGGAAAAGGTACCCATTAACCACAAGATAAATTAACCAATAGGAAAGACAGTTCAAGAGGGATGACAGCGAAATCATCTATTAATATTAGGTATCAATATTTAAGGAAAATCATGGACAAAATGAGAAGAGAAATAAAAACTCAGTAGAACATTACAGTAGAATGTCTGGGGATTAAAAAATGCAATATATAAAATGAAATACTCACTTGGTGGCGTTAAGTTGAAAAACTCAACACCTCAGTAATAGTCACATGGAAGGAGGCAAAGTACATAGAATTCGAATTTCAGAATGTGTGGAAGAGAATCATAACAATAAAAGAATTGATGAAATTATTCTACATGTTATATAAATAATTAAGCTAAACAAATCAAAGCAAAATAAACTCAGAGAAAGCCAAAGGCACATATAATCAAATTACTGAAAACAGTAACTAGGAAAAAAATCTTGAAAGCAGCTAGCGGAACAAAACTCACATTGCATATAAGATGGAGCATAGAGGGATGATTATGAATTTGTCCTCAAAGCTGTGCGAGCCAGAAAACAGCTGAACATTATCACTAACAATCTGGGGGAGAGGCAACCTGCAGCTATGTTTTATTTTAGTGAAACTAGCCTTGCAAAAACTTTTTAAAAGGAAAACATCTTCAGAAAAAGAAAGATTGAGAAAATCTAGTCTCAGTGGTCATACATTAAAAGAAGTGTTAGACATAATTATTCTAGTTGAACTTAAACACGACTGCATTCAGGCTTTCACCCACACACAGTCAAGAGGGACATATATGTTAAAGGGTATTTTCACCTTTCTATTCTATGAGATTTAATGTATCCACTTTTATGCTGAGGTCTTGAACACATTGGTACAGGAGACAATTTCACGAACAGAACTCCAATGGCTCAGGCTCTAAGACTAACAATTGACAAATGGGATGTCATGAAGTTGCAAAGCTTCTGTAAGGCAAAGGACACTGTCAACAGGACAAATCGGCTGCCTACAGATTGGGAAAGGATCTTCACCACCCTATATCTGAGAGAGGGCTAATATCCAAATTTTTTCGTGTATTTTCACTATTATTATTACTAGTTTTATTGTTTTACAATTCAGGCATTGTCTCCTCTGAATCACCCCTCCCACAGTTCCCCATCCCATTCCTCCTCCCCCTTGTCTCCAAGAGGATGTCCACTACCCCCACCAGACCTCCCCACTCTCGGGGGCCTCAAGCCTCAAGTCTCTTGAGGGTTAACATCTTGCTCCATTGAGGCCTGACCAGGCAGTCCTCTGCTACATATGTGTCAGAGGGCCTCAGACCAGCTTATGTATGCTGCCTGGTTGGTGGCTCAGTGTCTAAGAGATCTCGGGGCTCCAGGTTAGTTGACCCTGCTGGTCTTCTTATGGGGGTGCCCTCCTCCTCAGCTTCTTTCAGCCTTTGCCTAATTCAACCACAGAGGTTCCCAACTTCAGTCCAACAGTTGGGTATAAGTATCTGCCTCTATCTCAGTCAGCTGCTGGTTGGGATTCTCAGAGGACAACCATGCTAGTCTCCTGTCTGTAAGCACTGCCATAGCATCAGTAATAGTGTGAGGCCTTGGAGACTCCCCTTGCGATGGATCCCAAGTTGGGCCTGTCACTGGACCTCCTTTCCCTCAGTCTCCTCTCTACTTTTGTCCCTGCAGTTCTTTTAGACAGGAACAAATCTGTGTCAGAATTTTTGATTGTGGGATGGCAACCCCCTCCCTCCACTTGATACTCTGTCTTTCTACTGGAGGTGGACTCTATAAGTTCCCTCTCCCCACTGTTGGTCAACTCATCTAAGGTCCTCCCTTTGAGTTGTGAGAGTCTCTCACCTCCAGAGTCTCTGGTACTTTCTAGAGGGTCCCCCACCTCCCAGGTCCCCCACCCCCAGGAAGTTGCATATTTCCATTCATTCTGCTGGCCTTCAGGGTTCCTCTCCTGTCTCCCCCCATTTCTGATCATTTTCCCATTTCCCTGTCACCTCCCCTCTCCCACCCAGGTCCCTTGCTCCTTCTGCCTCCTGTGATTATTTTCTTCTCCCTCCCAAGTGGGACTGAAGCATCCTCACTGGGGCCCTTTGGCTTGTTAACCTTCTCGAGTTCTGTGGATTGTATCCTAGGTATTCTGTACGTTTTGGCTAATATCCACTTATTAGTGAGTACATACCCTGTATCTGAGTTTGTGTCTGAGTTACCTCACTCAGGATGAAATTTTCTAGTTCCACACATTTGCCTGCAAAACTCATGATGCTCTCATTCTTCATAGCTGAACTGTGTAAATGAACCACATTTTTCTGTATCTGTTCTTCAGTTGTGGGACATCTGGGTCATTTCCAGCTTCTGGCTATTACAAATAAGGCCACTATGAGTATAGTGGAGCACATGTCCTTATTGTATGGTGGGACATCTTTTGGGTATATGCCCAAGAGTGGTATAGTTGGGTCTTCAGGTAGATCTATTTCCAGTTTTCTGAGGAACTGCCAAATGATTTCCAGAGAGGTTGCCCCAGTTTGCAATCCCATCAGCAATGGAGTAGTGTTCTTCTTTTCCCACATCCTTGCCAACATGTGCTGTCACCTGAGGTAGGGAGTATCTCCAGGATGAGACAGAGACCTGAGATAAGGCAGGTGCCCAAGAATCAATGGGGGTAACCTTATTGGTGACTCACTACATTGGGGACATGGAACCCAAAGAGGCCATCTCCTATATCCAGAGAGGAACCCCAGTAGAGTGATAGAGACACCAACCCACCCACATTTTCAACCCCATATTTATCTTGTCTACAAGAAATGCAGGCATGGGGGATGGAGCAGAGACTGAGGGAATGGAAAACCAATAACAGTCCCAACTTGAGATACATCTCATGGGCAAGCACGAATCCCCCACACTATTAATGATACTTTGCTATGCTTGCAGATGAGAGCAAGTTGTCCTCTGAGCGGCTCCACCCAGCAGCTGGCTCAGACAGATACAGACACCCATCACCCACTGCCAAACAGTAGATTATGAAAGAATAGGCAGAAGGATTGTAGGCCCCTGAAGGGGATATGAACTCCACAGGAAGACCAGCAGAGTCAACTAACCTGGACATTTGGGACTGTCAGAGTTTGAACCACCAATCGAAGAACATACATGGGCTGGACCTAGGCAGCTTGGTCTTCATATGGGTCTTGAATCACTGTAACAGGGGCTATCCCAGAAGCTGTTGCCTGTAAGTGGGATATGTTCTACTAGCTAGGCTACCTTGTTTAGCCTCAATGGGAGAGGAAGTGCCTAGCCTCTAAGAGACATAGTGCCAGGTGGGAGGATACCTAGGGGGCTCCACCCTCTCAGAGGAGAAGGGGATTGGGAGACTGGGAAAGGATTGTGGGAGGGGATGTCCAGGAGGTGGCAGTGAATGGGATGTAAAGTGAGTAAAAAAAAAAATTGAAAAAGAGTGACAAATATCAAAGAGTGTTTTCTATTTGTTTTAACCTCTAGTGTGTTTTCTATAATAAGTAGGAGTACTGGGAATCATTTTGGAATCTAAAGTTAGAGTTCCTAAACATGGCTGCAACATTAGTATCCCTTGTTCTGTAAAGAACACTTTTATGAGAATGAGCACATACAGATTTGTCAAAACTGAAAATATTTCATGTACAGTTTCTATTACAGACAGGTAAACTGTGAATAGGCATATCACCAAAGACAGTGGCTGCATGGGGAGGTTTTGAGCATTGTTATTCACCAGGAGAGTCTAGATGGGAATGACGGAGGTCGTGCTTCACTCCTATTTATCACTAGACTTGTTCTCCCCCCATCTCTCATCTACTTCTATCTCCCTCTTCCTCTCAATATCTATCACCCTGTCCTCATTCTGGAGCTGAAACATCTCCTGCTTGTTCTACTGGGTTTGGTAAGCTAGACACCCAGGACAGTGTATATATTGGTGCAGTTCAGGTCAGTTATAGCCCATGACAAGCAATGGTAAGGACCTGCCTTTAAAGCATGATCGAGTATGTCCTTGTTTGAAGGCAGTCTGGCAGGAACCACTCTTCTATATATTCCCAGTAGCACACTCTTGTAGAACCCCACTTGTATTAGAGAAGGAAACCCACTTTATTCATTCTGTTAACCAAATATTCATCTTATCCAGAGCTCCCCTCTCAAATGCATCCAAAACCTGTGGCCAAATGTCCAGGTTCCTGTGTTAATCAAGTTGATATCAACATCAGGTTTTTGTTTAGAACTCTGCTTAATCTATTTAAGGGATTATTTACACACATATAAACATGCTAAAATTTACAGAACTATATTCTGAAATATAGCCGACTCTGTTGTATATCTTAAAAGACAGACTTAATGACAATACTGTGTCATTCAGAGATCATATGGAAGAAAGGTGTATCAGAGTAAGATTATATAGTTTGGAAGAAGCTAATCCGAAAGCTATCGTTATAGGTCATTTATATATGTCACAGATGTAAAGTGACATGATACTTAAAGGTATGTTGTGGTCAGTTATGACTGCTACTGCAAGTGCCATAAATAACCAGTAAAATATAACAAGGAGAACATGCTATGTGCAAATGAGTTCATTAAAGGGCCCCACGGAAACTAATGTAAGAATAGGATGGTTAGATACAAAAAGAACTAGGGAGGAGGCCCAGGGATAAAACTACCTTCATAGCAAGTCTGTAAACCCAAGCTCCATACCTGGATTCCACAGTGGAAGGAGAAAACCAATATCTGCAAGTTTTTCTCTGTCTTCTACATGCATTCCATGTCATTGTGTGTGCTGCAAAGTACACACACACATATACACACACGTGCACAATGATGATGGTGATCAATAGAATTCTCAAATTTTTAAATTAAGAAACAAAGGATGGACAATAGTTTTGATAGCAGGATGCTATATCTTAATATTACCCTGTCAATGATTGCATGGCATCCCTCTGTGTGTGTGTGTGTGTGTGTGTGTGTGTGTGTGTGTGTGTGTGTGTGTGTGTACTCATCTAGAAAGCAAGGTCCAGGACTGTCAGAGTTATTGAAGAGAGAAACCTTGTCTTGAAAGAAAAAAATGGTCTCTAGCCAAGACGTTGGGATATTTTCTTAAATGAGTGATTGATGTGGGAGTGCCCAGCCCACTGTGGTGGCGCTGCCTCAGCTGGGTGGTCCTGAGGTGGGTAGGGGATCAAGCTCGGTGAGTCACAGAAGCCAGGCAGTAAGTAAGCAGAGTTTCTCCATGGCTTCAGCTTCAGCCCCAGCCTCCAGGTCCCTGCTCTGACCGAGTTCTTGCTTTGACTTCCCTCAATGATGGACTGTCATCTGGAAGTGCAAGGTGAAATAAATCCTTTCCACCCAAGGTGCTTTTGATCATTGCGTTTTATCAAGACAATAGGAATACCAATTAAGAAACAGGGAAAGAAAATGAACTAAATCCTTCAACTTAAAGAAAGATATTTTTGGATGGTGCAAAACAGAAACAGAAAATGTACTTCAGACATAAGAATATAAACAGTTTCCAAGCAAAATGATGGTAATCAATAGTATTTTCAAGCATTAATGATAAAACAAACAAAATAAATCAGAAGATATTTTAAGAAGAGTAATATATAAAAAAATAACAAAAGAACAATTTATCTCAAAACACATGACAAATATAAATAAGGACATAGCCATAATAGAACATGTGAATGTGTGAAATAAACAGAAAACTGAGAGGAAGATTCAATGAAACCATAATTGTTGAAATCGGATATTTCAACACTCCTGTCCAATGACCAAGGTTCTGAGTCAATGGAAAAATCCATAAGGCAGTAGAAAACTTACAACAACACTAGCAATATGACCTCAGCGATATTTATAGGGGAGTTCACTGAGAGCGGAAAATACGTTCTTTGAAAGTGACATGGAACACTGAGGAAAATAAAACAAAACTCAATAAATTTATAAGAACATAAATCATACCATCAAACTGAGTGTGTGATGCAGCCACAAAATTAAATTAGAAATGAAAAACAATAAGACTATCTTGGAAAATCACAAAGTATTTGGAAAATTACAAAAAAATAAATAAATAAAAAGAACAAAAACAAAGAAAACCAAAACTACTCTAAATAAACTATAGGTTGAAAAGAACAAGTTAAGAAGTGTTTTCAACAAATAGAATTAAGGCATAATATAGCACTATAGCCAAGCAATTAGGAAAACCTTAAGTCAGTGTATCAGATGAAACCTATATTGGTTATGTGTGCACACACCTGTGAGTGCAAATGTAGTGAAAGTTATTTTTTTTTCAACAATTTTTTTCTTTTTCTTTTTTGATACTTTATTTACATTTCCAAAGTTTCCCCCTTTCTAGGTCTCCTGTTTGGAAACCCCCTATCCCCTCTTCCTCCCCCGCCTCTATGAGAGTATTCCACTTCCCATCCACCCACCCACCCACTCCCATATTCCCACCTTGACATTCCCCTTTACTGGGGCCTCTAACACCCCCAGGCCCAAGGGCCTCTCCTCCCCCCGATGGCCAACAAGGCCCTCCTCTGCCACATATGTGGTCCGAACCATGAGTCCCTCCATGTGTATTCTTTGGTTGGTGGTCCAGCCTCCAGGAGGACTGGGGGGTCAGGCCAGTTGACACTGTTGCTCCCTCCATGGGGCTGCAAACTCCCTCAGCTCCTTCAGTCCCTTCTCCAGCTCCTCCATCTTGGACCTCACTCTCAGTTTTTATTGATCTGTGCGTCGTAGGACTTGCCTTCCCATCTGACAATCTGAGAGTCTGCATGTCCTCTGACCTCCCCCTCTCCTTCTCCCTCTCCCTCTCCCTCTCCCTCTCCCTCTCCCTCTCCCTCTCCCTCTCCCTCTCCCTCTCCCTCCCCCCCCCTCTCTCTCTCTCACACACACACATACAATTTAAAAGAAAAAATAAAATACATTTACTTTATGTCATGTTTTCATCAGTTAATAGAGAAACATGACGACTCATCAACAGCAGCAAACCTCGAACTAAAGAGCATTTCCCAATTACTGCCTTTGAAGGGCTTTGTACAAGAGATGTCATTATGCACTGGGGAACAACAAAAGTGTTTTAGTGGAGACAGCAAACATTATGCCAGGTCTTAATGGTGGTAGTAGGATATATTTCATAATATCAGTTCACTCTACTTTAATGCTTTCTTCAGTGGACAATTAAAAGAAACATTAAATTTGTCAGGTATTGCAAATTAAGGTAAATATCGATTAAGATCAGCACTGGGGAGAATATATGAATCCAGTAGTTTTATCATTTAGCTATTTAACTGTTTTATTATCAATCAGAAAAATATCATGGAAAATGTTGATACCTTGATAAGACAGTTGAAGAATATTTGTTTTTAAATAAATGATGTTTCCAAGAACCATTTGAGAGCTTCTCTGTGATTGAAATGCTCATCTGTAGTAACCTGCTTTGTTCAGGAAAGGAGTCAGAAAGGTAAAAGAAAATGAATCCAAAAACAAATATATAAACTGTGCCTACATTGTTGTGACATTTAAGCACTTAGAAGATTTGGAAGGGAAAATGAGGGGCACATATTGAATCAAGCTTACAAGACTCCTGTCTACCTTGGTCTTTGTTTATTTCAATAATTATTACCTTAATTGAATCCATTTACTGGGTTTACAGTAGTCATTTGAAACACAGTATGCAGTCATCAAATGGGGTAGTTAATATTTCTAACCCAAACTTATCAAAACATTCTGATTAACACCTAATAATAGTATATACTTATGAGATTCGGTGCTACAGTTCAATCATGCATGCAATGTGTGCTGCTGAGTCACAGAAACATCCGCTTCCATTTCCTTATCATGACTTTGTATTTAGAGACTGAGCTCTTATCTCCTCAGTGCTTCACTTACAAAGCCCATAGCAACAACATGCCACTATTAAATACAAAAATCATTACCTTACTGCTGTGTATTTCAGTGAAAGGGCATGCATTAAGAAAACAGTACCAGTCATATTCAAAGTGTTCATATTTCTTTATACTTTTTAATGAAGCACTTGATTCACTAGAAAGTTGATTTTTTGGGTGTGGTTATACTGGTTCTTAGGTCACCACTATTTTCTGTAGAGGAAGAGAACATTGTTGTGGTTTTCCAGCTCCGTGGTACTCGGGTTATGTCTTGATGATGAGTAGAGATGGAGGATTCCTCAGGTTGATCATCTCACTGGTTAGCATTCTTTAAAGGGCTTCCTAAATTCATATAGAGCATCCTTTGGGACAGGATGTTGAGGTTCCACAGTTTTGGGTTGCTGTGGTTCTTCTGTCATGTTCATCCTCTGGCTTAGGGGGTCTGCCTGTCTCAGGGCTTCCTTCATGTTTCACTAAGAGATTTTCACTCACTGGGAGTTTCTAAGTTGTCAAGACCATGAGTCAACATGATGGTTTGAGGGTCTTCCTACTCTGCATGGGCTCTCTATCACTGTGTACAGGCTTACACAGGCAAGCCCTGTTATACTTATCATTCACACTTGACCTATGGACTTCTGAAATGAGAACATGGTTAAAGAACAATTGATAGGGGGCACTGATTTCTTATAGGTGTTCAAAAGTTCCCAGCTGTCCAGCTCTTGGCTCCAAATCAATGTGCTTGGGTTTTGTCCCTGCAGCTGATGACATACAAGGATACTCAATATCATTATCTATTAGGATCTCTACTCAACATCACAAAGACTGAGGGTGCACAATGTGAGTTGTTGTTTAATTGATAGAGATTATTGGCATCAGAAGATAAAAGTCTCTGTGAAGGATAGATATGAGAGGTGCCTAAGAATGTGGACCTAATAAACAGAATGCTTCAATTTAGGGAAAATAGTACATTTGTGTTATTCACATATTACCAAAGCTTTTCCCCATCTGAAGTTCTTCACACACTGAAGTTCTTAATCCCTGGGCCTGAATTATGAAAATCTCCAAAAGATTCTTTAGGTTGGAAGTAACACAGAATGATGTAAAGTCCCCTGTTCCTCTGCCATCTAGGCCACAAATTCATCCATATTTTCAGAAATGTCTAGGTCCTTCCTAGGTCCTTCCTATCTCTTCTGAATTTTCAGATTTTCCAACATTATTCCCTTCTTGAGTGTATTTCTCTCAGGGCAGAGTTCAATTTATTTTATTCACATTACATGTATTACCTGAGTCTGATTTTACAACTTGTCAATCTCATTGTGACTCTGACAGATTTTATAGCTTCTAAAACCTTTGGCTGAATCCCTAGAGATCTGGGCTCTAGCATCTCCTTGGTTCATGTCTCCAACTCCACCAAAGCGTTTTGACCTAGCCTGAGCTTGGAACAAGACTTCAGATCCCTTTTAATTTCATCAAGGAATAGACATTGACAGTAAAGAACTGGTGAGAGATGACACATATGCTGAACCCCAATGATGCTGGAAACAAGACAGTGAATTGAAAACTCAGGCAAACAACCTAAATTTCCCTCTCATTATTGTCTGTGATGTTCTGACATAGTGTGCTCTGTTTTCAAAGATTGACTTCTAGGGAGACTTGCTCATCCTTACCTCAACCCCCCAAGGCCATCTTCATGGTGTCTCCTCATTTGCTCCCCCTGCACTGACAAAGATATTGAGCGTCCTTAAATCTACATCGATCTGAACTCAAGGACCTTCCTTCAGAAAGATCTTTACTTTCATAGATTCAGTTTTAACTTGCTCATATGACATTATGCTGCAGCTTTACGAAATACATCTCATACAGTACAAAAGCCAACCTTTAAAGTTCCCAAGTCAGTGAAGCTTCATACCTAACTCTCAACCACTGTTGTCTCCTAACATAGTCTAATCTCTTACATTACCATTTATAGCCATATATGACATTGTACACAACATACATAACATGTTTTATTTTCAATTACACCTATGGTCATTGTATTAAAGTTTCCTGATTTCCCATTTATTTTCTAATTTTATAACTTTTCCTACTGACCTTGTCTTTGTGTTAAAATGACTAATGATACCATTTCCTACTCTAGCTTTTAATATTTACTGATTTCTTTATCAAGGAAATCTACTACCAAGTTATGACATATTCAGCCTTGGCTGTAGGCACAAGTGTATTTCCTATGTTCTTGATGCTCACCATGTGCTAAGGCTTTCTTACAGCATGGCACTTTTATCTTTGCCATTTTCCATATTGACAGTTGTTCCAAAAACTCTCTCATCTTGAGCCAGACCCTTGAGGTTTACACTCCTCAACCTGTTCTTTCTTGACTACTGAAGCCGGAATTCAAAGAAATCTCTGTACACATCCTCCCATCTTTCACTATGACCTTTATGGAGTGGTTACCTACTAAAAAGATGCTGAAGACCCCTAGCTAGGATTCACAGATGAAAAGACACCCTACAAATTTTAGAAAAGAATCTCTAGCTTAGAAGCAAAAGAGACAAAATTAATTCATCCAATATATTATTACAAAACAATATAAAGGTAAGGTTGAAAAAACACTTGGTGGCAAGACATCTCCTTGCCATATAAGCCTGATGACCTGAGTTGCATCCTTGGAACTCACATGATTGTGGAAGAAGAGAACCCTGTTCTGTGATCTCCATATGAATGCTATAGTATGAGCACTAGCATACACATTTCACACACACACACACACACACACACACACACACACACACACACACTCCAGTTTTAAAGGCTGCAAATATAGTATATTAAAATATAGTAACAACCTACTGCCACCTAATACCATACAATATGGAATTCTAATAATGAAGCTTAATGGGAGACAGGTCTGGCTATTTAATTTTATTGAAATTAAATAGTCAGATTTGAAGAGTTCAGTATCTTCCCATGGTTAGTGGGCATGCCTGTCACACTCGGACTTTTATTTTGGGAGAATTTGTGAGCCCAGAGCTAGCTGCTAAGCAACTTGCTAGTAGCACACCATTACAGCTAAAATTTCTTGTTCTCAAACATTTATTCCCTTTTGAGCATTAAAATCTGCTAAATTTGCAAAGCCTACCAGTGTAAATATTTGAAGTGGGAATTAATATATTATTTGAATTTTCTGTAAATGATGCAATCGAGAGATTTAAAAACGTTAGTTTTTGTGGTTATAAAATGCAATTTTGCACATTAATTTTTAATAGAACCTCTTGCTTTGAACTAATCATAGCAACTGGCTAGTGAGAGGAATTAATAGCACCATAAAATTCAATAGTTTCACTGAGATTATAAAGTTACAGATTATCAACAAAAGAACATTTGATTTTCTCAAATTTTAAGCATTTTTGAAATTATTAAAGTAAGTGAATATTTTCAGAATATCAATTTTTATGTGAAGGTTTTGTGATAGCAAGAAAACCAAGATATACTAGTACCAAAAATATGCAGAAATTTCTTCAGAGTATAATAGCTTTGCTTTTCATTCATAAACTGAACTATATTCAAACACTTGCTAGGTGTGGAAGATGGGACAAAGTATAAAGTGGCTAACTTTTGAGGAGTAATTCTTTTTGTTGTTGATTTGTCTTTTATTTTTTCATTTTGTTTCTTGTGGTTTTATTTTTTGAGTAGAACCCAGAGCCCCATACGTACTAGGGACATACTGGGTCTCAGAGCTACATGTGTATTCCTGAAGAACACCTATTCTGTCCCTGATTTCCAGCTTTTTTGATTATTCATTTAAGAAAGATTAAAACAAACAAACATTGTCTTAATTGACAAACAAAGACTTAATTGAAAAGAATAAATCAAACCAGATTTAGCTTGGAATTGCACATCAAGCAATATGTGCTTAAAGCTGTGTTTCTAGTATTGGTTAACATAGTTACGAAGGTTGTATAGAACTGTTTTAATCTCGGAGTTTCCTATGTAATGACCAAATACACTCTGGGAGAAGAATAGAAATCATCATTACTCTGATGATATGTTGCCACGGATTAGCAGTCAACTAGCTTTGACCTAGCTCAAATTGACAAACTTTGTAGGGACTTCAAAGTACCAGCGACCATAGATTTTAATCAAAAGATTCTGACTGGTAATTTGAATAAAAATGCTTTAGTCAATACTTCAGAGTCAACTGAATTTGTTTTTGATGCTGTATAGATTTGAACAGAAGTATGAACAGATTAAAATATTGATTTTGCATCGTTTTTTGTGGCCCAGAGTCTGCCATTATGCCTATCATGAAATAGCTACTGAGTAAATGCCAAATGTGTAAAGAAATTAATGAAAAACTTGAAATTGGGTTTTGGTTATGAAAAATACATTCAATCCCAACATGACCCTGGGAGCCATTTTAATGAAATGTCACGTGATACTGTTAGTGTGCTGCCAATGAAGACTGAAACATACTGATTGCTTTATGTCTGGATGGGTTGAATCTGAATAATCATATTTTCCTTTTAGATATAATACTGTTTGACCATTTTAAAAAAAAGTTATCTCTTATAAGTAAGCTGTAGCAATGATTCTTATCTGTAGGCAACAAAACAAGTTCCTCTGGGAGGTAAACAAAATCCAATGGATCCTTTGTTCTTACTCTGAGTCTTCAGAAATATTAAGAGGAAATGGGGGGAATCTCTCTTCAAAGAAAGAAACAGACACCTGCTATGGCAGCAGATCCCCAGGCTCAGGGTGGAGACTGTGGATGTGGTATACTGGTACATTTATTACCTTTTCTCTGTGAGAAACAGTGTTCTAGAAAATGTGAAGACTGTTTGACCTGAAAAGAGAATTTCAATAGGAGAGACAGGAGCCAGGCAAGGCAAACATGGCAATGCAACTGGTTCTATGACTGTCTGTGGTCCCTACAATTACAATTCTCTTAATGCACACTGCATTCATTGACATTAGTAATGGCTCTATCTAGCAATTTGATTCTGGGATAAGTAAGTGCGTTTTCAAAGATCCCAATGAAAATAAGTCTGGGACCACTGCCACCAATAGACAAGAAAAACAAAACAAAACAAAACAAAAAAACCCCCCAACTTTCTGGGGTCATCACATCTGCTCTTTAAGCTTGCAAATGGGGCTGCTTCATCTCTTCTGTTGTTCCTTAGAGCTTCTGAGGTGGCTGAGGTTTGCTTTCTACTTTCCATGTTCATCTCTGAACACCAGGCAGGGTTATAGCCTCCCTTTCCACTCTGCTGCCTCTCTTTATCCCCCGATTCCTCTCTTCCTCACTCCACCACTCCCTCTTTTTCATTTAGCATACAGTTTTACCAAAAAAGTAGACATTTGATTTCTGTGGCTTCAAATTAAGCTCGGATGGCTGGAATGTCCTCTCATGTCTAATCCTCCCAATAGCGTATACAAATGAAGCTTCAGTTTATTATCGCATTATGTAAAAAAGAAAGAATTTGTGTTGAATGGCATCCCTAAAAGTTGTCTGGCTAAGGCAATGTTTTGTGTTCGTGGCATGGAATTGTTTTGTACTGCATGGAATTATACATTATTTCTTAACAGATAAAACAACAAAAGCATTCCGTAGAATACATGAAATAAGTCTTTTAACTTATGAGCTGTGTATAAATATTTTAAAACGATATTACAGGAACTTAATGAGAGGGCAGAGTAGTTTCACAATTATAAAACTGCAGTGTTACTTAAGGAGAGAAGCTGAAACATTTCAGGACTGAGTGGCATGTTAGCTTTTCCATCACTGAGAAGAGCATGCTGGGAGGAGAGGCATCTTCAGAAAGGGAGGAGAATCCAAACTCTTCATTATTATGATGTTTTTCTTAAGCTTCATTCTAATAACATTGAAATCATACAGAGACACAAATTGGATTCAGATTTGACTCATACTGAAAGCCAGTTCGTGCAGGATCAATGTGTATAGCTCATATTTGACTGTTATATCAGATTCCTGGGCTATTATTCAAAGAATTAAAATACAAGCTCATACAGATTTGCAAAAGTAATAAGAAAACTTTATTTAAAGTAAAGAAGCAATAGAAAAGATCAGAATACTTAACAAAGAAACAGCAGGCCACACTATCATCCAGAGTATTGTTTGGGTTTTCCTTTTGTGGGGTTCAAGGAAAGGAGAACTGTGGCTACTAGGGGGCATAGTGAGAGTGGTTCTCTGTTCAGACCAATAAATTAGGCCATATTATCTTTTCTTTTTAACTGTACATGTATGTGGAATCAGGGAATGAGGCAAGAGTGGGGTCGAGGCATGTCCAAACCCAAGAAATCTTGTCCTGAGATCAGTAGGAGTGAGATAGCTCTTCTCGGGGCCTCTGAGTATACATAGACATCCCTGTGCCCCACTCTTTGCCCCACCAGAGGCGATAACATAGCACAGCAGCCAGATTAAACTGTGTCTTTCCTTATAAGGTCATGTCCAGAAGCATCTGGAACTTCTCTTTATGAAGATGAGGCACATCCAGCATGTTATCACTGGCCACTGATGTACACTCACATCATAGCCCCTGCTCACCCCCCCAAAATAGCTTTTGTTCCCCCTCATCTTCCCACTCACACCTCAGTTAAAATGAGCTCTTTCACTGAAGCTGCCTCCTGAGAGCCTGTTCTCGCCATGCTCACCTGGTGTCTGTACTCCTGACTACTGTTCCTTCCTTGATTCTCCTCCCATGATCCACTGGCTGTGATCGAGGTCATCACACCTCTACAGTGGGGAAGCAGAGGCTGAACAGCACATGTATCTTACCCCAATGCACCTGAATTTAGTTATATGGATGCCCAGTTATATATAGACATGAGATGTGGTAGTTAGAAATTGTGCCTAAAAGTCAACTTAAAGATATAGTTTCACCTTCCTGCACATCCCAAAGTCCCTGCTTGACCATTCATATCTGTGCCAAAATGCACTTAAAAGCATGTTTTAAAAGAAACCATTTAACAACAATGGAGGAGTGTTCCTCTTTCTCCACATCCTCGCCAGCATCTGCTGTCACCTGAGTTTTTGATCTTAGCCATTCTGACTGGTGTGAGATGGAATCTCAGACTTGTTTTGATTTGCGTTTCCCTGATGACTAAGGATGTTGAGCATTT
>CM052714.1:33879563-33898223 GCA_028551405.1 Uromys caudimaculatus | reverse complement strand
GGATGTTTTTGGCTCCTTTGTTGTTGGTGGGATTGCAAGCTGATACAACCACTCTGGAAATCAGTTTGGCAGACCTTCAGAAAAATGGACATAATACTACCTGAGGACCCAGCTATACCTCTCCTGGGCATATACTCAGAAGATGCTCCAACATGTAATAAAGACACATGCTCCACTATGTTCATAGCCGCCATATTTATAATAGCCAGAAGCTGGAAACAACCCAGATGTCCCTCATCAGAGGAATGGATACAGAAAATGTGGTACATTTACACAATGGAGTACTACTCAGCTATTAAAAACAATGATTTAATGAGATTTTCAGGCAAATGGATGGAATTTGAAAATATCATCCTGAGTGAGGTAACTCAGTCACAAAAGAACGAACATGGTATGTACTCACTGATAAGTGGATATTAGCCGAAATGTCTGGAATACCCAAGTTTCACTTTACAATAACTGCTGGACTGAGAGTGAGGTCCCAGATGGAAGAGTTGGAGAAGGGACTGAAGGAGCTGAGGGAATCTGCAGCCCTATGGAAGGAGCAACAGTGTCAACTGACCTAACACCCCCCCCCCCCATTTTCCTGGAGGCTGGACCACCAACCAAAGAATACACATTGAGGGACCCATGGTTTGGACCACATATGTGGCAGAGGAGGGCCTTGTTGGCCATCAGGGGGAAGAGAGGCCCCAGTAAAGGGGAATGTCAAGGTGGGAATATGGGAGTGGGTGGGTGGGTGGGTGGGTGGGAGGTGGAATTTCCTCATAGAGATGGGGGAGAGGGAAGGGATAGGTGGTCTCCAAAGAGGAGACCTAGAAAGGGGAAACATTGGAAATGTAAATAAAGTATCAGAAAAAAAAAAAAAACAAAGAAAGAAAACCATTTAAGCTTGATGCTCATGAAAGGTAAAAGAAATTTAAACCATTATCTAGAGAGGAGTGCACCTGCAGCCAAATGAAGGTTGGGCCTGATGCTGGAAGGTTCATTGTTCAGAGAATGGTACAGCTGCATAGTACATGCAAGTATGGGGTTCGGTTACCAGGCATGTCATTAGATGATGGTGGTATGTATAATCCAGATAAAAACCAGTGCCAGTTTACTAAAATATTCTCTATGCTCGCCTGCCTCAACAGTACATATAAAGGGGGTTAGTTCCTCCAATTGCTTATGTTGTACAGATAAAATATTATTTGCTCCAAATAGCTTTGACTCATCATTTTAAGTGAAATTCTATTTTATGGTAGTTAGTTTGTCATGATCTTAGTAAGAATAAGACCAAAATGATCGTGGATCTTTAGTTGAATGCCTATAAAATTAACATGGTTGAGAAGGGACTTCTTATCATCAATTTCATTGACAACTTAGATTTATTTAATTATTTTTATCTTATGCATGTTACTGTTTTGCCTGAAGGTATTCATGAACTACATATATGCCTGGTATCCACAAAGGCAAGAGGTATCCATCAGATGTCCTGGAAGTAGTCACTGATGTTTGTGAACCACCATGTGGGGCTGAAAATCAACCCCCAGTCTTTTGTAAGAGCAGCCAAGGCTTACTGGCTGAGCCATCTGTCCAGCCTCTCAACTAACAACTTAAATGGAACTTGAATACATACATGGTTTTTATCTGTTATTCAAATATCTTTATTGATATTATTTATCTTATTTATCGTTATTGGCCATTACTTTTAATTTTATTTGTTTGGAAATTTCATACATATAAACAACGAAATTTGATCATTTTCTCTTTCTTATTTTCTATCCTATTGAAACCCTTCTCCATTTCTTTTTTATTACAGTCTGAACACTTATGAAATATTAGTAATATATTTGCTGTTATAGTATGGTCTTTCATTTTCTTATGGAACACTTCCTGTTTGACTTCCCACATATGTGACTTAAAAGAGAGCTGTGCCTTGTTGAATTTCTTTCTTTATTTAGTTTTTGTTTATTTATTTATTTTTCTTGTATTTCTTTTCTGCAGAATCTCTTGTAGCCAGAAATGGCCTGAAACTCACCATGTATCTAAAGATAACTTGAACTCTGGATTCTTTTGTTTCTACCTCCCAAATTCTGGCATCACAGATATGTCTCACTATGCCAGTATCTGTGGTGCTGATGACCAAACCTAAAGCTCTGTGGAAATGGCAACTTAGTTCTACCAACTCAGTTTCCACTTGGTTGCATTTGGAACTCAGAAGCATAGAATGTATCTTTATTATGAGAATGTATGGAATTTGTATATATTCATAAAGGTCTGTGTATAGATTAAATATGCAAAGTAAATTGAGTTAAACAGTAGAAGCTTATTTTTTCCTTTGTTCCCTCCTGTCCCCCACAGTAGAAGTTCCTTAAAATTCAACACTTTTTCATGCTAATCAAAGAGAAAGGGCAAATTATTATGTTTTCTTTGAAAGTGTTTTATTGTTTGAATTTTTATATAACATATTTTGATCCTAATATTTCCTCTCCCAGTTCTTCCTCATCCCACTATACACTCCACTTACCACCTTTCCACACAAACAAAAAAGTGAAAATCAAAACAAACAAGCAACAGTAAAATTAGTCAAAAAAATGTCAAAACAAAAGTTCAAAAACAAACCATGGAGTTTGGTTTGTGTTGTCCAGCTACTCCTGGACATAGAGCTGCCCTGGAGTATAATTGATACTGCTGGAACACACCATTGGATAAAACTGATTCTCCCTTTCTGCACAGGTATTGGTTGAAAATAGCTTCTTGGCCACGGATGGATATGTGTTTATACTTCCCTTTCTCAGTTCTGGGGCACTATCTGGGTTTAACCTTTATAGGTCTTGTGCGTGGGGCCACAGTCTCTCTGAGTTTATATGTGTATCAGTCCTATTGTGTCTGGAACACTGTTTCCTTGGCGTCATCCATCTCCTCTGGCTCTGTGGTGGTTTAAATGAGAATGGCCTCCAAAGGCTCATATTTTTGAGTGGTTAGTCACTGAGGAGGGGACTGTTTGGGAAGGGTTAGGAGGTGTGGCCCTGTTGGAGGAAGTGTGTCACTGGGAGTGGGCTTTGAGGTGTCAAAAGTCAATGCCATCTCTCTCTCTCTCTCTCTCTCTCTCTCTCTCTCTCCCTCATCCCTCCCCCTCCCTCTCTCCTTCTCTGTCTCTCTGCTGCTACTTACAGATCAGGATGCAGCTCTCAGCTAGTTCTTAAGCACCATTTATTCTCCTGCTATGCTCCTCACCATGACAATACTGAAATGAAGCTGTAAGCAAGCCTCCAATTAAATGTTTTCTCCTACAAGTTGCCTTCACAGCAACAGAGCAGCAACTAAGACTGGCTCTTAGTTATTTCCACCATCTCTTCTGCATAAATCTTTGAGCTTGATAAGAGGAGTTTGATGAAGACATCCCATTTTGGACTGAGCGATCCAAAGTTTCACTCTCACACATTTCCAGCTGTGCGTCTCTGTGTTCGTTCCCATCTCCTGTAAGGAGCGGCTAGAGTATTCGCCATTACAAGATGGCGCTGACCTCAGCTGTCGCTCTAAGGAAACTTACGGATAGCTAGCGCGGGAAAACCCCCGAAGCGCATTATGGGTGTACATGACTATCACCGCCCACTCCCGGGGCACACCAACCAATGGAGAGCACGCTGCCTCGGGGCTATATAACACCCCCATTCTGGGGCCCCGGGGTCTTTCCTCTTTTCATCATGCAATAAACGCATTGCTGCAGAAGGATCCGTGTGTCCGCGTGGGTTCTTGCTGGCGAGACCAAACAGTGCGCCGGACAATCTCCTACTATATTATCCCCAATTATAGGGTAGCTTCCTTAACACTTTGTTTATATACATATCTGTATATGTATGTATTTTAGGATATTTCTATAGTAGTAGAGTTCCAAATGGCATTTTATAAAGGACTTTAGTGTTAGGTATTCCTCCTCACATCCCCTACTCTTCCACACTCTTCCATCACCCACCCCAATCCACCCCAATTTAACTGCAAGAAGTAGCTTCAACGATGAAGATTAAGCAAGGATGTGACCCATGGATACAGCAGTATATCATTAAGAGTCATTTTACTATTATGTTTCCTTAACAGAATAATAGTAATATGTTTTCCTCTATGCTCATGGCATATCTAAGTCTCATGTTCTTGGCCACTTTAACAAGGTCAGAAGCTGCCATACCCTTATGCAGTCTGATTTGACTCATGTATAGAAACTTTCTACCCAAAATAGTTTTTTTTTTCTCTCCTAGTTCATACTCAAGCACTTACAAGATGTCAGGCATTGCAATGAATAAAGTAGTGTTTGTAAATGTGGGATTTTAAAAAAAAAAATTCAACTATATAGAAATTAATGGGAAAAAGTTTTCAAACGGAAACAATTCACATTGAACTTTTATTCTCTTTGTGAAGCATTGGTTATTATTTAAGAAAATACCTTTCTAAAATGTTAGAAGATATGAACTTGCTTCAACAGTTAATAAGCAATGGAGCTAGGGGATAAATGGCCATAAATGAGAATAAGACCGTAGGGTGAAATGGGACTAAGCCATGAGAGTGTTATAGTGTTTGGTTTAATAAATTTAATGTATGGGCAGTGTGATGAATGAGAACAGAGTGTGATCCACGAATGCAAGTGCCATAGTACAACTAATTTCTTTGTGTACAAAGAAAACAAGTCTTTTATGAAGTTTAATTGGATTCCTTATACCTCTTGGATAAAATGATTGAACAATTCACCATTTACTGAGTCATCAATGCAGCTACATGTTACAATTTTGCAAGCCTTATACACATAGACATGCTATTTAAATTTTAAATCAAGTATTTCTCTCATATATCACAGGTATGAACTTTAGTAATTTGAGCAGAGTATGTGCTGAGAAATATAGGTAAGGCCTAATCGATGGATATGGCTTTTGGGGTGCCATAGATTGGTTTCCTCATATCTGGAATGTCATCTAATTTGGCTCTTTTATATAAGATACCCTAATGTTTATATTTGTGTTCTGATGATACAAATAATTATGATGTGGAGTGTCTGGACCTGGAACCCATATAATTGTCCCATCAGCCCCTTGTTTAGGATACCTACAATCAAAGGATAGGACTCAACACCTGGAGGCTGGCACAGGTTGGCTTTACTAATTACTTTAATCTTTCTGTTGGGCTCTGCACTGTTGTTATTATTCTTGATTTTTTAAAATAAGATACTGTTTTGCAATAAGACATTATTTGTAAGGTATTATCTCCTGTTTTAAACATGGCAATCGAAATTCTGAAACTGTAAAAGAATTTCAGAGCAGGTCTTGAGAATTGAAATCACTGTGAATTCCACCAGCTCATGATTGGAATTCCAAGAGAAGTAAACTGTAGCTGGAGGGGCTGGCATTGCTGGCATGCTGCATACTTGTGGAAATCTTCTAGCAGGAATCTTTGAGAAAGAACACAGCTTACATGGCTCGAAGAAAGGAGAATTCATGTATTAACGTCTGTGGAGCAAGGTTTTGACATCCTTTGGGCCTGCTGTGGAGTGTCTGGATTTGGCCCCCATATAATTGTCCTAGCAGCCCCTTGTTTAGGATGCTTACAGGCAAAGGATGGAGGTCAACAAAATTTATATTCCCAAGCAGCATCTGGAGGCTGGCACGGGCCAGCTTTACTAATAATTATACATTTCATTTAGGGAAGTCTTTTTAAAGTTACTTTCTCCAAACTTTTTACTTCCACTTCCTTAGAGTTTTAAAATACTTTGACATTTATGCAAAAATCACTGAAGACTGTGAACATTCAGGCTTGGACCCACCAAAATATGCATCCAGCTGTTCTTATCTCTGTACTGCACATAATTATTTAGAAACAAAATTAATAGTTACATTTAATTTGCATTGTTGGAGGGAAGAATAACATGTGTAGTGAAAGACTGAGCAGCAAGGGTGTGTTGGCATGGGAAGAGTTTGTGAAACTCTTTTTATACATATGTTTTTTAAAACATGCCCAGGTGACCATAGATCTGGACAAAACAATGCAGCCAAGGGAAAAGAGGGAAATGAAGACATTGGGAACTGAGGACTTGGAGAGGAGGCACTAAAATTCAGTGCACAACATTCCTAGGGTCTGAACCTGCTTACTCTGCTCCAGATGGTTAAATTTCTTTTCCCATAAAAGGGCTGATTGACTGGATAACTTCTCAGGAGCCCTTGTTTGAATTCATAGTTGGGGATTTGAAGCATAAGGCATAGAGATGACTTATTTTTTCCCCCATTTGACAAAAAGGCCTGGGTTGGGAATGTCAATCTTTTGTAGTAGTGAAAACACCACCCCTGTTTAGTTTCAGTTATTGGGCAAAGTGACCCCTGAAAGTTCTGAATGCTTGATCTGACAAAACCTCCCCATCATAGACTACTGATCTTCAGCCTTTGCATGAATATACCTTGGGGATGCCACATGTAGGAAGTGTTAGTCCCTGCTCACAGACCACAGAATAGCCTTCTTGATTGTGCAAGTAAGGATCTTTTTCAAATGACAGTTAGAGACTAACATGTATTCCTACTTCTCAGCCCACAGTCTGTTTCTAGTGCTCTATGTAGAATGCAGAGGCAGCACACACGATGATTGAGAAAATGTCCAAAAATGTGTTTGGATAAATTGCCAGGCAAGAATGGAAATGCACTTTTCCTTCTTTTCCTGCACTCTAATGCTCCCTGGGGTCCATCCTCCACACTGTACACCCAGCTCGGTCATTGAAGCTTATACAGGTGGATGTAATGCTGCCTGCTGTTCTAGGCGCCTGTCTTAGAGTTAAGCAAGAGAATTATCAAAGAGTTCAAGTCTTTAGCGAAGAAATCTTGGGAGATATTTACCTAGTCTTAACTAGACACCACAAAACTGAACATAGATTGCCTTTAAATTCAAGCAAGTTTAACAATATCTAGAATTTATTCTGCTATAATATTCAGCAAATTTATGTGGCCACCTTCACACTTGCTACTAATTTACAAGCCTTTGAACAATGGCTCTCAACCTATGTGTCACAACCCCCTTGGGGAAGAATGGAAGGACCCTTTTATTGGAGTTGTCTAAGGTCATTAGAAAACACAGATATGTATGTAACAATTCATAACAGTAGCAAAATTATAGTTACAAAGTAACAATGGAAATGATTTTAAGGTTAAGGTCACTACATCATGAGGAGCAGTATTAAAGGGTTGTAGCATTAGGAAGTTAAGATCCTGGAAACCATTGGTTATGGCTTAATTTTCTGTGTACAACACAAATAAAGCCTTTTACATGGATATTTGTCTATTCAGCAATTATACAAAAATGGAAAGTCCAGTGCCTTTTTCTTGCCACAATTTTGTCATGAACAAATTACTCCATAGTCCAGAAATTTAAAAGAATCATAATCTGTTTTAACTCTTTTCTTTTAGAAAAATGGGTTTTGAAGGAGTCTCCTGCACTTATGACTTCTAAACTGCTGTCAGAGTCAGGTTTATACAAGGTGTCTATCATCTTTCTTGAGCCAATAAGTAAAACAGGATATATTTTTGTAATAGTAGGAGAATCAGGCAAACTAAACTATTCAAATGGAATTTATTGACATTTTATTATAATAATTTTCAAAGATATTGAATAGTAACTATTTTATCCTATCATGATTATTCTTCATTGTTAACCTGATCCAATTAGAATTACCATAGAAATTTGAGTCACACCTCCTTGTCTTTTTGGTGATGACATTTCAGAGAGGGCTAATTGAAAGGCAAGGCCTACCATGGATGTAAGAGGCACTTTTCTGTGGCCTGGGACTCAGATGAAATAAAAGAGTAATAAAGAGAAATCAAACTGAGTACTGGTGTCTTCTCATCTTTCTTCTCTCCATGGAGATGAGAAGATGAAGGGTCCCGGTCACATATTCCTACTTCCATGGAGATGTCTGCTATCATACCTCCCCACCATGAAATCCCTCCAACCAAAATACATCCTTCCAACCTTAGTTGTTGACTCTTGGCAGGGTACAGCAATGAGAAAACTAATACAACTACACCGATTTTACTGTTAAGTTTTGTTGTATTTGTTTATCATGGACATTTCCAGTTCTGTACCCCTCTAGGCAACCATAGGCCTACACTGTTTTTATTTACCCCTAAGTGAATTGGAGATAGCAGTATACTTCACATCTAAAATGTGAGAATGAATATCATAATCAGGTGTTTAGTATTTGTTTACATTTTAGGTATAATCTACATGTACTAAAATGTACAGCTATTGAATATTTTATGAATCTTGATAAATGCAGACACTTGTGTAATGTGCCTCTAGCAAATTATGCAACATCTTAACTCTTTAAGCTATTTCCAAATATGTTCTCATCTCCCAGTCCTGAGAGGTAGTTGCTGTTTTGACTTTTGTTTATAATAGTGCAGTTTAGCTCTTCTAGAATTTTGGATACATTGATCAGATACAGAAAGCCTAATACTCAAGGGTTGTTCTGCTTAGTAAAGTAATTTTAGATCTTTACACATTTGCATAATGAATGGCACAATGTATATTATATTGAAAATTTGTCATGCTTTGTGTGAGCTCACTTAAAAAAGTGACTGAGAAATGGCTGTTCCCATCCCAATTTTAAACTTAAGCATGTTTGTCTCAAAGTATCTGCCTAGCTCTTAGAACTTCTTAACTCTGTGAGATGGAGAACAGGAAAAGAGTTTGTCCTGGTTGTGTCTTATTTGTTTGTTTGATTTCAATTTGAAGCAAGTTAGAATTACCTGAGCAGAGGAACCTCAACTGGGAAAAAATGCCTCTGACAAATTACCTATTGGCAAACCTGTGGGGCATTTTTGATTGACATTGATGTACAAAGGCCCAGCCTACTGCACCATCCTGGACAGGCAGTCCTAGGTGTCTGAGGAAGCAAACTGAGCAAGCTAGGAGGAGCAAGCCAGTAAGCAACATCCCTTCATGGTTTCTGTTTACTTCCTACCTCCCTGTTCATTCCTTGCATTCCTGCTTTAGTTTGCCTAAAAGGATTGTGATTCAAGCTATGTAAAGTAAAAAACCTTAACATGTTCCCAACATGTTCATGTTAGTCAAGGTCTTTATCACAGCGATTGGAAGCAATCTATAACACAGTTAAAGAGTAATAAATGAGAAAACCCAGAAGGAAAACCCACAGCAATCACTGATGTTTATCTTGTGATACAAAAGAGCTTGTAGTGAGAAAGAGAAGCTGGAAATTTATGCATGGGAATTGCAGCTATGGAAAGAAAGCCCAGTCAAGAACATCAGCTGACCACTTCAGCTTCCCCAGTTGGTTTCTATTACATGTTTTAAATGCCCATTCTATTCATTTGTCTGTCTATTATCTATCCATCTATCATCTATCTATCTATTATCTATCCATCCATTTTCATCTATCTCAGTATGTAATTATCCATGCATCTATGAATCTACCTAGTATGTATATATGTATCTCACTATCTCACTACCTACCTACCTACCTACCTATGCATCACCTATCTATGTATCTGCTCCCTCCCTATCTATACTATTTATTCTTTTACTTTGCCTTTTTATTTACTTAATGAACTCATTCAAAATCCAAATATGGCAAATCTAGATCATTCTCAGGACCATATGGACCACATAGCTTTATTTGTTAGTGAGTTGGATTACGTGGTAAGCATATACCACCTGCTGTTGCTGGATGCAAAAGCTTCAGTACAGGTGTCTATGATTTGGGGAAAGAGTTGCTCTGATCATTGTCATAACTCTCCTTTTCTGACAATTTACTTCATTTCAACAAGCATAAGACTGGAATTGTTAGCAAGCTTATGCTATGTTTTAAAATATTTTCACAAAGTTCTTGACACTTTCTTTAAACAAGAGGCTTGTTGCATTTCCCTGAAGTTTTGACAGGACTTAGACTCTTGTCTATAACAAATGAAGTATGGAAGAGAAGACAATGTGCAGGTCTCTAGTCTGAAATATTTTTTTAAATCCTATAGTCAGAACATCTGAGAATAGGAATGCATTTCTCAGAGTTGAAGCAGTTACATTTTTGAGGCCATAGTGCCAACATGGTTCAGTTCAACCAAGGGTCTTTTCCAGGTAAGTATTCTTATGTTTCCCTTCTGCAGAAAGGAATCAAGAGAGAACTTTGGATTTTCTTTTACAGGGATGGCTGTCAAAATTATGAGCATTCTACCCTCACTCCCTGATACCAAACAGCTTCACCTCTGCTACTATTGCATTGGGAATTAGAACTTCACTGTATGAAGGACTTGGGATGACGGGGGGGGGGGGGGGAACATACCACCCTATCATCTTGGAATTCCTAAAAGGCACTACAGCTTTACTTTCTCTTAAAGCAATCTCAGTGGAAACCTAAAATGTCAAACATCTGCCAGCTCAGATACCACACCAGGAGAGGTACTTTCTGAGGACAAAGTGGTTAGCCAATGAGTATTTGCAGAGGACATTTACAATATTTACAGCCATGTGAAAAATGCGGACAGTAGTAGTTACCAATATGAATTTGATTATGTACATCAACCAACCAACCAACCAACCAACCAACCAACCAACCAACCAACCAACCAGCTAGTTTTCTTTCCAGGCCAGTTTCTTACCATCTTAATCTTCCTATTTTAGCAATAAGCTATCAACCTAAGGACTAGCTAGAATAATTAGCTGATGATCCATCAACAGACAAAAGGAAAACAAAACCAACAAAAACATCCCTTCATCTTCTTTTCTGAAAGGGAAACTCTTAGTACAAGGTGGTTTTTTGTTCATTTGTTTGTTTGTTTTGACTTTTTGTTTTTGCTTTAATATTCAACATAGGCACAAATGTGATCATAGCTGACCATAAAGTAGAGACTCAATGAGGTATAGGTTCAGAAAAGTATGATCTGGTGGTTCTGTAATGCGTTTGCTTTGCTAGTCTATAACTTATTTATCAAACTTCCCTTTGCTGCATGTTCCCAGATATTGTGATTAGACAATTACATGTAGCGTTTAGAAAAGAGACTTTGCATTTTTACTTTAATAGTGCTGTGACTAAATATCTGCCATTTACAAAAGAAAGCCTTTGCTTTGGTTCTTGGTTTGAGAGTAAGACAGGCAGTGATGAGGATAACATGTTGCTAGGAGCCATTCATGGTTGTGGAAGCAGGAGTGTGAAGTTACTTGTTGACTCTTCAGCAAATCAAGAAGTAGAGGTCAGACAAAAAAATGGAAATGCAACCCAAATCAAACCCATGAAATATCAAGGCCTAGACTCCCAAATGATTCATTTCCACTGTCCAGTCCAGGTCCTAACCCCCAAAGGTTCTGAAATCCAAACAGCACCACAACCCAGTTACAAAGTATTGGAGCCTGTGGGAGATATTTCACATTGAAACCATAACAAGGGAGACTCAATAGTCATGCATTGCTTACTCCTGACATCTTCTGTGGCTTGATTACCAGTTGGTTCTGGTGGCATGGTGGTATAATGATATTACCTCCCACTTCATCCTGACCATATTCCACCTCCACAGAAGGCGTGGACTGTGTACTGTGGGGAAATACCCAATTTCTTCAAATAGGACATTTATGTTGGTATTGATGTTGAAGGTATTGAGAATGGACTTGACTTACACTTCATTCTGATTTCTCCAATATTTTATTATATTTTCAAAATTTTATAATTAGCTGTGAAGAAGCTAATTTGCCAAGAGTTAGATACTATTATTGAGATTGGAAATCCTAACACATTGTGTGTCTTTACTTGTGTTATGTTCTAATAACAACTTTGCCAAAGCAAGTCATGTGTCTGAGCCTAAAGTTAAAGGATAAATATATTCTTACAATCAGTAGAGTATGAATTAATTCCAAATTTAAAATATAATTATAAAGATTAAAGACTAGGGGCTAATATTAAATTTGCTATACTGGGCAAACAAGGGATATTTACAAGAGCCCCAGCTATACCAGGATTTTATTCATTTCCTAACCAGATTCTTCAATATTTTTGCATATGCGTGTGGTGGGTATCTATGGATGAATGTACGAATGTTCTTGAGTGTGTGTGTGTGTGTCTGTGTGTCTGTGTGTGTGTGTGTATGTGTGTGTTACATGCATATGTGTTCACATGTGTGTGGAGGTCTGGAGTTCATGTGGGCTGTCTTCATCAGCCACAACTTACGTCACTACAGCAAACTCTCTAGCTGAATCCAATGCTCACTGATTATTAGTTTGCTCCTGGAATCCCCTATCTTCCAGGCAGATTACAGGGAGCTGCCATCCCTCCAAACTTTTATTTAGGTTCTGAACATTCAAATTCTGTTCCTTACAGTTCTATGACAGATACTTTGCCCAGTGAGGCATCTCCCAGCCCCCACGTTTTGAATATTAATCTAATAATAAATATCTAAACAGTTAATTCTGCAATATTCTTCATATTAAAAACATCCATTCAGCAATTATCAAATATTTACCACTGGCCAAAATCTGTGCCTGACACAGGACACAAAATGATTAATACAGTCTCCTGAAAGAAACAAATATTAAAACATTGAAATGGAGTGAGAAAAATCTCAAAGTAATTAAAAGTAGAGAATATAAACACTCCTTAGAGGCTCTGGGTATTTGCTATGGACCCATATATTTAAATTTTGAGTGCATCGCCAGCTTTGGGCAATAAATTCTACTGCTTCAAGTTAGTAGGTGCCCTAGAGCAAAAGCAATCATTTCTTGGCATTAGCCAAGAAAACTGAAACCCTCAAAGAAATGAACTTCTATTCTGTAGTAGCATGGAAGAATATAAATGTCCATATTTTGTAATTGAATAGATAGGCTGCGACTCTTCCTTTTCACCTGTGCATGTGTGCATGCACACACACATGCACACACATAGGCACAATCAGTAAGAACATAGCAGAAGCACACTAGCAGAAGTTGTAATTTTGTTTAATTATTCTAGCTGCATTTATTTACTGTAGGGCTGAGATGGGAGTAGGGAATGCCTACATACTAAAGCACTGTGTCAAGGTCACAGAAGTTGATTCTCTCCTTCAATCACATGGGTCCCTGGGATAAAATGTAGGTTGTTTCTGAGAGTCCGCCAAACTGATTTCCAGAGTGGTTGTACCAGCTTGCAATCCCACCAACAATGGAGGAGTGTTCCTCTTTCTCCACATCCTCACCAGCATCTGCTGTCACCTGAGTGGACCCTCAGAAAAATGGACATAATACTACCTGAGGACCCAGCTATACCACTCCTGGACATATACCCAGAAGATGCTCCAACATGTAATAAAGACACATGCTCCACTATGTTCATAGCAGCCATATTTATAATAGCCAGAAGCTGGAAACAACCCAGATGTCCCTCATCAGAGGATTGGATACAGAAAATGTGGTACATTTACACAATGGAGTACTACTCAGCTATTAAAAACAATGACTTCATGAAATTTGCAGGCAAATGGATGGAAGTTGAAAATATCATCCTGAGTGAGGTAACTCAGTTACAAAAGAATGAACATGGCATGTACTCACTGATAAGTGCATATTAGCCCAAAAGTTTGGAATACCCAAGTTTTACTTTGCAGTAACCGCTGGACTGAGAGTGAGGTCCCAGATGGAGGAGTGGGAGATGGGACTGAAGGAGCTGAGGGAGTCTGCAGCCCCATGGAGGGAGTGACAGTGTCAACTGGCCTGACCCCCCCCCCCCTTCCTCCTGGAGGCTGGACCACCAACCAAAGAATACACATCGAGGGACCCATGGTTCGGACCACATATGTGGCAGAGAAGGGCCTTGTTGGCCATCAGGGGGAGGAGAGGCCCCAGTAAAGGGGAATGTCAAGGTGGGAATATGGGGATGGGTGGGCGGGTGGGTGGGAGGTAGAATACCCTCATAGAGGTGGGGGAGGGGGAGGGGATAGGTGGTTTCCAAAGAGGAGACCTAGAAAGGGGGAAACATTGGAAATGTAAATAAAGTATCAAAAAATAAAAATTAAAAAAAAATGTAGGTTGTTAGGCTTGCAAGTGTTTTTAACTGTTGAACCATCTTATGATCGCTATAATTTTCTTTTTAAATCTTTATTAAATAATTTTATTTATTTATGTTCCAAAAGTTGCCCCAATTTCTAGTCCCCTCCTCCCTGAATTCTTCACCCTATCTCCGCCCCTCCACCTCTGAGAGGGTGCTTCCCCACCCACCCATCCACCCCCCTTCACCCCCACTAGCATCCCTCTTCCACAGGATTAAATGCATCCTCTCTCACTCAGCCCATACCAGGTTCTCTGCTACACATGTATCCAGGGCCACAGACCAGCCCATGTATGCTCCTTGGTTTTTGGTTTAGTCTCTGGAAGCTCTGAGAGGTCTGGCTTAGTTGACACTTGTTCTTCCTATGATACTACAATCCTCTTCAGCTCTTTCATATTGGTCCCTGACCTCAATCCAATGGTTGGCTGTAAGTATCTGCATTTGTCTCAGTCAGTTGCTGCTGGTATAGTCTTTCTGAGGATAGCTATGCTGGACTCCTGTCTGCATGCACAATATGGCCTCAGTAAATAGTGTCAGGATTTAGTGTGAGTACATGGGATGGATTCCAATTTTGGTCGGTCACTGGGTGGCCTTTCTTTTGACTTCTGCTCCATTTTATCGCTGCATTTCCTTTAGACAGGAACAGTTCTGGGTTAAAAATTTTGAAGATGGGTTGGTGGCCCCAACTGGCTCAACTGAGGGCCATATACATACTGGAGGTGGTCTCTCCAGGTACTATTTCTCCGTTGTTAGGCATTTCAGCTAATGTCATCCCCATTAAGTCCTGGTAGCCTCTCACATCCCAGGTCTCTGGGACTTTCTAGAGGTTCCCCCTACCCCCTAACCCCTACTGCTGCATATTTCAATTAATTGTCCAGGCCCTCTGGATGTCTCTACTGTCTCTCCCCATACCTGCTCCTGCCCCTTCTTTACTCCTCCCCATTCTCCCAGCCAATTTCCTCCCTCCCTCTGCCTCTTGTGATTATTTGCTCCTCTTCTAAGTGGGTTTCATGTATCTGCATTTGGGTCTTCCTTCTTGTTAAGCTTCCTACAGTTTGTGAGTTGTATCATGGGTATTCTGAGCTTTTTGGCTAATATCCACTTATCAGTGAGTACACACCATGCATGTCCTTTTGAGTCTGGATTACCTCACTCTCTCCACATAAAACCAGCTACACTGAATCTAATAGAAGAGATAGCTGGAAATAGTCTCAAACATATTGGCACAGGGGAAAATTTCCTGAGCAGAACACCAATGGCTCAGGCTCTAAGATCAACAATTGACAAATGGGACCTCATGAAACTGAAAAGCTTCTATAAGGCAAAGGACACTGTTAATAGGACAAAATGACAATGTACAGATTGGGAAAAGATCGTCACTAACCCTACATCCAATAAAGGGCTAATATCCAAAATATACAAAGAACTCAAGAAGTTAGACTCCAGATAACCCAACAGCCCAATTTAACAAATGGGGTACAGAGCTAAACAGAGAATTCTCAACAGAGGAATCTCGAATGGCTGAGAAGTACTTAAAGAACTGTTCAATATCCTTAGTCATTAGGGAAATGCAAATTAAAATGACTCTGAGAAACCTTACACCAATCAGAAAGGCTAAGATTAAAAAACTCAAGCAACAGTATATTGCTGGCAAGGATGTGGAGAAAGAACACTGCTCCATTGCTGGTGGGATTGCAAACTGGTACAACCACTCTGGAAATCAATTTGTTGGTTCCTCAGAAAATTGGAAATAGCTCTACCTATATTCCCAGCTATACCACTCCTGGGAACATACCTAAAAGATGCTCTATGATACCACAAGGACACATGCTCCACTATATTCATAGCAACCTTATTTGTAATAGCCAGAAGCTGAAAACAGCCCAGATGTCCCTCAACAGAAAATGTGGTTCATTTACACAATGGAATACTATTCAGCTATTACAAACAGACATTATGAACTTTGCAGGCAAATGGATGAAACTAGACAATATAATTTTTTATACATTGAAAAAAGACTTCACAAAATTCTGAGAACCTTTCCTTAATACTCATCTACATACACTAAGAGGATGTCAAGAGTAACCATGTAAACTATGGCTGTGAAACTCAAGATGGTGCACTGTTTTTGAAGAGCCAATGCAATGAATGACTACCTTGGGACTGTCAACAGACATTCTCTTCCACCAGCTTCAGAATGCATGCACATACCATGTCACTTAGAACTCAAAGACAGGGCACGGAGAATGCAAGGTAATGAGACTTGAATTTTGTTAAAAGAGATAAAGAGACTTTGGCTCTCCTAGCTATTACTAAATTAGCTTTGGAAATAACTTCAGTTATCAGGACGTTTTAGTTGAAGTTTTCTGACGTGATCCAAAAATAGAGTCCCTGCCTAACTTTAGTTCAATTATCCAGGTTAAAATGTTCCACATTTGGCTCATGTTTTTTATATACAAGAAATTCAGTGTAAACTGGTCAGCATGATGCTCAGTGAAGGGCTAGGTAAGCAAGTTCAAATAGTAAATAGGAATTTATTGGACTAGGAGGCAGTCTGGGAGAGTCCAGGGAGAGGCAGGAGATGTGCAAAGCAGTCGGCTCTGCAAGTGACTTTCACATCAGTCCCTCAGAAGTCTAGGTGGCTAAAGAGTCACAGCTGAGGAATTCTCTCTTCTGAGAAATTTAATATTAACTTTTTTTTCTTGAGAAATGTACCATCATTGATTTAATCTAAAGTGCATTGCATATGTGACTGGGTTTTTATTTTACTGAAACAATGCTGGTTGAGCTATGAAGAAGGGATTGAAGGGTGGGAGCAAAGATTCATGAGGCATGGGTGGAAGAGAGGGAAGACGTGCCGGAAAGACCAATTACCAAGCTACTTCTGTAGTCTAGGGAACAGGTGGACATTTCCAGGATAAAGATCAGAAAAGTCTAAGGCTGTAATGGCTTTTTCAACATGGAGATTAAATATCATGGCCCGTGTTGAAGAACTCCAAGTTTCACTTTTCTTAACAACTAATGGAGTGCCTGCTTTTCTTCCATTCACTCTTAATCTGATGAAATCATTCATGCATCTTTAATTTATGATAGTAATACAGTACAAGGTGAAATGTTCTCATTTATATTACATACTGGGTAACCTCTTTACATAGAGATATATATGAGATCAGTGTGGCAGGGAGAAAAACATCTACTGTGGAGTTGGAGGGTTTGGCTAAAATGTCATAACAGAGGAGGTGTTTTTTGTTTTTTTTTTTAAATCAGGAACACTTTTACTTTTGAGTAATTTGGCATCAGAATTTTGAACTGAATTTGAACTCAGTGGTATATGAATTAGTTTTCCCTTGGTCATATGTGACCACATTTTTTCCCCAAGAAAAACAATCCAAAAGCCTTGGAAAAAAAGCTTAAATCCCTCCTTAATATATCAAATAACCCTTACAAAACAACTCTTTGAAGTTAAGTGTGAAGGCGGCAGCAACATGGAGGTTAAGTTTCCATTGGGACATTTCTACACTCATGGAGAAAGTGCTTAGCAAAACACCTTCTGAGTTTCCCTATTCCCCAAAGGACTTTAAAAGGGAAACAGGAATTTAACAAATCCAAGAGCAGCTGAGTTTTGTGCCCTTCACACAGGCATATTGTATTACTTAATTTCTTTTCCAGTTCCACTGGCTTAATGCATTCAATATATTTGTATTTTCTAAATTTCGTCCAATTTTTTAGTTTTGCACAAATATTTTAATGTGCAACACACAAAATGGCCACAGGTAAACATCAACCAAGATGTTGCTCACTGAGATTTACAAAGTTTAAGGTGTACTACCCTCTCCCTGTTCACAGTCACACTCCACTCATTAAAAATCACTTACTCAGAGAAGTAATGCTAGCTCTGTGCAAAACTGGGATATAGTCAAGATTTGTTGGTTATGAGTAAATTTGACCCTCATAAAATGCACCATGGAAATATCATACCTTTGTTGAAGAATTAATGCTCTTTTCCTGAGTCTCATTATAACTCAATATCAGCTTGAGGAATTCTGCTTTGGACTCTGTAATTCTGCTTTCCATTTTAAAGAACTGAAGTGTTCATGATAGAGAGAACTCACAGCCATCAAGTGTGATTATGTGCAATGTGCTGAGGTACTTGCTTCCCATGGATTGCATATTCTCTTTGATCTAGTGGATAATCAATTTCTCTCATGTAAATGCAAACAGACAATTTCAAAGAGTTATGGCTTACATGCAAAAACAATCATGCAACGAGGTTCATACCTACCATCTTAGCCCACAGGAGGTAGAAACAGGAGAAACAAACTTAGAAGATGCAGGTTCCTCTGACTCTTACAATCTGTCCACTTTCTCTGCTATGGTGTTTCCTGAGTCGTATGGGCAGGAGTTGGGTTATAGATAGATCAACTGAGGTTATGCACTACAGGATCTAGTGGATCTAGTGGATAATCAAATTTCTCTCATGTAAATGCAAACATATAATTATATTATATTATATTATATTATATTATATTATATTATATTATATTATATTATATTATATTATATTATATTATATTATATTATATTATATTATATTATATTATATTATATTATATTATATTATATTATATTAT
>CM052714.1:33865803-33879063 GCA_028551405.1 Uromys caudimaculatus | reverse complement strand
CTCTCCTCTCCTCTCCTCTCCTCTCCTCTCCTCTCCTCTCCTCTCCTCTCCTCTCCTCTCCTAATCCTATTCTATTATATAGCCTTAGATAGTAGGTAACAATATTATTCTTAAGACATTTTCAGATAGTCTTACTGATATTTTACCCTTCTTTGTCTTTCTCCTTCTGGGTTAATCTCCCTCCAACTTACTACCCCCCTTATTTTATACCATTTTCCCCTCAAATTACTTTTTACCTTTCTATTACCTTCTTTATTGCTCCTCTCACAGCGTCTGCTTTCCTGGCTTCAGTAATTACTCCATGTTAAATAGTCACACTTGGAATTAGCAACCATAGATATGTGTGTGTGTGTGTGTGTGTGTGTGTGTGTGTGTGTGTGTGTGTGTGTCTGTGTGTATGTGAGAGAGAGCGAGAGAGAGGATGCATTTTTGTTTTTTTGAACTGTTACCTCACTCAAAATAATCTTTTCTAGTTTCATCCATTTACCAGGAAATTTATTGATTGCATTTTTCTTTATATCTAAGTAATATTCCATAGTGAATGTTACCACATATTTTTAGCCATTCAATTGAATAGCATTTATGTTGTTTCCACTTCCTTATTATTGTGACTAGAATAGCAATGAGCATAGCTGAGAAAGTATCTGTGGAGAAGGATGTTGACCCTTTGTGTATATGGCAAGGAGTGTTATAGCTGGGTCATATGGGAGATTTATCTTAAGCTTTTGAACTTTCTCCACACTGATTTCCACAGCTGCTGGACCAGTTTGCTGTCCAACCAACAGTGAACTACAGATCCCATTTTCCCACATCCTCAGCAGCATTTGTTGTCAGTTGTTTACTTAACCTTTGCCATACTGATTGGTGTAACCTGAAATCCCAAAGTTGTTTTGATTTCTATTTTCCTACTTGTCAGGGATGAGAACGTTTAAAACGACATTTCTCAGTCATTCTTCTTTGTTCTTTAGAGAATTCTGTTCAGTTTCAGTTTTCATGTTTAGGTCTTTGATCCATTTGGAGTTAGTTTTTATACAAGATTACAGATACAGATCCAATTTTATTCCTTTTGCATGTGGACATCCAGCTCTCCCAGCAATGTTTCTTGAGAATTCTGTTTTTTCTTTTAGGTATGTTCTATTATCTTTGTCCAGTATTTTATGCCTTTAATTACACCTACTTATGTTTGGGTCTTTGATTTTGTTCCATTGGCCTACTTGTCTATATCTAGGGACAGCACCATATTCTTTTATCATAGTAACTCTGTCATATATCTTTAAGTCTGGAGTACAATCTTTTTAGCATTGCTGTCTTTGCTCAGGATTGTTTTGAATATTTAGAATCTTTTGTGGTTCATAATTTTAGGATAATTTTCCTACTCGTATTAGGACTGAGATGTGGATTTTGATTAATATTGCATTGAAACTGTAAATAGTTTTGGTAGAATGGTCACTTTCACAATATTACTTCTAGCAAGCCATGAACATTTTCTATTATTTTTATTTCTTTCTTCAGAGATTTAACATTTGCATTGTAGTGGTTCTTTTATTTTAGCTCCCTTTAAAAGTTTATTTCTAGATATTTTATTTTCATTGAGTCTGTTATGGATGGAAATATGTCCATGAACTCTTTCTCTGTATGTTTGGTGTTGGTTTATAGAAAAGATATTTATTTTTGTAAACTGATTCTGTATCCTACCACATTTCTGAAATTGTTGAGTGCTTTTAAAAGCTCTCTGGTAGAAAATTTGAGATTATTAATTCTCTTATTATTATTAAATATGAAATCTCATAAATATCATTTGCAGTTAGCAATAGTTTAACTTATTTTCCTATATGGATACTTTAAATTTTGTTCTCTTTTCTTAGTGTTCCATATAGTACTTCATATACAATCTTGAAGGGGGGGTAGTAGAAAGCCTTTCTCAGAGTCATTGCGGTGCAATTGATTCACCTTTTTCTCCATTTAGGATGAAGTTGCCTTCAGTCTTTCACATGTAGTTTTCATTGTGGTGGGCTATGTACCTTTTAGCCCTACTCTCTTAAAGACTTTTATCATGAAGGTAATTTGTTTGAGTCAAAGGTTTTCCTGTGTCTATTGAGATGATCATATAACTTTTGTTTAAGTCAATTTACATGATTTATTACACTTATGTATGTTTAAACACCTTTGAATCAGTGGAATAAAACCAACTTGGCCAAGGTGGATGACATTTTTTATGCATGTCTGCATTTGGATTGAAAGCATTTTTATGGAGGATTTTTCATAAGTAGTGAGTTTGAGGCAGCCTGGGTTATATTCTAAAATGGTGTCTCAAGCAAAACAAACACAAAAAAACAGAAGAAAGAAAGGAAAAGAGAAGAAAGTACATAGAGCTGATCCTCAAATACAAATCCCCTTGCTTTCAGCTGTAATCGTGACCATGCGCTATCTCAATGTTTTAATCTTTTGAATGCAGGTTTTCCTGAAGCCTCGGCTGTCTTTAGCCATGTTTTGACCTCTATGTTTGACTTTAGTTCTAAGTTTACTCCTGTGTGTCTGTGCATTTCCCCTCATTCTAGTCTAAGTCATGTCTTTGTTGAATTCAGTTCTACAAAATTTTACTTATGGTTTTAGATGACATTGAGTAGTTTAGACTATTTGAATAGCTATCACCAAAAGAGCTGTGTAATTTGTCTAGCATAGTAACTACATCTAAAATAGACTGGATAGGATATTTGTTTAGCATGCAATTAATACAAGAATGTAAGATATAAATTATGTTAGGACACATTCACCATGGTCCTTATCTCACATTACATAGAACCATTTTGCTCTCAAGAGGCTTATACAGGAAAATATCCTGAAACAGGTTGAAGAGATGGCTTAGCTATTAAGAGCTCTTGCTATTCTTGCAGAGGACCAGAGTTCCAGAGTTTGGTTCATGGTACCCACAGCCACCTGAAACTCCTGCTCTAGGGGAATCTGACACCCTCTTCTTGTCTCCATAGGCATCTGTACACATGTACACATGCCCACACATACATACACATAAATAAATCATAGCATAAATAATAAACAGAATTTCCAAAAATAATAAAAAAAATATCCTGAGATGAAACTTGTGATTTCATCATCCACACTTCATGTTATCACAAGTACATGTGTGCTTATGAGAAAAGAATGTTTTGATCTTTTACATGGAAATAGCATGTTCAGAATATATTTTTCTGACATCTGGGATTCTTTGGCAAGTAGACAGCTTGGCTTTCTTAATGAGCAGCATTTCATAGCAGACCACTAGCAGAGGCAGCCAGTTGATGATTTGTCTCTCACATCCTTCGTTCTCAATATTTCGTTTGTATGGGTTCTTTATAAAATCGTAAACTAAACTTTCACTATATTCTTAAATTATTCAGTTGCTCTGCTGCACACCATTCTAACACAACAATGTTTCAATTAATTTTTAAAATTGCCATGATGAGCTGTAATAACTATGCTTATATGAGCAGTCACACCTGGAACAGCAGTAACGGAAACCATTACACTTCATGTGGTAAGATCAGGCATGAGTGCTGGTAAAGTTAACCTCAAACCTTTGGACTATTTGGTCAAATTTCTCTGGCCGTATCCAGTTCTGATTCTCTCTGTGGTTGGCAACTCAATTTCTTATTGAAAACTTCTTCCGAATTTTAACTAGAAAATAATACACTTCCTAGGAATCCATAAGGAGAAGTCTGATGCGCTGATAAAAGTCATGAATATACAGATGACCCAAAATTATTTTACTGCTAGTGATCTATATATTTAAATTACTTTGAGATATAATTAGTTTAAATCTGCAATCTATTAAAAAATAACCTTTTGTTTTAAGTTGCTTAATATCATATGTCTATCATTACTATATAATTCATATATTATTATTATGTCATATTTATTAATATACTTACTAATGAATTTTTACTGATACATTATTAAAAGAATTCCATATTTGATTAAAGCTTCTTGCTTTAGTTCTGCCCTGGTTACTGAACTGAAGACATGCTTGCCTAATTTATCTTTGATTAATTGGTTCATGTCAGAATGGACTCCCCCCTTTTTCTCTTTCTCTCTCTCTCTTTTTCCGTGTGTGTGTGTGTGTGTGTGTGTGTGTGTGTGTGTGTGTGTGTGTGTGTGTTTATACATATACACATAAGCTATGATATTATCTTATGTCTTTATACAATACTTTTTGACCCTGGTCCTTGTGAGCATTGTCAGTTTGTTCATATAAACATTTAACATATTCATCCTGCTTGCTGCTGATGTCTTTTCAATATTTTTCACATTTCTGGCAGGATATTACAGGCTTTCATTCTATATTTTTTTACACTATTAGAATAACTATCATTTCCAGGTTTTGGAATGACAATGTTAGAGATGAGGAACCAGATGTCAGATGTCCTCATTGATGCTGGATTTCACAGAATCGAGGCTCTCTCAGCCAACAGTGAGGGAGTAACTGTGTCTAAACACATCTATCGGCAAATGTCTCCACACACCATACTGGAAAACTTTGATGCTATGGGTGAGTTCCTATTCATCACCACATGCTGTATTGTCTGCTCTTCCCCATGGCAACCTCATGTTCCAACAACAAGAAGCTAGCTTGTCCCAGCTGCTATTATTTCCCAAGACATTGACCACCAGGGCACATGTGCAGTGAGTTAGTTGCTGCTAACTCAGTGGGAAAGGTGATCAAGTAGAGCAGTGCATCTCAACCTTCATCTACTCTACTCCTGGACATTGGTGAGTTGCTTAATCTAGCGCCTTTTCCTCTTTCTCCCTTAGAGATGTGGCTTTGTGTGTTTATTATACATCAACATGTCACTTTATGCATTCTGTCTACAGGTTCTTAAACTTTTTAAACTATTACTGATTTACATTTTTACTCATCATATTTTGGTATTTATACTGTGTATTTCTGTAGTGTTTTTTTTTAAATAAAATATCTGATATCTGTTATTAAAACTTTATAAAGAATAGTTTCACTACTGTTAAAACTTTTCTGTGCTTCATTTATGATCATCGTTTTCTTGCCACCAAGAGATTCGAGCAGCTGCCCAGCTAACTTCCTTGTACAAGCGTTTCTCAGAGTGCCATAGACATGAACTCACACAGAGCTTCCTCAGACTGACTTCTTCACCATAAATGCAGGATTCCTTTTCATTTTTACATGGCTCTATCATTTAAATTCTGTGTATCTCTAGGTGCTAGTCATTGCATGTGAGTAACACACTTTGTTTATCCATTAACCTATTGAAGGACATTTAGTTACTTCCTGCTTTGAGTGATTATAAACTCATGAAATTTTGAATGCGCATACATTTTCAAACCTGTTGGGTGCTGTGAGAACATGGTTACTAGATTATAAGAATTTGAGAAACTTTACAAGAAATTGCTATGTTGTCTTCCTGTACAGCACAGTGGCTGTGCTATCTGCATTCCCATAGCAGTAAGTGAGAGTTCTCTGCAGATGAATATATGTTACACTGTTTGGAACTTAGCTGTTCTAATAGGTGCACTGTGCCGTACCCTTGGTTTAATTTGCATTTTCTTAATGACAGCGACACTGAGCATATTTTAATATGCTTATTTGCCATCTGCACATTTTCCTTGGAGAAGAATCTGCTATCTTTTACCCAATTTTAATTGGATTACATTTTATACTCTTAAATTTTAACATTTAAAAATTTAAGCTAAAATGATAATGTTTTCTTGCAGATTGTAATATGAGCAAGTGTCATTTTTTTAACCATCTTGATACATATTATACATCACTCAAATCATAGTTATCTTCACTGTGAGCCTATTTTTAACTAGTCAAAATTAAACAGATATATTTGAGACTCTTGAACTGGATAAGGGTTATAACTCAATGTACTCTGAAAAAAAGCATCCACATTCCCGGCATCTTTACCATTGGCTATGATGTGGGAATAATTGTGTATCTCAGCAGTCATTTTAGTATTTGATGTCTCTAATCAGGAAGGTGTAACACCTAAGTAAGAAAGCCCAACTCCTCTGTAGTGCTATCAGCTTTATATTGTTGCTGTCCACCTCCAGATGTTTGAAAGACTGTCATTTAGTTTCTTATTTAACAAATATCTGACACACATCAATTTATAAATAAGAATGGTTTATTTGGGTCACAGTTTCAGATGTTTCAGTGGAGAGTTACTTTACCCTGTTGCTTCTGGGCCTGTGGTAAGGTACTATATCTTAGTAAAGAGCAAGTAGCAGAACAATCTGTTGAAGTGATACAACTCGAAAGCAAAGCAATACATAGCTAGGAGCTTAGGTTCCATCAATCCCAGGAATCCCTTAGTGGGCACATCTCCAATCAACTTATTTTTTTCCCCTCTGGGCCCACCATCTACAGGTCCAATCACTTCCTAATGGCACCACAGTATCGAGACTGAGCCTTCAATTCATTTGGGGGACATTTCAAACCAAAATTATAGCAACAGAACACAGAAATAACATTTCATGTCATTTACATCTCTTTTCCTTTGGATCTAAGTTTTTGTAGCAAAAGAAATCCTCACCAAATCAAGACTTCACCTTGGGCCCGTTGGCTTGATTCTGTGTGTTCTCTATATGCTCAGTGAGCACAGTGAATCTCTCTGTCATGTTACATTTGATGTTTCATTATAGTTTCTCATTTTGTCTTTTTTATCACTCACTAAGCTAAAAGGCCCAAGAGTAAAAGAGTCCCTCTAGGCAATTTTCCCTCTCAGATATCACAATGTCCTCCCAATAATAAGGATTTTGTGAACATAAGCAAATCAATGGCTTACTAGAAGACCATCATACAATGTGAACTTTCATATGAACACAAAATTATTTTCTGCATGTGCTTGTCTTCCCAGTTATTTTAAGAGCCTAGAGGGCAGAGACTATGGTTTTTAGCAACACTGTGGTTTAAATGAGCCTGGTCTTTGAGATTTGATAGTTTCTCTTCCACTTCATAAAATCTGTGGTGAGATTGTCATCCGTGCTCCCTGTTTGATATCATCAATGTTTCATTTCTAGTTTTATTTCATCTTGACCTTTTTCAGCGATTCTATATCTGTATCAAATTCCCTTTTTGTATCTTGAATCATTATTTCCTTCAACCATTTGTGGTTTCTAGTCCTCTTTCAGGCATTTGTTCATACCTTCTTTTAGTTCCTTGATCATATGTATAATTGCTGAATTGAAAAAATGCATATCTGCCTCTGTATGTATGCATACATGCATGTATGTATGTATATATGTATGTATTTTCTATCTATCTATCTATCTATCTATCTATCTATCTATCTATCTTTGTGTGTATATATGTATTATGTATGCATGTATGAATCTATCTATCATCTTTCAATGTATGTATGTATGTATGTATGTATGTATGTATCTTGCTTGCTTTTTATAGTTGATGGGTTTTCAAAATCCTGTTTTGAAGTCTAATAATTCTTGTGACACCATTGCTCTCTGTCCCCAATTATTATTATCACTATCATTACTATATTTTAAAGAGGTGAGAACTAAGACAGAAAATTTAGTTCTCTTCATCTAGTAATTGTCAGAATTAAAAGTCTAATCAAGCAAAATTGACTATAAGGCCTCACTTTCATTCACAGCACTATGATGACTGTCAGATCTCCAGAGATGTATGTTACTGGTGTTCTCATCTACTTACCTATGCTGTTAAGTTTGTGGGTTATTTTGAGGGACTGGTATTTGTTCATAGACTATTGGAGAGCTTCCTGAGAAAACTCATACACAGTCAAACTATCCTATATAACGATTCAGAGGACATGTGAAGATACAGCTTCTAGAAGAATTGTGTTGTTTCTGTATTGAAGATATCACAAGAAATAGAGAAAATAGTTTTCAACCTTTCTAATGCTGTGACCCTCTAATATAGTAATGTAGTTCCTTATGTTGTGGTGACCTCAGCCATAGAATTATTTTGTTACCACTTCATAACTGTAATTTTGCTAGTGTTATGAATCATAATGTAAATATCTTATATGCACGATAATCTGATAAGCAATTGCCCAAAGGGATTATGACACCCAGGTTGAGGACTACTTCTCTAGAGGGTAGATACTATTTCTATTAATATTTACAATAATAATATCTTTAGAAATAACTAATACTCATTCATTTAATCAGCAAAAATTAATCGACCACCAATTATTTTCTAGCTAGTTAATTATATTCTAGAAATACGAAGTGTCTCTTTCCTTAAGAAATTCAAAATGGAGGAGAGTCGTAATTGCAGAACAGTCTGATTACAAACACAGCCTGAGGGCATGGCTGGGAGAGAGAAACATCTACCTTCAGGCTCAAATGTCAGAGTGTAGGACAGAAGAAGCAACAGTGAAGAAGAATCCCCAAAGATGAACTTGTCAATAGGAGATAGTGATAAAGGAACAGGAAAGCAACAACAATAACATCTTTTGTTTTATAAAAGGTGACTTGTTTGTAGGGCAAGGAAGAGACTTAGAGGAGAGGAAGGACTAAGCCAGGGAGTTTGAAACAAAAGAATAAGTTGAATAGAATGCTGGAATAAGACTTTCTGAGGGTTATGTGGTGAATCAAAAATGATCAAATTTTTATGTGAGAACTTTAAGACAGAAGTGGAAAGAGTTTAGCATTTCAAACAATTAGGCAGAGTACTTGTAATGGAAGTTCATATAAGACAGTGAGTCTGAGTCTAGATGATGGTTGGTGAAAGTGAAGCAAGATTAGATTTCCCAGATGTGAAAGTAAAATTACATTAGTTCAGGAGTCTACGCTTTATTAACAATTTGCCTTTGGTGGTTAAACTGTGAAATATAAACACAATTTTTAATTTAAAACAAGTTTTAATATGTTATAACATAATCATGTCATCCTTCACAAACTTCTCATAGATCCTTCTCAACTCCCTACCCAACCAACTTTATGTTCTTTCACTCCCTTTCAATGAAACACAACAAAATAAAAACCAAAACAAATAAAAACCAATAAGAAAATAACAAAAAAATCTCAAAACAAATTTAACAAAATAAAAAGTCCACAAAAACAAACAAGCAAACATGGATTGCATATTTTGTCTTTGTTAAATATTTCTGGACACGTCTCTACCCTGAAGTGTGGTGGATATACCCACTGACACTCTATTGGAGAAAACTGATTTTCCTCTTGTCAGCAAAGATCAATTGCAAATAGTTACTTGGTTAGGACTGGGATTTCATGTCCACTTCCCTGTCTCAGTTCTAATATCCCATCTATCTTGAATATTTGTGGGTTCTTTGAATGCTGCCACAGTCTCTGTGACTTTGGATGTCCATCAAGCCCATTGTGTCTGGAGGATATTTTATTTGAATTATCCCATCATCTCTGGCTCTTACAATCTTTCCAAATCCTCTTCTGCATAGATCCCTGAACCTTAAGTTTAGAGGTTAAAATTAAGCCATTCTATTTACAACCAAGCACTCCAAAGTCTCTTGTTTTCTGTACATTGTATACTTGTATGTCTTTGTACTTGAAGGTACTTGTTAATCCACAAGTATATGTAAATAGCATTCTCTCTCTCTCTCTCTCTCTCTCTCTCTCTCTCTCTCTCTCTCTCTAAACAAATGAAAGAATTTCCTCCAGAGAAGATTCCAGTAATGAGAGATAGGATTCTGAGAATACATTATGGTCTACATTTTGCTGTGTATGCTTCAAATAATGTAAAAATTTATTCTTAGTACAGTCTTTAATTTGTTGTTAGAATTGAGTTGTCAATGACATTTCATCCTCAGTCATGAGTATTTGCCAGGGTAGTCTGTTGAGGGAATAAAAATGTATAACTTTATGGAACTTTCCATATAGAACAATAGAAAAGAAGGTAGATATACCCATAAAATTGCTGGATATTCTCAAGTAGAGTATGCCATCACAATAATAGCTCTGGGTATAGGTGTATGAAATAGCTACAGGTGTAGCATAATTGACTTCCTCATAGTATTGCCTTCTAGTTTCAATCCTACCTTAGATCCAAACCACTCTATGTCTAAATAATCCCCAATAAATTCAATTCATGGAACTTTGGGAAACTTAAATACATACATAGGTCTGATTTTCCTGCTTGCAGTCCAGCTATAGCTTAGCAATTAAGACCGTCTCCTGTGTTGCTTCATTTATTCTAAGACTTATTCTGCATTTAATAATGGGTAATACTCCTTTTAATTAGAGGTCTTTGTCCACTTTAGAGCCCCTGTTATACTGCTCACATAAACTCTTCTCACAGTTCCTTGTCAAGTTTGGTTCCTGAAGACATAGATACTTTTATGACTTGGTCCAAGATCTATCTGTGTTATGAAGGCTTTCTTGACTGTTCCACATTCAGTAAAGCAAAAGGATAAGTGTAAGTATTATCAGTGAAATATGTGAAAATATTCAAATCAAAACTACATTTTAGAACTAGCTAGATCTCTGACAGTTTGAGGGTGGATGGGTGGCTGAGTGCATTCCCATGCATGTTTGCACAAACCACAAAAGATTACTAGAAATGCAAATTTTCTACTAACCAATAAGTGAAAAGGAAATATCACACCTTTTTACATAATTCTGACACTATAGAAGTTTACTCACACTTGGAAGGAAACCAATTCCCATTTGGATAATTATCAAGCAAAGATGGTAAAGATGCCAAAAGAGAACTGCCTCTCACCCCACTCCCCCTGCCTCTCTCTTTCCTAAAAGAAGTCTTGAGATATGTAACACTGAAATAGAAATTTCCCTGAGATCAGTCATGTGTTGCAAACTGGATGGTGGCAGGAAGGGAGAACAAAGCAGTGAATAGAGAGTATTAAATTTTTATACTGAATCTTTTTCTTATCATCTCTATTTGAGAATAGCAAGCTTCTTCTGTTTCCTTAGGCAGTAAGTCTCTCTGGTCAGTGAGGGATGCACTTGCTCATCTCTTTCCCCAGACATTGCTATGAACAGAGAAAAGCATGATGGCAAAGAATGCTCCTGTCCCCAGTACAGAACCCATACAGGGATTTAGACATGGATGCTACCTACAGTTTAGGTGGACATCATTGCTCTGCTAAGGGATAGAACAGGGAGGCAGAAGATCTCCCTCTTCTCATTTGCCTATGATTCTCTGTAGTAATAAACGTGTTATCATCCTAATTAGCAGCTAATTATGCTCTCTCTTGGATTATTTTTCCTGGCTTTTCAGCTGCATTGGAGATCCTTGAGGGCAGAAATGCCCCTGTCTTACTACTTCTGTTCTCCTATCATTTAGCAGAATGCTGAACACAAAGAAAGTGCACCATATGCTAGCTGATCCCATTTGGTACATAAAGGCAGAGAAGTCCAGTGAGCCTGAGAACTTCTGTTACTAAGGCAAGATTTTAATAGTGCCATCATCAGTAATTCAGTTTTTATTTGAGGCAGTTAAATTTCTACCAGCTAAAAATAATATTAATTGTGCACTTAGTATCTGTGAAGTGTTTTCACATATGTTATTTAACTTAATTATCACTAGTAGAACCAGATGAAGAGGCAGACCATCTGTGCCATTGCCCAGAGCCCCACGCTGACAGGCAGTAAAAATCTAAAGGCTCTTAAGTTAGAGAGGTTCAGGTTCATGTTTGTTGAGGTCTTGTTATTGAAAGTCCATTGAAGATGGAGATATTACCTGAAAGCTCTTCAGAAATACAAAGTCTTAGTTCTCCCTACACTTCCCTGAATGAGAATGCTCATTTTAACCAGATACTAATGACCTTGGGGAAACTGAAACCCAGTCTTGGGGATAGTATTTATATGGTTAGAGGTAAATTTAATATGCTTGTTAGGATTTTATATATTGCTTAGGTGAAGAAATAGTCTAAGAGATATGCTTAAATAAAAACAGGTGATCAAGAAAACAACTCTATACTGTTACCTGGGATGTTTACAGATAATTAGATTTGTTAAGTTAAATATTTATGTTTGGGTCCAGAAGAAGAGTGCCCATGAATTGCTGGTGGTCAAAGTCAAAGTTGACTTTCATGTCAGAGTATATGAACTTAGTGCACGGAACGCTATCTGCCTAGTGTAAATCTTCCCACATTGGAATCCCTGGTGGTTTCTGTCAAGGCTTGCCTATGTTGTATCCCATGCATTCAGTGCAGTCTTGGTACTGAACAAGAGTCATGTACACTTGGCACTGTGCATGTGTCAAGTCACATACAAAAAAATCTCTTCACATTGCCCAGCTGGCTGGGGCCCTTTCACCTACTGTTCCTTTCCATGGACTACACTTCTTCCAACTTTTGCCTGGCTTCCTCTGTCTGACTGTTTAGGTTGGCTCTTTGCAAAGACTTTCTAGACACTGTCATTGAAGGAGCCATGTTTACTCTATCCTTTTACTGGTAGAAGTTTATGGTAAACTAATCTTCTTCCCTTACAATTTTGTTCCCTCCAGATTGTTACCTCTGTGAGACGACATTTTTTTTTCTGTTGTTGAGCATCTAATTCCCTCTGCCTTTGACCCTGAACACAGTCAATGCCCAATAAACTGCTGCTCAATGCATAAAGCTCTCTAGAGATAGAGTCATCAAAAAATCACTAAGGTTGATATGTTAATGGCATGATTAATTCTGCTTATCAGCTTGGCTGTATTAAGAAACACTGCAGGCATTAGTGAGACTCCTCTTTAGGAGTATCACAGAGAATAAACAGATTGGGAAGGGTGGATTCTGAATATGGACGTCATCATGGCATGAGATGGGGTTTGAACTGAAATACAAATACAGAAAAAATGAGATGTGAAACTGTGTTAGTATTTGTTGTTGGTGGGATTGCAAGCTGGTACAACCACTCTGGAAATCAGTTTGGCGGACCCTCAGAAAAATGGACATAATACTACCTGAGGACCCAGCTATACCTCTCCTGGGCATATACCCAGAAGATGCTCCAACATGTAACAAAGACACATGCTCCATTATGTTCATAGCAGCCATATTTATAATAGCCAGAAGCTGGAAACAATCCAGAAGTCCCTCATCAGAGGAATGGATACAGAAAATGTAGTACATTTACACAATGGAGTACTACTCAGCTATTAAAAACAATGACTTAATGAAATTTGCAGGCAAATGGATGGAACTTGAAAATATCATCCTGAGCGAGGTAACTCAGTCACAAAAGAACGAACATGGTATGTACTCACTGATAAGCGGATATTAGCCCAAAAGTTCAGAATGCCCAAGTTTCACTTAACAGTAACCG
>CM052714.1:33807438-33856247 GCA_028551405.1 Uromys caudimaculatus | reverse complement strand
TGGTGTGTACTAAGAAGGCCCCGGTGTGTACTGAGAAGGCCCTGGTGAGTACTGAGAAGACCCTGGTGAGTACTGAGAAGGCCCTGGTGTGTACTGAGAAGGCCCTGGTGTATACTGACCAAGAAGGCCCTGGTGTGTATTGAGAAGGCCCTGGCAGGTACTGAGAAGGCCCTGATGGGTTCTGATAAGGCCCTGGTGTATACTAAGAAGGCCCTGGTGGGTACTGAGAAGGCCCTGGTGAGTACTGATAAGGCCCTGGTGTGTACTGAGAAGGCCCTGGCAGGTACTGAAAAGGCCCTGATGTATACTGAGAAGGCCATGGAGTATATCAAGAAGGCCCTGGCAGGTACTGAGAAGGCCCTGGTGGGTACTGAGAAGACCCTGGTGAGTACTGAAAAGGCCCTGGTGTGTACTGAGAAGGCTCTGGTGGGTACTGAGAAAGCCCTGGCAGGTACTGAGAAGGCCCTAGTGCGTACTGAGAAGTTCCTGGAGTGTACTGAGAAGGCCCTGGCAGGTAATGAGAAGGCCCTAATGAGTACTGAGAAGGCCCTGGTGTATACTGAGAAGGCCCTGGTGTATACTGACCAAGAAGGCCCTGGTGTGTATTGAGAGGGCCCTGGTGTGTACTGATAAGGCCCTGATGTATACTGATAAGGCCCTGGTGTGTACTAAGAAGGCCCTGGTGGGTATTGAGAAGGCCCTGGTGGGTACTGACTGAGAAGACCCTGGTGTACACTGAGAAGGAAGGCCCTGGTGGGTACTGACTGAGAAGATCCTGGTGGTACTGAGGATGCCCTGGTGGTTACTGAGAAGGCCCTGGTGAGTACTGACTGAGAAGATCTTGGTGGTACTGAGGAGGCCCTGGTGGTTACTGAGAAGGCCATATGACCCTCCAGAGTTATTGTGTGATCAGCTGGGTAAAGTAGACAAAGGATTCAAGTTTCGGATTTTTAGCTTAGACTTCAGTGGCCAGTGGGAAATCTTAGTTTCTGTTTAGGCAAGACAATAATCTTCCTTATGTACCTCACGATGTTTTAGAAGTTAGCTTAAAATAATGAAGGTGATGGAATTTTGAAACTAAAACATGAGGCAAATCTTCATGCATGACACAAATATTAACATACACTTTCACTCTCATTGTGCTTTCTAGCAATCAGGATGACAAAATGAAATCATGACAGTCTTTAATATTAACCAACTTCTCCCAGCAAATGTATCTGCATGTTTGGGCACAGATGAAATGTTCTTATAGTAGATATTAATATCAGGACTGGACATGTTTGCAATGAGGCCCTAACTGGATATGCCATTGTTGTGTAGCAGTGGCCTTCTAAGTGAAATATTCCATCTTGAAGGAAAGCTCATTTAGCTCTTAAAGAAGCCCAATTAAGACTCAGAAAGCTTAAATTTCTAAAGAGAGGCAGGCTATGATGCTGAAAGTAAACACAGAAGTCTCAGGAAGTCCCAGAAACTTGTTATATCCATAAGCTCATCCCCCACAAGGCTATATAAACAATAAAGACTGCCAAGGAAAGAAGAATTTACACCCTGCTGAGCTACCTACAAATCATGTAGAGTTCCAGATTTCACATTTTCATGAGCTGTCATCCCATGCTGGGGTGAACAGCTGACTCTGAGCCATTCTTGGTCCTGTAGGTAACCTCTCACCCACACTCTTGTGAATAACTCTAATGAAATCATTGGTTCACCAAGTTGGACCTTTATGTTATCATTACCTTGGTCTGTCATTAGTACTTTATCTGGAATGAGTAAATAATCTTTTGCATCTCCCTCAAAATAGTGTCACGTGAAAGCCTAAGAAAGGGCCGACTAATTGTGTCTCCTTAAGCATTCTACATCTCAAGTAATGGCCCTCATCCTGAAAATACCCCCTTTTAGACTTGGGTTTCCAGTTTGAACGCACTAATCTTTTTCTCTCTGGGGAAATTATGTTCTCACTCTAAAAATACTGACTAGTTTTCTGCCATTTGCTGCTGTGTAGCTACTCAATGTTTCACATTACTAGTGCCTTTGGGTGATAAGCTCTTAGGAACAAGAGCTACTCTTTATTTTTGCAGAAGGTGCCCTACTTTTGTGCACTGAATATAGAACTCTAGCAAAACTGGATTCTAGAAACAGGAACTCAAGATATAAATAACCCCATTCCTCTCAGGAGAATGATACTGTGGTAGTGCATTTTGAAGGATATAAAATTAGATTGTTGCTAAGGAGAGCTCAACTACGTTTCCTATTTAACCTTTGACTTTCCCCATGTCCTGTGGGAAAAAAATTCCCACCCTGCATACCGAAGGGTACATTGATTCTGTCTGCTGATTATTCAGTGCAGAATTTTATTGTTTAAACGGCTGTGGTAAAGAATGGATCTCTTCTTACTCATTAATGAATAGTTACCAGAATTCAGCTGTGAATGGCACCAACAGGACACCATCACTAGAAAACTTTCCTCTCATAGTCACATGACCTGCCTCTGACTAATATCTTCCTTTAAAATATTCTGAAGTACATTTTGTAACTTTTTTGGACTTATTCAAAATACATCATGAAAGTTCCAAAAATGTATTTACTATCATCTACACCAACAACTCTTCAATAGAAATTCATGAAAAAGAATTTAATGAAAGATCATAAGAACTTCAAAAAGCCCTTTGATATCTCATTGACATTGTGTAGAGAAAATTGCATATCAAGTTATGTGTATTGTCAGTTCAACACATGCTAATTTCTATCTTTGCTGAAGTATTATGACCAAGGCATCTCACAGAAAGGACAGTTCTCATTTTGGGCTTGGAGTTCCAGGCAATTAAAGCAACGATGTGAGAGCAGAGGCAGTAATTGGCAGGCAGAGGGAACATCGGTTAGGAGCTTATATCTCTGGTGCTGAGAACTCAAATCTTGAACCACAAACAAGAAGCAGAGAGACTTCATTTGACATGATATGAATGTTTTGAAAGCTCAGAACCAACCCCTAGTAACCTAATTCCTCTATTAAGCCTACACCGTTAAGCCCATCCAAACAGCCACCAACTGGTCACCATATCAAATGTCCCAGATTTATGGTTCTCATCTCAGTCAAGTCACCATACTATCCTTGCCTTTGTAGTTTTTTGCTTGTTTTTGTTTTTTAAATTTTCTACCCAATTGTTTGAAGGTCTTCTTTCTTTTTATTTGGTATATTGTGCATATGTGTATGTGTGAATGAAGATGGCTTGCAGTTGAGAGGAGAGACTAGAGAAGATTGTCTTTCTCTGTTGCTTTCTATTCATTCTCTTAAAACAGTATCTCAGTGAAACTAAGGCTCAGAGATGGCTAGGTAGCCAGATGCTGGATATGCTTGCCTCTGGCCCTTGGTGCTGGGACTATAGGTGTATTCAGACATGTCTGAGTTTTTATATGGGTTCTGCACACTATAAATATTTTCCTCATGAATGCATAGTTCTCATACTCATTGAACTAATCTATCTTCTCAGATCCCCCACTGTTTGAAGCTTGAGGGTGTTTTACAGCACTCAGGTTGTTAGTGGTTCTGCTCATATTGGAATTTTCTTTTTATATTATATGTCTATGCATATTATAAATGCATATAACACATGAAACATAATCCATCAGCACAGTCATACAGAAGACTGTCAGTATCTATCTATGTATTTATATTTTGTTTGTTTATTTTTACCTTGGATCCAAGGAAACATTGAACTTGGCTCTTTGATATATATAAGCCATGAATATTTCTAAGTTTAATACATTGAATTCCTGCTTGGCCCATCATATTATTGTCACTTCAATCACAGATCAGTCAGAAAGGACAACAGGACAAACCTTCAACTGAACTCCTGCAGCCCCAACAGTGAAGGGCCAGATTTCATGATGGCAGCTCCCTGTGTAGGCCAAAATGCATATCTTCCTCAAACAGAAACCTTGTTCAGGAAACACAGTCACATTTTACAAGCCAATATTTGAGATTGCATATTTGTCCCAAAATGCAAAGCTCATTGAGGGAGCCACTATTTTTTATTCTGAAGAGAATGAGAATCGTAACCATGCTGTAAAAATTGGATGAAACCTCCCACAAGTCTTCATTACATTTTTGCCAAACCTGCCCCAGGTTATCCAATGCCCAGGATTCATGGCCTCAGAAGCACTTGCCAACCCCTGGCTTCTGAATCACTTTTTGTCACTTCTTATTTGATTGAGTACCTATGCCCATGAACATACATTAAAGAGCTGTCAGCAGTGATCACCCACCCCATGTAGGCATACTAGACTCGTCTTATCCCGCAACAACCTATATGCTCTCCAGTGATAGGTTATTGAATGTAATGCAGCATTTTCTCCATCATTTATTGGAACTGAGGGGAATCCAGAGGAAGTTACTTCCAGTCTCACAGATTTTGTGGAAGTCACTTACCTTTCAAAGTATAGTTCACAGTGTACCCTAGATTAGAAACAGCAAGCAATCTACTTTGGATGATCATTGCAACACTAATTACAAAGGGTTTAAAGATGTTCACATCACACTGGTCCAAATTTAAAACAGTTTCTCCCTCTTGCTGATGAGCCCCAGCTGTGGTAGTAAAGAGTTTTGGATTTGTAGTTACATTATAGTCTTTGGCAAAGACAATTTTTAGTGTTCTAGGCAAAAAAAAAAAAAAAAAAAAAAAAAAATCTGCTGTGTTGGAGATTTGTCTTCCTCCCTTTCAGTTTGTCTTCCTTGATATCAGCAAGAACATGTTCATCTTCCAAGTTCTTCACTGCAGTACTGATGGCAAAGGCCATACCTACAGCAGTGCTTTACAAGAATTTATAGCACTTTAACAAAATGCTTCAGACAAGTAACATAAAAGGAGGAACGATAGTCTGCCCAAAACAATAGAGGAGATTGCTATTGTCTCTGACTGCCTACTACAACTTGAAGATAACATCTTATTGCTAATGACTTCACACACACTGGGCACAAGACATAGCGGAATCAAGCTGGTACTCACCTGAAGCCTCCTGTCTGACCACTAGCTCTCATAGTAACAGAAGATGCTATGTAACCTTCCAAAGGAGAAAGTATATCAATTCTTCTACCAAGCTAGGACACCTACACATGATCAAACCAAAACAATGATCAGTATGGCAAAACATTTCCAAGGATGCCATAGCAGCTCTTATTTTGTCTGATTAGATTAAAGCATATATATATGTTTTATATATATATTATGCTATATATATATGCTATATATATATTATGCACTTATTTTATGCAAAATAAGCAGCACTTATTTTGTCTGATTAGATTAAAGCATATATATATATGCTTTATATATATATTATGCTATATATATATATTAAGTGTATGTGTGTCATAGGTCATGAATTTGAGATATTGTGAGGGAACATAAGAGGAGATATATAAAATTATCAAATATTTAAAAAAACCAGACATGTGTTTTGACTGCTGTCTCAGGTAGCTTACAATCAGCATGTCCTGCATTTGGCAAACTGGAGATTATATCACATACATCAAAGTGGCATGTCTAGAGACTTCAGTGGCAAAGCTACAACATGAGCAGCTTGCAGCATGCAGCAAGCACTAGCTCCTCTTCTGATTTTAGTACAGACTTGAACTCTTGACAAAACAGTCTTTTGCACGCTCCTCCCTACAAAGCTCTGGAGATGGTGAGACTTCACACAGAAACAGCCATAGCACCTCACAACCATGGTCACCAAATCCACTGTCAGAAGCATCTACCCTCCAGGCAGTTCAATGATGCATGTGTGGTCTTCACTCTGGCTATGCATGACACTGAAGTTAACACAACTTCCTGCTCAACATCTTTCTGCTGTTTTCACCATGATTTCTGGCCTATTGCTATTCAAAACATCTATGTTGTGGAAAGCATTACAGTAAACTTGGGAGTACAGAGTTCCTCAACATACTTGGTTCATTTTCCTTCCCTGTACACTAATTAGTGGATAAAGACAATGTGTTACATAAACACTATGGAATACTATTCACACATAAAAGAATGAAATTCGTCATTGCCCACATTCATGGAACTCGAAATCACTATGTTAAATAAAATTAGCATTACACAATAGACATGAGTAAGATGGTATCAGCAGAAGTTGGAAGTGATGAGGGAAAAGACATGGGATGCGGATCTGCAAATCCTTGTGGAAATATGGATCCCTGCTTCATAATAAGAGCTGAGAACAGTGAAAGTCAAGAAGTTCATTTTATGATGTTGCAAAGCTCAGTGCAAGTCCAAAATGGCAGGTCTACTGATCGAAAGCAGCAAAAGCTTTTTCTGACCCTAACATAGGTTTCCTCCTCTTTTTCCTCCCTGGATGATTAATCAAGAGGCTCGATTCTTACACATCATTTGGCTCCTTTGCCTCTCTTGTTTATCTGTATTGCAAGAAAGACCAAGTGTGGCTTCACTTGTACATGTTATTATAAACTGCTTATCTTAAATTCTATCAAGAGGGTAATCTTGTGTGCAGTCCAAACAGTATTGAAGTGGTACATGGCGACCCATAGATATGTACAAATTTTGTGCTTTTTTTTTTATCAGTTAATATAAATATAGCTTGGCCCACTATTGCGGGTATATAATCCCAGGTGTTTGGGAGGCTGAGGCAGAGTAATTATAAATTCAAACTGCAGAGTGTCTCAGCTGCAGAGTGACTCCAAGACTAGCCTGTGGAATTTAGTGAGGCTATCTCAAAATGCAAAAGATAACAGGGGCCTGTGTACAGAGAGCTAAATAGTTCAGTACATCTCTTGCATGTACAAAGTCCTATGTTTAATCTTCAGTACCACAAAATAATTGGCCTAATGTAATTATTTTTTTAAAAAGTCAAAAGAGTAAATCATGTGTTTTCTGTGAACTGTTGTTTCTTAAAATATTCTCTCACTTTGCTGTCCAAATTTGTTACTTCTTTTTTCATACCCATGTACACTAAGACAAGGATATGGGGCTGAATTCTGTCCTGAATTCTACTGTGACTTGGATATACCTCCCTCTTTCAACAAAACATTGCATTCAGAGAGCTCTCATCCACTATGGGACTGACCTGGCAGCACAACCAAGAATCCTGACCTGTATATACCTTCTCCTATTTGAACTGATGGGAAAATACATAAACAAGCTGGATAGGCAGTCACCCCTGTAAATGTAACCTATCATAGGCATCTATTGCAGAACTTGTGTCAGCTAACTGTCTATTTCTTATCAAAATTGTTGTCTATAGAAATGAGGAAGCAATGTCCTGGTTGGCTTCCATCCCTTCATGTTTAATGAGCAAGAATGCTCATCCTTTACTTTTCTATAACTGACCAAATCTTGTCCAGGCTTCCTGCGTCCATTTCCCTCGGAGAAAGCAAGCACAAGGCAAAGAGTTGTGAGAACAAATTTGCACCAGTACGGTTTGAAACTTAAAGTGGCCCAATACACTTCAATATAGATACTTCAGCTGCCTTGTCCCATTTGCATAATGGCTCAAAATTCTACTTCGCTACTCCCCCTCCCAAGGAGAAATTGGTTATACACTGACCTCCGCAAATCACGGTTTCAGAGGGAAAAAGAAGACTGTTTCTTGAGTATGCTAGTCTGATGGCTGCTAATATGCATTTGAGTCATCCTGTTGCTGTTGGCTTTGCTGACATTTCTACTGTCTGCAACAGAGAGATTGATGGTCTGGCCAGTTATGCTATAACACTTGTTTTGAAAATGTTGTTGATATATTAGGGAACAGCATGGACATAAATCCTGATTCCTTTAGCTTTGCTCAAGTTCCTGGACCAGAAACTCTGGGAAAATACTGATGACAATCTACTATATACTCCAGTCCTGGAAGAACATGTGAAGAAAACAGACATGCACCCATCTCAAGAGCATTCCCACTGCCCCAGTCTGCCCCACATGCTACCCCATCTTCTAGCTTTTCACTCTACCAGTCTCTTAGCAATTCCAGTAACACCCATGTGATAACCTTCCCAAAGTTCACATCCACAGACCTTGGCATACTGTGACACCTCCCAAAGCTCACCTTTCACATGTTTTGAGTCTCTCACAACTTACTTCCACAGTTTAGTTCGTCTCCTGATACCCACTCTAAGCCAAATTCTGCAGGCAAGTTCACCTGATGTGATCCTCACAAAGCTCACTTCTGAAGATGCTATGTCCCTTATGAGCTCACTTTCACAGCAGAAAGGTCCCAAGTTTTGTTTGAGGTGACATTTTTAAAATTTCAATGTATGTGATACATCTGCTTTTAACATGTCCGGTTCTTTTTAATGTATATATCATGGATGAAATATTTCTTGTGCCAAAATCTCACATTTCTCATTTATGTTGAGCTAATTTGCATAGCATGGTGGTTGGGGCAACTCAATGTCTTGCTACAGCAGAGCTGTTTAGACTAGGCAAGGGTGTAAAATTGTTCTGATTCATCTCTTGTACCTTTTAATCACCACCCAAGTCTTCGTCTAGACATTTGACTTGAAGGTGCCTCCTATTCATCCATGTCTTCTTTCAACATCCCTGTTGCAAATTGCAGGCACTAAATTTGTGTTGTCTAATGCTCAGGGATCAAGAAGGACCAAGTATATTGATAGATATTCTTTATTTTCCACTGTAACCAAACCCATTTGGCTAGTGTAGTCATGTTACAATATCATGCTCCAAATCTTCTGTGGGATGGGACAAAGGCCCCCATAGTCTGGGCTTTCCTTTTCTGTGCATCTTCCCTCTGAGGGCAAGATAAGGGCATTGACCTCAGAAGTGCCCTTTGCCTCATAGTTTACCACTCCATAGACCTCAGTTTAGAGTCCATACCTCATTCACTTGGAATTGTGCAAGCATTCACTAGCTCTGTTCTTGGAAAGTGCTAAAAGAATGTGGAGTGAACCTTCGTAAGGTTCAGACTGGAGATCTGTCTCATTATGCTCTGTCATTGAACAAAATTCTTGATTTGCTTTTGTTTTGAGACAGGGTATTATGTGTCTCAGATTTACCTGAAATTCACAATGTGACAGGATGATTTTGAATTTCTTATCCCCTTGTCTCTACCTCCTAAATTCTGGGATTATAAGCATGTACCACCACATTCAGCTTACGAAGAGATAGGGTGGAGCCCAGAACCCTTAGCCTTATGTATGCCAGACTGAAATATCTGTCACCATAACTTTGGAAATATCATATCTCAAACAGAAATTTAGTTGGAGAACTAAAGTCCAAACATCTACATTGGTAATGGACATGTCATAAAATGCCAATCTTAAACTGTCTCCAAAGCCAAAATCTGCTTGTACTGGCTGGATTTGTGTCAACTTGACACAAGTTGGAGTTATTACAGAGAAAGGAGCCTCCCTTGAGGAAATGCCTCCATGAGATCCAGCTGTAATATATTTTCCCAATTAGGGATCAAGGGAGCAGGGCCTAGCTCTTTGTGGATGGTGCCATCCCTTGGGCTGGTAGTCCAGTGTTCTGTAAGAAAGCAAGCCAAGCAAGTCAGAGGAAGCAATTTGGTAAGCAGCATCCCTCCTCGATGGCCTCTGCATCAGCTCCTGCATCCAAATTCTTGCCCTCTGTGAGTTCCTGTTTTGACTTTCTTTGGTGATGAACGCAATGTGGAAGTGTAAGCTAAATAAACCCTTTCCTCCCTAACTTGCTTCTTGGTCATGGTGTTTTGTGCAGGAATACAAAACCTGACTAAGACACTGCTTTTGCCAGGTTATTTATTCTCATAGTTCTTTCTCCAAATATAGGTAAAACTCTGTTGACCCTTCCCAGAGCAGATGCTTTGCATTATGTAGGGTCTACTCACTGGTTTCTCATGGAAACTCTGGCTTGGGCATGTCTTATAGACACAGGCTTCTACGTAAGACTTTCCAGATACAAGGAAGGGATGGGTGGTCAGAAAGAAGCAAAGTGTAGTTATTGCTGGTCCAGACACAGAGAAATTTTTTTCTAATATACTGGTTATAAAATTGAAATTTATATATCTCTTTTAGAAAGCAATATAGAATTATTTGCCTATAAGTTTCTCCACTGCATATGTGTAATGCAGAACTAAAGCCAACTGTCCATATTGAAAGTAGTTAAAACTGCATTGCTTATGACTATAACTGTGTGTGTCTGTGTGTGTATCTAATGCCCACACACATTCATCCTATAGAAGATGATGAATACACTACAGCCCACTCACATTATAAATAACCTTATGCCAATTAAAAATCAGTGAATTTTATGAAGTAAATTTGAAGACATTTCCACAGTGAGCAAGAGAGACTTGGAAAAGGTTCATTTGATATGTTAAATATGTGCCATTGGTGTGCTTGTAAATGCTTTTATGGGATTGATTATGAAAAATCACCTCACTCAGGATGAGCGAGTGTAGGAGATAACTTTACATCTTTGTTCTTTCATGTAGTACACATTTATAAGTATTTATGAAGCTTCACTCAAAAGTCATTTTACTTATGAAAGAGTTGACTCTCCATGCCTATTTCTTCTCCTCCCCACCCTGTCATTCTTTCTCTTTTGCTCCATCTCTGTTACTCTCATCGACCCAATGTACTGCTTTGCCAGTTCTCGTGCAATGTCTGGGTATCCTTCCACTTGTGTCTCCATAAAGACATCAATCTCATCTTCTCAGCTTTCTCATCCACTTTCCGTTGAACTTAGGACAGTACCTGAGCCACTGACTGCGGTTCAGGTTCAGCCCTTGAGTGGCACTGCCCTTTCCCTTTGCCATTTTCCAAGCTATATAGAATAATGGGATGTTTACAGATGCCAAGGTCGGTTATGACTGTCTTGAAATGTGCTGCTTAGCTTTCTTACCTGGTTTATTTCAGAGCAGACTTGTGTATCAATATTGTACTCTAAGTGAAGCCATTCAGTAACACCATTCTTAGATTAGCTTCTTGCTAGTCTTCATTTTTCACTGTTACTGTTGGTTTTGTTTGTTTGCATTTGAAACAGGGTCTCATGTTTCCCATGACAGTCTTGAATGATGTAACTGATTAAACTTATGGTCCTTCTGCTTTCAGTGTAAGTGCTGGTATTACTGGTGCATGCACTGATGCACAGCAGTCTTCTCTACATGCCATGTCTCTTTCATGGGACATGCCAGTGGATTTGTGGGAAGTGTCTTATTTATTGCTGGATTGGACATTCTGATATTATATTAAAATCCCTAAAATTTGGTGACTGTACCTCTCTTGCTCATTACCCAAGAACTGAAATAATCCTTGCCAATAAGTGGGTGAACTTCAAATATAAATTAATTAGAAAATGAGAAATAGCTCAGAGCCTAAAAGAGGAAATATTTTCTTACTAACATCGCATAAATGGATTGAGATTTCCAAAACCTCACATATACACCCACATGAACATGAAAATATTCTGCAGTATGTTTTCATTTGTAAAGAAGTTATTCTATTAGATTTGATTCCAAAGCATGTACACCCGGAATCTTCCATGAACTTGGGACTTTCTTACACTTGGACCACAGCTGCCTGTAACCGGATGTAAACTATGCAAGGCAGCAGTCCGGGAAATAATTAACCAAGCTTTTACGTGTGCCACTCACTGCAGATCTTAGAGGACAGAGAAAGAACATTCCTTAGCTTTCCTGAGGTCTCTCTTTTCATCCATATGGCTGCACTTTCCAAATAACAGTAATTAAAGAACAGATTGAGAGTCCAGATTAAACTGGACCTGAAATGTCGGATGTTTGTCAACATCTGTAAGAAATCAATGAAATAGTCCCATCCAAAGGTTGTGACCAAACAAGGTCTTTGCAACATTGGGAGACCTGCTAACAAAACATGACAGTGCTGCCTGACCTTCTGGAGTGATGAAGGATGCTTAATCAGCTTAGTCAGCACGTGTTTGTTGACCAAGCACATGGGTAAGAATGTAAAGAGGAAGAAATGTAAGAAACACCAGCTTCTAGCTGCCTTTCCTACCTGTTAACAACACTGATGTTGAACATTTATGCTATTACAATATGCTTCTTAACATGGGCATAAAAAGAATGTATTCTCTAAACCACAGTTCAGTGTTGCAATCCGTATAAATATTAATTCTAGGATAAAAACTACAACAACCTCAAATCAGGATTAAGACATTAGGCAAACTATTTCTTTAGCCAACTATCTGAATTCATGGAGTACTTATATTGAAAAAAATTAATTTTAAAATCAGAGATGTCTTTGAACTTCTAAATTTTCTCTGCTATGTAACTTTTCAACAGTTTGTGTGGACCTTGTTTGTAACACTGAGAAAAATTGCTTTATTACATGTTAGGATGACAAAACTTAAAAAATTTATATAAAATTCCATGAATAAAATAAAACATGTACTAATATTATAGAAATGTGGCTAAATGCTGTCAGCACATGTTTAGTTCATAAATGTTTATTTGTTTAAATATACAACTGTTTAAATAGATACAGTCTTATATAACCAGAGTTTGGTTATAGATTTAACTAGTGGTTTGTTGTTATTGTTTTAGAGTGTTTGTTTTGCAAGCCAAAATATCTAATTAAATCAAATAGAAGGGATTACATCAGGAGGTTAAAAATTAGTTTAGTGAATGTATTGGATTACTGAAGAATTAGAAATAAGTTAGACACAATTGAAGGCAACTTGGCTGGAGATGTCTGGCTTCACTCAAAAAACACTGGAGACTTTGGAGTCCATCACCATGATGAAATAACCTGACCACTATTTTTCCCTGCCTCATACAACTCAGTCAAATAGGTGGACACATCACTGGACATGATATATGCCTATAATCCCAGCACTGGAAAGGAGGAAACAGTAGCTTTCTCCAGTCTTGAAGCTAGTTTGGTCTACATAGTGAGTATCAGGCTGTGTATCAAATTCCTGTCTCTAAAATTAAAATAAAAAATAAAAATACTCATAAAAGTTTAATTGGCTTATCACAAATCATTTTCCTTTGGTTTCCTGAAGGTTTTGGGCACCTTGAATTCTTCTCATATCGGTGTCACTAACAGAGGAGACTAGATAGATGCTTTCTCTTATGTTTGGCTTGTGAGCCTAACCTTTAATGGCTGAGCCATCTTTCCAGCCTGATAGAGGCTTTCTCAAATCAAAGCTCAAGGTGACCCAAATTAAAATAAATACTTTAAAATGACATTAAAGTTCCATACATTTGCTTTCAAACATAATGGGGAAGAAAATGAATAAAATTATTTAAGGAACAGAGTGAAACTTTAGTTTCCGGGTGAAAAGCTTGAAGGTGGTCCTAACGAAGAGAGCACCAGCCATTGGAACAAGAACATTTCTCAGTGGTGCTCAGCAGACACCTCACAAGTGGCTGGCCTTGGAGGTAAACTATGGGCCCTGGGAATTCTGGTGAAACAAACTCACAGTAACAACACCAAGATGACAGTCTTTGCCAAATTGCAGATTACAGGTATAACTTCCCATCTCTGGCCTCCATGGCTTCTATATCACAGCTGATACTGCAAAGAGAAAAGGAAAACTCATGTCTAATATTATTGTGGAATAGCTCTGTTTAATAGGCTCGGGTAGGCAATGGCCTCAAGAACTCATATATTTAAACAACTCTCCCTGGGTTATAGAATCTTTGGCATGTGAGGTCTTCCTGGGAGAGATAGGCCATTACAGAGGGGTGTTGGGGTGTTCTAGAACACCCCACTTAGCCAGAGTTCTCTCTTCTGGTTTTCCTCTGCAGTGTAGCAGCTGTATTCTCACCCCTGCTGTCATGGACTGGTCTGTTCCCAGTGCTGTGCCTTCCTTCCTGTTCTTGCTACTTCCCTGTTGATGAAATCAACACTATGATTGAAAGCAACTTGAGGATGCAAGGGTTTACACTATTCACTAGTTACAGTCTATCATCAAAGGGATGAAAAGGAGGAACTTGAAACAGAACCCAAATAGAAAAAAGAGCTTACTGGTTTGTTCCCAGGCTCATGTTTGTTTGTCTATCTCAAAGTCCAGCCCCACCTGCCTAAAAATTGTGCTACCCACAGTAGACTGAATCCTCCTATCGATTAATAATTAAAACAATGCTCAACTAACACACAGAGAGGGGTGGGATTGTATAGGCTGAAAATATGTTATTTTTTCATTCTGTTTAAAAGTATATTAAATTATACAATTATAGTATGTTTAATGTATGAATTTGATTGTAAAACAGAAAGTATATTTTTAAACAAAACAAAACAAAACAAAAATGAAATCTCATGGATAGTACCAGAATCTTGACTCTTCACATAAAAATTGTAATCTTTTAATAGCATTTAAAATATTGGCATCATTTCTGCCAATAAAATATTAACAGGGTCACAATATTTAAAAGAATGGGTAGTGCTCTGGCATTGGAGTTGATGAGAGACTGGGGACCATGCTGAGCTCCTCCTTCTGCTCCTTCCTGTAGAGCACACAAGACTTAGAAGCACTGTGGAGAAAAGAGAAGTCTGGGTTTCCAGAATAAATACTGTTGCCAGTACCTCAGTGTCATTCCTGGATCTTACTGAATTCCTTTGCTCCATATGTTCCACATCATTTACTTTTTGTTCTAGTAACAGTTTGGATCCCAGAGGTCATCTCCAGTTAAGGAAGCAGTTTAAGTGGCTCTGCTAAGAAAACAGGCTGGGGACAATGTGACAAGATGCTTCTTTGGCATTGCTTACCTGTCGATGACATTGATTTATGGTGGTGCCTACAGCCAAGCCTGGGACTTGTAGGCCACCATTCTGATGTTATGAAAAGGCACCAGGGAGTCTTTTGTACAATGTTTCTGTGTTAACCTGATAACATCCCTTGGGGTATAAAGCACTGTCCTTCCAACCATAGTCACAGTAACATCTAAAAGAACATTCATGGTCCTGACCAACCTGTGCTTACTCAGAGCTTTTTCTCCTCTGTCGGAAGAGCTCCTAGTACAATTGATGAGTCTTCTTGCATTTACTTCATTGGAATAAGCCATTTACCATATTCTTTCCTTTCCTATTCACACAGTGGAGTTCAAGTTCACCATTCTCATGAACTACAGATACAGTCTTATGTAGTTATAGTTTCATAGCAGTGAGAAATTGGCCCCAGAATCTTCTACAGATACTCAAGTCAGAGAGTGTCCCAGTATCTAAGACAAAATGGTCTAATAGTTGCATGTAATTTATTGATACTTTAAATTATTTCCAGATAGTTTATAATACTTAATATATTGTGAATACTATATAAGTAATCACTATACAATTTAGAGAATAAGTACAAGAAAAAGTTCTGTACAAATGTGGAAATGATATAATTTTTGGTTTAGTCTACAGATATGACATTAAGTGAAAACTGTATAAAATTCATTTCCATGTACAAATGCACACTCATATTATATATATATATATATATATATAATGCTCAGGTATACTCATCTATATACATTGCTCAGGCATACTCATATACTCATATACGTGGACTGCTCAGGTATACTCATATATACACAGTACTCAGGTATACTCATACACACACTGCTCAGGTATACTCATATACACACACTGTTCAGATATGCTCACACATGCACTGCTCAGGTATATTCATATACATACACTGCTCATGTATATTAATATGCACACATTGCTCCTGTATATTCATATATACACACTGCTCAGGTAAACTCACATATACATACTACTCAGGTATACACGTATATACACACTGCTCAGGTTACTTATATATACACACTGCTCAGGTATACTCATATACATGCACTGCTCAGGTATCCTCACATATACATACTGCTCAGGTGAAGCAATCCTATTTGTTCATGTGTTATGGATTTCCTTTACTATACTGAAAGAACAAAATAAAAGGCTTGAAGAGAATTATTTAGACTCAATCATGTGTCTTATTGGGTGTGAAGAATGGAGATACAAATATTCTGGGGGTAGTGAAGCATGTGGCCACAGCAAAGGCTTCTGTTTTGTGAAATCCTTCTGAAGTCTCTCAGTGGCTGGAAGGTAACAGAGAGGGAAAAGAATGTATTGTTCTAATGGAAGAAGACAAGAAGAAAAGTCATTATTAATACTTGATTAGGACTGACTTTACCTCTAAGGTAGATCAATCTAATTACAAATCAACTTGGCCAGATAGTCAGATATTTTACTAATATAAATGTTACATATGTCAAAACTTTAATTGACTTTTGTTTACCATTGTTTATCATTTAAGTAATGATGAAGTATTAAGGAAACAGATGTCCAGAAAAACGAGACATTTATGATAGGAAGAGTTAATACAGACATGGGCATTGCCTTAGGTTTCAAGAAGAATGCTGGAGATCTTAGAATTAGACATGACTATCTTCACCTATAAATAAGTCATCTTGGTTGAGGAAGTAAAGCCAGGATGGTGACAATTTTAACAAAAATCTTCATTTCACATAAGCTCAGATCTAAATCTAGGAAATATAACATTTTTTACTTTGGTTCCATTATATTCATTTTCCAAATATTAATGATAATACTTTATTTATTTTTCTAACCAAGGGATCAAAAAAGAATATTCTTGTGTGGTAAGCATGTGATAAATACTTATTGATTATATCATGAATAAATTTTGACTTAGGAAAGTTGACAGTTTTTGTATGAGTTCTCATATATTCAATCCTAAGCTTTATGAAGAACATGTAGGAGAAAGATTCATTTTGAACAAACAATGCCCTAGCCTCAGGTTTTTAATTTATATTTTCCTACTCATAGATACTTTTTACAACAAGGAACAGCAGAAGTAACAGGATGAAAAATCAAATTGTCTTTACTTTGCTGTTCCTTCCCCTTCTACATCTTCATCTCCAAATGGCATCTGGAGATCACTCACCATTTGGAAGATAGATGCATAATGGATAGTTAGATATGTAGGTAGGTAGGTAGGTAGGTAGATATATATAGAGAGAGATAGGTAGATGTCAGGATAGATGATACAAGGATGACAGATGTTAGACAGGTGACAAATAGATTGCTGTGGACAGATGTTAGGTGACAGTTAATGGCGAATGAATAGGTAGACAGAGGATAGAGAGGCAGATAGATGATAGAACGACAATAGGTAAGTAGATGATATACAGACATTACTGTTTGTGAGCACTTGTGCTTCACACCCAGGAAACTGTTCATTTTTTATGTAATGGATGTCTCGGAGGAAACTAAGTATTATATTTCTACCTGAACACAATGCTCACTGTTCTTTCTTGATTCTTCCTCCTGTCTATTCACAGCACCATAGCAAGCATACTATGGTCAACTCCATCCAACCCCTGCCTGGTTGTTTTCTCCCCTCCAATCTACACTCTTCTTCATTTTCAGCACAGCCATTCCCCTGAGTCTCCACCACCTTTCAGAGGACACAGTTGTCCTTGATCTGTTGTTAGCTCATCTCTCCACCTTCAGTTTTATCTTGCTGCTGCCAGGCTGTTTGTTTCCTCACCTCTACTAAGCTGGATGTACCACGTACATGCTCTGTCTGGTAAACATTTATTTCATTTTCAAATCTCATCTCACATGCTAAATACAATTAAGCTTTATGGGGTGACTTTTTCTTCTTGTAGCTAGACACATATTCTTTTCTCCTTACTAGCCCCATGATATAATTTATAAAAGTCTACATGACTGCATGAAGTAAAAACATCACAGGCTGCTGGAATCATTTGCATGCACATTTACCTGCTCTTGCTAGCTCTGAACTCTTTGGGAGTCTGTGTTCTATATCTTCATGTTGCTAGCACCTAGCAGAATCACAGGCACAGGGCAAAGGTTAATCTTTGTTGAAGAGAAAAAAATGATTGATCATCTTCCACTTACTCTTACCAATACAATCCAGTAAGGAAAGTCACTTTATTTCACGTCTATAAACCCAGCAACTAGGAGACTGAGAAAGTAGCATTGCTTGAAAGCTCAAGGCCAGTCTAGTCTAGAAAGTGAGATCTCATCTCAAGACACATAATATATGAATATATACATACATGTATATAGGTGTGTGTGGTTATATATATTACAATAAAATTTAGCTCATATTTCAATACATAATACATATTATATACTTGAGGTATTAGCATATATATGCAATAGGATTCCTCTTAGAGAAGTTACTGAAAAGAACTATTGTCATATTGACAATGTTAATTTACTATACTGAAAGGTAACAAGAGGACAGCAGCGTGCAGACCTTTCAGTGTAGCCTACTCAAAGACACCCTCTATTCTTTCAGGGTAAGACTTCACCTGCAGTGTGGCTTCTTACTACACAGAATGATTCTTGTTGCAGGAACAAATTGCAGAAAATACAGCATTTTTCCACAATGTTCAAGGTGAAAGAGAAAGCAAATGGCAAGCCAACTCTATAGTGCTAGCTATGGGATGCTGTATGAGATGTAAAGCCAACAGAGCCACACTCCTCCTAGACTTTCCGGATAGCACAGCAGTACTTCCGCGCTGCCATCAACACAGATTTGTGACATGAGAAAGGCTTGGCAGACAGCCACAGAGTAACACCAGATTCCATGGTTCCGTTTAGCTCTAGTTCGCTCATATTTCTTAATTTTCTCATTTCCCATTTCAGATGTGTTAAATCGGGTGTTGGAAATAAATCACTGGAACAAGATAGTTGAGAACTCCATTTCCTTCTCTACTTTGTCAGAAGTGCATTCATGTGTGATCACACACACCAAAACAGCTTCCTAGACTGTAGATATTTGAGGATTCGAGTTGATGTGAAGATGATACAATTTTGAGTTTTCTCTTTGGGGAGGACTTGAGGAAGCGGCTTGAATATACTCCATTACTTACTCATAATGGCTTGCAGTGGAGCTGAGAAAATTCTCTAAGTAGGTGGAGGAGAATGTGGCCAGTTGTCTAATGATGAATCTTGAAATTTGGCCACTTGTTCATTGTCTCCTAAAGGAACTAAGTGCAGGTGACTGGATGCACATTCTTGGTGATAGTTGTAGAGGTTTCCTGTGCTGAAGTTTAGCCTCCACTTCTTAGCTGCTGTTTTTGGTGTCCTCTGGATTAACTTAAGCCTGCTCGGCTCCTACTCCATATGTAAGTTAACTGGATGACCATGAGTTTTCTTCCAGGCACACAGCCAGAGGTGTCATGGATAAAGGATAAAAATGAAAAGTTTAAAGGAAGATGTGTGGGTGGGAAGGAGTGAATGTCAAAGATTCCAGCTGATAGAGGTCCAAGAATTTTAAGGACACAAATAAGTCTATGTTTTTTTTAAGGTCAACCTTATGAAGAGAATTTTTCTGGCAAACAGAAGTAAAATGTGTGGTTGAATTCAGGGAGAGCAGGCTATGATTTAGTGCCTTTATAGAGTAGGTCAGAGAAGTTTCACCACAGCTCTGAGTAAATGGTTTGCTTAAGAGGCAACTACTGTGTTTTCTGACATGGAAAGTCAAAGTTCTCAGAGGTCACATGCAGGATTGAAGAAGTTGATATGTTAAGCGTTGAAAGCCGAAGTATGTCTATTTTCTCAATTATCACAGCTATCCTTTAAAGTTGGCTTTGTCGTTCTAATTTTATATGCAAGAAATTAAAGGCCATAGAGGCAAGAAGACTTGCCCACAGTAAATACATGGTAGACCTAGAATTCAGATTATGTTCTGTCTGGCCTCAGCATCAGCTCTTTCTCCCTGATTCTTCATCTTTGTTTGGCATGCAGGCACGTGCTCCCCAGACTGCTTACTCTGGTTTCAGTGGTCATCTCCAGGCTTGGAGAAACTGTGTGATTGGCTTGCAAACCCCTAATTACATCAGCATCTAGCCTCTTGGCTCAATTACCCCGTCCTACTTGGGCAAAGCCCAGGTCATTCTCTGGGTTAAAGAAGTCTTAAATTGAATATATGAAATACAGAACAGCAAAGTTTGATGGCTGAGTTTTCAGAAAACTACAAAATTAAAGTTAAACCAAATTTTAAATTGTGGCTCAAAACTCAAATAGTGTATGAACCTCTAAAAGCAAATATATCTTACTCTGACTGACTACAAAGAACAAGATAGATTTAGACTTACATATTCTGGTGCATGTGATGATAATTGTATTATTTTGATTCTTTACTCTTTGCACATGAGTCTAAAATATACCCTATGCTAATAGCTTGACTTTGCCCATCATACTGATAAATGCCTTGACTTATTCCAATATAACTGTGCTGGCAAATAAAAAATGGGGAGATGTATACAAACACAGTTTGTGTTTTTAACAGCAAGAGAAATTTTGGGGACAATCATGGTATATCAATCTTTTTCAATAAAAAATAAATTAAGCAAGACTTAATTAAACAAAAATTTTTAAGTGTCATAGAGACTACAAAACCCAAAAGTCTCTTTCTTGGTACAAGTTTCAATCTACTAGGGAGGATAAAAAGCATACATAAATAATTGTGCTTCCATGTAGATTTTTTGAAGCCTGCCAATAATTGAGCCTTTCTTCATAAAATAGGTTATTATATTGTTCCCAGGAGGAGGAATAAAATATGAAACAACTGGTGGTCTCAAAGTGACATATACTTAAGAAAGGTGGTTGATCAGAGAATGGTGTATTAAAAAATGGAAAGACAAAACTCTAGGGTGGTGTTACATTTTATCTGTACTCATTAATATTGAAAGATATGATGACTTATATTTTTCCATTGTTGCCCCTTACATCTTCAACATTCTATTTTTATTATCTACAATAATTATATTATTATTGTTAATAATAGCTTTTATTTTTAACTTCTCTGTGTTAATCACTATGTTAAAAGCTTCATATAGATTATCTCAGTCACATTTAATCATTACACAAATCCAAAACAATAATATTATGATTTATTCACTCTTATTTTGGTCTCTTGAGACAAGATACAGGATATTATGCATTCTTGGATGACTTCCAAATCCAAATTCTGCTCGGCTCTCTAATAGTAGAATTATAGGTGTGAATCACTCTACTGACCATAAGTAATGTGATAGTATAATTTCCCTGTTTTATATGAGAACACAAATATCCAGGGATAGGAAAATGAATGAGAGTTACAGCAATGGAAGCACAGAGCAGAGCCATATGTTGAGAAAACACAGGATTTCCTATAGATTCCAACAAGGTAGAGTGTTTTATGTAAATCAAGAAGTCTAGGGGTCATGGCATCTGAGGAAAGAAAAATTCTCTGTACAGAAGCAATTAAAAGAGAAGAATAATTTGAAAGGATAGTGCAAATCCCTATGAGTGCTCTAAGGAGCAAGGAGATTTTCTATTAGTTTAGAAGGAGTTCTGACTCTGAAAAGGTGATATCTCCTGTAGAAAATAGAGAGATTCTATAAAGGAAGCATTTGCTCTTCTAAAAGAAGACAAAGTGCCCTGGAGGTACCCATGGAACTCTTATAACCTTGGGCCTCTGGTTCATTAACTCCCAAGGCCTTCAAGAATAAATGTTCTATTCAGCCTTCCAGATAACTCAATCATGGAAAAATTTATGAAGAAGGGTTGTAAAAAATAATGTTCCTTCAGATGCTTCTGCTCTACTCTTTGTCCACCCTGCATCTTTAGAATTTTCTGTGCTTCACAAATCCTACAAATGCAATGATTAATCTCCACTAAGTTCTTACAAGAGAGATGGAGGTCTTATATATTTCTAAAGAAATAAGGAGGCATTGTCAGAGACCAGGAGGTCTCTGTATAATTACTGAGGTTTCTATCTAAAGAAGCTTGACAGGAATCTTTCCTATTGGGTGTGTGTGTGTGTGTGTGTGTGTGTGTGTGTGTGTGTGTGTGTGTGTGTGTGTGTGTGTTTAAGGGAAATGTATTGTGTAGTGCATGGATGTGTGCATGTGTGTCTAAATCCATATGCCCGTGTATGAGCATGTTGAGGCCAGAGGTAGATGCCATCACTCTGCATTTGTCCATGAGTCAGGTCCTCTCACTGAACCAGTTCTCCACTTTTTCAAATAGGTTGATGGCCAGAAAGTCCCAGTGATCCTCCTTTCTCTGCCTCTACTCCCAGCCCTGGGATCACAGGTTCATTTCAAAGCACAGGTTTTAGATGCTAGAGGTCTGAATCAGGCCCTCATTCTTGTGTAGCGAATATTCCTACCACTGAGCTATCTCCCAGCTCATTTTGATTTTTACTCAGGACCTTAGTATGAAAATTCACCTATAACATTAAAAACGATTTGTATATCCAATTTGTAGGCTTTTCAGAGTATTGTCATTGTTCATTTCTTAGGGCTTCAATAAGTGCATAAAATCACAGCACACATGTCTAAGTGATCGGCTGGCTAAGACACAACTTACTGCTAATTAGCTCATTGCTGGTCTCATATTTCCATGCCAGAGCTTTTCTGACTTCTCTGTAACTGACTTGTTGAAAGAATTTTATTTTCTTCAAAATTTGTAAAGAGACATAAATAGTATACAGGCAGCCATGACAAAATAAAGAAAATTAAAGCTTTACAAAAACCATAAGACATCCTTGGCTATAGTGTTCAAATTCTTCAGCATTTTAAACATGGGAAGAATTAAATGTCTTTTCTAAACCAACTGTTGAAACTGGTTTTTAAAACAATCTTCCTGAATTCTAGGACTCCAACACAAAAAAGAATAATGGTACCCCAGTATTTTATATTCTATCTGTCTATCTATCTATCTATCTATCTATCTATCTATCTATCTATCTATCTATCTATCTATCTATCTATGGGTTATGTGCCATGGTAGAGTTCAGAGGATATCTAGCTATAGCCAATCTTTTAGACCATGTGGTTTCCAGGGATCAATGTTAAGTCATCAACTTGATGGCACCTGAATTTTACTCGCTGAACCATCTTACTAGTCTTTTATTAAATTATTCTATTTGGCAAAACTGATGGTTCTCAGTCTTTCTCTGAAACTAAGTGCTTTAGGCCTTTATAATTATCTTCCAATAAGAATATTAATGTTCATTGAAATTTTCATATTTTCTATGCTTACAATATAAGTGAACATATTATTTTTCTCGCTAAATCTGTTATTGTTTTAAGATATGTGATTACATTATTTTATACAATAGAATCATTTTCTATTTTGTTTTTTTGTTTGTTTGTTTGTTTGCTTGCTTTCAGGGTCTCACTTTGTAACCCAGGCTGTCCTCCTCAAACTCTTGGCAATCCTCTTGCCTCAACTTCTCAGGGTCTGAGATTATAGGCCTGAATTACTTTGCTAAGATTAAGCATCTCTTTAAATTGAAATGATATTCCATAGTCATTTATTTTGTATATAAGTATATATACATATTCATGCAAGGGCATGTTGGGGTGTGTGGTCATGTGTAAATGTGTTGTCCATAGGTCAACATCAATTGACTTACTCTCTTCTATACCTTATTTTTGTAACAGGGTCTCTTACTGAACCCAGAGCTTACCGATGTAACTAGACTGGCTAGCCAGCAAACTTTATGGTGCTTCCTGTCTCTACCTTCATACTGGGAATTACAAGTGCATGCTGGCATGCCCAGCTGTTTTATATGGGTGCTAGGAATCTGAACTCAATTTCTCATGCTGTCACTGTAAGCGTTTTACTGACTGATCACCTTCCTGGCTTATGGGTTCATTTGTATTATAGGATTCTTGTGGTTTTGTTTTGTTTTGTTTCCATTTTTGCCTAGACAGTGTCTGTTCTGTGTTGGAAAGTCCAAGTGGGACAATATTATCATGAGACTAAAATTGTAAATTTTAGACATGTCTATCACTTTATGATCTATTTTCTGAGTTTTGCCTCATTTTGAAGTTTGGAATTTTAGCTCATTCTTTATTGATTCTTTATTAATAATGAAGCCACAACCAGAATTCCCATCAATTCTTAATGATTGTCAGCCATTACTAACTATGCAGGAAAGACAGTACACATTAAGAGAAAAATTGTCTATATTAGTGCAGAAATTTTATAATTTTAGCTCTAAGTAAAGAAGATCAATATGAACGCTGAGAGGCTAATGAGTGTAGAAAGGGTGGTGTGTGGTTAGTAATGCTTCACTCCTGTTGGAATCATTTAGCAAAAGTGTTTCATGAAAATCCCACCACAGAATCAAGATGCAAATGATATAGCTCATTTGTTGCCAGCACAGTCAGTGACATTTTATAATGTACATCTGTCAGCCAGAGATATAAATGAATGAGGTGAACCATGCAATTTGCCCTCGGGAAGTTCCATTAGAGCCCCCAAAGTCTAATATTTATGAGGTCAGAATCAATTAATCAGATAGCTATATTGGCTTTTCAGCTCAGCAGGCTCTCTGCTCCACCACACTGTTGCAGTTAAAAGTCTTTCCTGTTTGGAAAAAGAGAGAGTTTGTATGTGCCACATAAAAGCTATTTTGTAAATCAATTACTATAGTAACACAGGATGGATTCAGTAGTAATTCATGGCCCCAGTGAAGAGAATGCAAAATATGTTCTTATCCAAAATGTTTTATCTCAGTAGGAGTACTAAATATTATTTATGAGCTATGGTGGCCTCACCTCTCCCACGGTTTACTGAATGATAAATGCTATGAACAAAATAAAGGTTGATGGTTTTTTTTTTTTTTTTTTTTTTTTTTTTGGCTTTTCAAGACAGGGTTTCTCTGTGTAGCCCTGGCTGTCCTGGAACTCACTCTGTAGACCAGACTGGCCTCGAACTCAGAAATCCGCCTGTCTCTGCTTCCCAAGTGCTGGAATTAAAGGCGTGCGCCACCACTGCCTGGCCCTGATGTTTACTCTTGAGGAGGTGGTCCTGGCAGCAGAATGCATACATAGAGCTGCCATGAAGCCAAATACTCACTGAGAAGAAAGCGGGAAAGGCCATCAGCAAAGATGACTCTGCTCGGGACATATGTGTGCCCTGAGCACATGTGGTTGGAGAATGACAGGGACGTCTTAGTCTCAATCAGACACAGACCAATTTTTGAGATAGATAGTGACTTAGAGGAGTTCTTTGGTAAAGACAAGCCTTAGAGAGAGTAAGAAGGTTAGAACTGTGTTAGCAAAGATCTTAGGAATCACTCTTTTCTATGACCTAGTATACTGGGCAAACATAAGGAACTGTATCCAAAGATTGTGGGCAACACCAAAATGCAGTCAGAGACAATACAAACTTTTCACCAAGTCTAGAAATTTACATTACTCTTCAAATATTTGTCCAGAGAAGCAGTAGGTGTCACATGCTTGTAGACAGAGGAGTGCAGAGATGGGAGCAGGACCCAGAAAACCAGTGAGCATATGGATATCCACTGGATTGCAGAGTCCACTCAGTTCTCAAGATACTGAAAACCACAGTCAGCAAACGCTGTCTTTGGCAAAATGAACAAGTGGCTTCAGCAAGTAAAATAATGCCATCTTTTCATTTTCTTTCTGAAATCAGCTAAAAACAGAAAGCAAAATGAATTCTAAAAAATCCACTGTGGTCAGACAAGAAACACATGAACTATAAGTGTTATTGTGAAATGTAAACTGATGAGGAGACAGATTTCCCAACGTTTGGTTTACCATGCACCCCAGAACCCAGACCACTAAGTACACATCTGTCAAATACATTCATTATGATTTTGAATAGTATGACATTAACTTTCATAGTAACTGCATTTAATTCAGTAGGAGCAGCACCTTTTCTTCTGCTCTTCTGTTTTTCCTTCTCCACCTCCCTTCTCCTGCTCCCCTTCATTTTCTCTTACCCCTCCCTCTGTCCTCCCCTGCTTCTCCTCTCCTCTCACTCTGTCTTCTGGCTTTAGATTAGACCCAGTGCTACACAGGCTGACTACATACACTCTCTAAGGCTAAGGGGTACACTTCACCTTTGAACTGGATCTCTGGGTGTTCACTTTTTAAGAGAAAGGAATTAATTCAGGTAATCAGTCAGGCACATATAGCATCAAATCCTGTTTTTCCACAAATCCAAAAGCATATGCATTGCTGACTGAAGGATGCTGAGTTTAAGAGGAACCATAGAGAGGACACCTGATGTTTGACTTGTAGCCTACCTTTACCATCTTGCCAAACATTAACTGTGCTGAAGACAAGGGATTTTTCTGTTTATTACGTCCCCTCCAAACAATTACGAAATACACAAGGAAAGATAAATAGTTATGTCTATTATATCTAATATATATATAAAATTATACACACATACACACACATATACATATCTATATCCCTAATAAACCCTTTTACACCAAGTGTCAAGGTATAGGAGTATGGCATGTCTTCTGAAGCCTTCCCACATTTTATGTCAAGGAACACAGTGCTGAAGGAAGGCAAAGGACAGCATGAAGTCCTTCTTACTGCAGAGTGGAGGAGAGATCAGAAGAGTCAATTAATTTTGCATTGCTGGTTAGTAGCAGCTGAAAAGGAAAGGTTGAGTGGCAAGTCACTATATTCTCTAGCACCTCCCCAACCCGAAGCACACATAACTGTGACGATCCTGAACAACACGTGTCAAAATTGGCAGTGCATGATGATGGAGCTAATCCTTGCTCCATGGGGCCAAGCTCTGACTGAGTTTACATATCTAAGTAGCACACATGTAACAAAGCTGCATTCTTTCTTTCTATAGCATAGATGTGTTTACAAAGGACCCCAAATAGCTCTGTTTTGAAAGGGATATGTCAAGTTGTTTTCACCACAGCAAAGACATTCTGATGTCTTTGATGATTTGAGATGCTATGTTTTGTTCCCCAAACATGCAAATTACCTAGGAAAAAGGGACTGAGCTTTTAGAGAGGTCAATTTTTACTTAGGGGGAATGTTTTGTATTACCTGACGCTACAGTCTTAGTTTTGATAGAATTCACTCTTCTCAGATGCTTGTGTATATACACTTAGCCTGGCTCCGCATGTTTTTAATCATGACAAAATCCATCCACTTTTACAGTAACTCTTTGCTTGATCAGAAGGAAAAAGAAGTCAGGTGATAGGTTCCCACGTCACAAATTACTGTAGCAGAGATGCTAAAAGAAAAGACAAATTTGGAGTTGTGACAGGAATGAATCAATAACCATAAAACCAGTGACAGCATATGAAAAGGAAAATACAATGAGTGGAAAGAGAGTAGAGCCCATAGGAGAAATACTGATGATTACTATCATTCTGTATTCGGTCTCTGTCTTCAGGAAGTGATTCTGGAGCTACAGTGAGAGACAATTTGCTTTCAAGTTATCTGGCCTCCTCTGGATTAGGATGCATTCCATTTACTTTGCCAGTCCGAAGTGTTGTTTTTGGATGAGACTAAGAGTATGTCCACAGTCCATATGCTTTTCAGTTAACTTAAGGATGTATTATCTGGAAGTCAACACTGACCACAGGAGTGTGCATGGTTTTTTTTTTTGTTTTTTTTTTTGTTTTTTTTCTTTTTTTTTTCCAAGACAGGGTTTCTCTGTGTAGCCCTGGCTGTCCTGAAACTTACTCTGTAGACCAGGTTGGCCTCGAACTCAGAAATTCACCTGCCTCTGCCTCCCGAGTGCTGGGATTAAAGGCATGCGCCACCACTGCCCGGTGAGTGTGCATGTTTTAATGGAAGGGTAGGTCCTGTGACAGAGGTTCTAGAAGTACTACATGAAGAATGATGAAGGATGGGTAGATGGATAAATTGGTAAAGTGCCTGCCTTGTAACCACACAAAAGCTGTGTAAAGAGAAATGGCTGATGAGCTGAGGAGTTGGGTAATTTACATGTATTTGTGAAAAATCATGGCATCTCAAGATCTGAAAGACTTTACTACGGGGGGTGGGGGGAACAATTTGGCATGTCCATTTCAAAACCAAGCTATTTGGAGCCTCTTTTTACAGACATAGCTACAATGTAGAAACTATGGAGCTTCCCAATGCACCTGTCACAGGTGAAAACTCTATCAAAGTCTGGCCAGTGGAGCAGGCATCAGCTTGGAAAAAAAGCACTCACTGTGAAAGAAAGAAGAATTGGGTTCAGATTCCCAACACTCACCTAAAAAAACTGGGTATGATCACATTTGCCTCTAACTCGAACATTAGAGGGCAAGAAGAGGCTCATCCTAGGAGCTGGGTGGCCATGAAGTCTAGCCGAAATGTTGACCTTCAACTTCATTGAGAGTCTGTGTCTGAAAAAATAAGGCAGCTTGCAGTAGAGGACAGCAGACATACTTCAGTCCTCTCATGTGCATACGTGGGTACATTCACCTTCACATATATCCGTACATAACTCTCTCTCTCTCTCTCTCTCTCTCTCTCTCTCTCTCTCTCTCTCTCACACACACACACACACACACACAGAGGGGTATGGAAAGAGAGGGTGGTAGAAAATCAAAAAGTATCATCAGAAGGATAGAAATACGAACTTCTAAACCCTTACACCTCAGCAAGTGAAATAGAAAGAGCCAATTAAGAGAAGATAAAATGACCTGTCATGTCCAATATAAGCTCACAGCTTCAAGGTAAGAGCGTGTCTACCATTTCATGGAGTTATTCTGTCTTTGGCAAGTGCTCAACAGGAATTATTTTCATGCTCCCCTTGACCTCCATTTTTGAGCACTGATCCTATTTACTAAAGCAGCCCTAGCTTCTGGGAGCACACTTAGTGCCAGGATTTGAGGCAGAACCTAAAAACAGACACTGGAAGTATTTCACTAAAAGAAGACAAACATATTTTCAGTGATATTTGGGTTGTCAAGAGACAAGATATTAAAATTGAGCATCAGAAAGATAAAATTTATAGCCAGTGGAGATAAGGTGAGGTTAAGGAAGCCATGAGTATATGATTATCCTTAAATTGCAACACCATACTAAATACTATTTATATTGTGCTTTCCAACATCATCTGCAGGTACTAATTGCTGTATAACCCAAATAGCTAAGATCTTGCACTATAGTTTTAGTAGACTACAGGATTGTACCCTATAGACAGAGATTTTATTTATTTATTTGTTTTTCATAGAAAAAATGAAAATCAGAAAGACTTGTTAAAGATGTGGGAATTTCACGTAGAATGTTTGGCTTTCTTCACATTTTCTGTAAGCAAGTCATCCCATCCTCTTTCCCAGGACCAGTATAGTAGCTTACACTTTTCTGACCTGGCCTGTGAAGCAGCAGCAGCCCTGAATGAGCCAGAATTTGATACTTCTGTTAAATGCTGCCTGGTTGCCTGGAACTAAAGTTTAAGTGGTGAGCTGAGTCCAAGACTGTGGTGAGGTGAGATCAGAGCAGTCAACAAGGGGAACACAATTCTTGCCCCTCCTGAGAAAAGTCCATCTGCTTTTTATTAGTATCTATAAGGGAGATAGGGCAGGGTCCTTAAAGGGCACCCCCAACTCACTGCAGCCCCTTTCAGGAGAATGCTTGGTTTATAGTGCCTTATAGCTGAGATTCTTTGGAAGCAATCTATGTGGAAAATCACTGGATGAAGCTTGGATATCTAAAGGGACTGTCCCCATCACTGATATTTACATCCACATGTAGGGATCAAATCTTGCTGGAACATTCCTGATCACTATGATTCAGTCTTTCTCTGCCTGGGTCATAGGCAGCTGGGTGACTGAAACTTCTGAGATTAGAAGGTCCAGACTCCTCCAAGGTCACATGCTCTAAGGAATGGAATACCAACAAGACCAAGATGTAGTCTGTTCTTTTGCATCATGGTCAACATGGCTGGTTGTCCACTTCTTCTACATGCAAGAGATCTCTCCAGGCCATCCCTGAATATGGTGGCATGGAAGTCAGGTTCCAGGATTCCAGAGCAGCAGGGACCCTTTCCAAGGACAAAATTCATGTCCTACATCCTATGCCTTTTAGTAGAGCAGGAGACAGCCCATATCAATACTTATGTGTTAGTTTATACATATCATTTCTGTAATATAAAAGACCTTGTGTTCTATAAATCATTTAGGGATTTGTTAGGTTTTTTTCTATCTGCTTTTTTTGTGCCTCACTCCACATTTTGCTTAGCTGCTAGATAGGAAACTTGAAGAGTCCAGCATGTTATGTAAACATAGAGACAAAATATTGTCAGATAACTCAAAGTGTTAGCCTACTTCTTCTATCCAGAGACAATTTTAATCCTACTTTGAAACAATTCCAAAGTGAGAGCTACATTTTAGCTTTGAAATTCTTTTGACTCATTGGAACAGGCGGCAGAAATCATATCTTCAAGTGTTGGGAGGAAGAAGACACAGCAGGAAATGAGAAGTAGAGGGGCAGATCAACTTGGATATGGAAAAGTAATGCTTTCCAGTGCAAAAGAACAGCAAGAGTGGAGTGTGCTTCGATGAGTGGACTTGGGAGTTGGTATTATATGCAGTTGATACTTTACATAGATGTTTTTCATGAGTATTGAACTAATGTAGCAAAGCAAAACACACACACACAGACACACACACACGGGGGGGGGGGGATCTACAGAACATCAAAACATACTGCCTTCTTCAAGAGGAGACTATGCAGAGTAGCAATACATTTTCAGAGCTTTGATCATGGTGGATTAAGATAATTGACAAGATGTCAAGCCATAAGGGGCTATATTTTATAGAGAGTATCTCTAAGCCAGTGAAAATAAAGGCTATTAAAAGACCTATCTTAGTTTCATGTCTGCTTCTGTAATAAAAATATACCCTGACCAAAGTCAACAGAGGGAAGAAAGGGCTTATTTTAGTATACAATTTCAGGTTACAGTCCATTACTGTGGGGAAGTCAAGACAACAAGAATGTGAGGCATGTAGTCACATCACACCAGTAATCCAGAAGAGAGCGAAATGCTCAGCTTGTTCATTATACTTCTTCAGTCCAGAATCACTTTCCTAGGGAATAGTGCTCCACACAGTGGGCTTAGGTCTTCCCATGTCAATTAATAATCAAGACCATCTCCAAAGGAGAATGTTTACTGTCCAACCTATCCTTGAAGATCCCTCCCAACAAGGAATTTCCTGAGGTTAGACTAGATGTTGTACAGTAGCTCTACCTTGTTCAATACAGACACACCAAGAATGTAGGTATCAAGTGCCTACTTGATAGTCCATGCTTAGACAGGGACATGAATTAGCTGAAAGCAATTGGATAGATATCTGAAGCAGTATACAGCAGGGTTTATGTTTTTGGCAGAAAAGGAAGGGAAGGAGGTTGGGTAATAATGAATGACATTGCAGATAGAAGTCCATGGATAACCTCTGAGAGATGAAAGGTACTGCATAGTGAGCTATTTGAAGGCTATGGATCTGTGTCTGCCCAAGTCACTCTTTTTGACTACTTGGAAAGATTTTAGAAGATGGATATCAGCTGGTGGGAGTCAGGGTTAAACTTGACCATATGGAGTCAGCTATACATAAACGTTTCACTCAAAGCCACATATTGATACCTGGGATATTCTTTCATCTAAAACTGAAAGACAACATGGATATGTACTCTGACTAGTTTAAGGAGAAAAAGAAATTCTTTAAGCCCATTGGACTCAAAGGGTCATTAGGAAGGCCAGAGAACCTGACTCACAAGGTCAAAGTTGTTCCTATGAGGAGAACACGGCATTAATAATCACTCATTTTATGAGGCTTTGTCTATTTTGTCTACTTTCTAGTTGCAATGACTTTCTCTCTAAAATTTATCTGTAGATCTTCTTTTAAAAATATGGATATTAATTTTAAATGTGAGAAATCTCGTTAGAATATATGTTAGTTTTTCATTCAAAATACTGTATCTTTTACCACTAATTATTTTGAGTCAAGTTTTAGCAATTATTATTTTCAAATCTTCTCTATCATTATTGATGCCTTTTCTGATTTTTGTATCAGTTGTTGAGAGGAATGTGTCAAATTTTATTATTAAATATGTTTGTAGGTATGCCTATCTCTCCTTGAGTTTCTATCAGTTTTCTTTGCCTATAATTTTAGGTTGTGATTTTGAACAGTTATAATTGTTCACTCCAGTAAATACATCATTTTATTATATAGGCAAAATTGTTGCCTATGGCATAATTATTGCTATTCAAATGATACTGGATCTCCTAGTAATATTCGTATCTACATTAATACAATATTCTCTGGCCAGAGTTCTCCTGCAGTATCTATTTCCATCTCTCTATTTCCATCTGTGTTTTTGTTGTTGTTAGACAATTATGTCATAACAGCATATACTTGAATTTTTAAACTCCAGTTAGGAAAAATTTGTCTTTCAACTGAAGACTATAGTCTGTTTATGCTGTACTTGCTAATTTACGTTTCATGTTAGGTTGTATCTTCTACCCTGGCTTCTCTGTCTTTCTAGTCCTTGCTCCAAACCTGCCCTGGTTCTCTTTTCTTCTCCATGTCTCCTTGTCTTGGGATAGTCATTCTAACTCTTATTTATTTTTTTAATGATTTATTTATTTTATTTATATGAGTACACTGTAGCTGTCAGACACACCAGAAGAGGGCATTGAATCCAATTATAGATAGTTTGAGTCACCATGTTGTTGCTGAGAATTGAACTCAGGACCTCTGGAAGAGCAACCAGTGCTCTTAACCGCTGAGCCATCTCTCCAGCCCCTCATTCTAACTCTTTTCCCCTCATCTCAGTCTGTATGGTTCCAACCACACCCCCACACACACATTTGGCATTTACTCTAAAGTTAATAGTAGCAAGGATGACGGAGCCAACTATTTTAATTTAATTTCTTCCCATGTCAGTATTGCTATCTCTATGTGTTTTAGATCTGTCTGCCTTCTAAACTCACACTAGCTCATCATCTTTTATTCAGGGAGATTTCAGAATTCTTTGCTTCATGTTCTGTTAGACAGGGTCTCATTATTTAGCCTTAGATAGCCTAAAACTTGCTATGTAGACCCACCAAGAGCTTGCAGAGGTCTGCCTGCCTTTGTCCTCTTAATGCTGGGGCTAAATGCGTACATTGTGGCTTTCTTTACTTCACGGCCATACTTAAGTCTCACATAAATTGTCATTTCTTCATACACACACACACACACACACACACACACACACACACAGACACGAAAAATCCTATAGGGAGAATCTACTACATTAAGTTTTTTATTTTTATTTTGGAGGGTTATATTCATATACTATTCATAAAATCAAGTTTTTTATGTAAAAAATTGAGAGAATAGTTATTTTTACAACTATTGAAAAGGTTCTGACTGCCTAATCACTTCTTTAAAGGTAATCTATCCATTTTCTTGGATGTTTTACGAATTTTCTCATTGTCTCCATGGTTTTCTGTATCATAGGATGTGGATTTCTTATAAAATCCTCTGCTTGGGCTGGAGAGATAGCTCAGTGGTAAAGAGCATTGACTACTCTTCCAGATGACCTAGGTTCAATTCCCATCTGTAACTCTAGTTCCAGAGGATCTGACACCCTGACACAGACATACTTGCAGGCAAAACCACAATGTACATGAAATAAAAAAAAAAATTTAAAAATCCTCTACTTACGATTTTTTTTGTTGTTGTTTCTCTCACCTCAAAGGTCTCTGGTACATTATAGAGGGTCCCCTCAACCTCCTAACTCCTGAGGTTGCCTGTTTCCATTCTTTCTGCTAGACCCAGGTCTTCTGTCCTTTTCCCCCACCCAATACCAGGTCATCTTCTCCTCTTCCACCTATCCCCCTGTCCACTTTCCCTCCCAGGTCCCTCCCTCCCTCCCCCCCTTGTGATTGCTTTCTTTTCCCTCCCAAGTGGGACTGAGACATCCTCACTCGGGCCCTTCAGCTTGTTGACATGTTTGAGTTCTGTGTACTGTATCTTGGGAATTCTGAAACATTTTTGGCTAATATCCACTTATTAGAGAGTACATACCATGCATGTCCTTTTGTATGTGAGTTTATCTCACTCAGGGTGATATTTTCTAGTTCTATCCATTTGCCTGCAAAACTCAGGATGTTCTCGTTCTTAATAGCTGAGTAGTATTCCATTGTAAATGACCCACATTTTCTGTATTCATTCTTCTGTCACAGGACATCTGGGGACTCAAAGGGAGGGACTATAGATGAAAGTCCCTACAGTGGGGAGAGGGAACTTATAGAGCTCACCTCCAGCAGAAAGACTGAGCATCAAGTAAGGGGTGTGGTTGCCATCCCACAGTCAAAAACTCTGACCATAATTATTCCTGTCTGAAAGAACTGCAGGGATGGAAATGGAGAGAAGCCTGAGGAAAAAATGTTCCAGCAACAGGCCCAAAGTGGAATCCAGCTCAAGGGGAAGCCCCAAAGCCTAATAATATTACTGAGGCTATGGAGTGCTCACAAAAAGGGGCCTATCATGACCACCCTCCGGAAGACCCAACAAGCAGCTCAAAGAGTCAGATGCAGATATTTGCACCCAACCAATTCACAGAAGCTGCTGACTCCAGTGGTTAAATTAGGGAAAAGCTGGAAGAAGCTGAGGAGGAGGGCAACCTTCTAGGAGGACCTGCAATCTCAATTAGCCTGGACCCCCGAGATCTCTCAAACACTGGACCACCAACCAGGCATCATACAGCAGCTGATATGAAGTCCCCAACACATATGCAGCAAAGGACTGCCGGGTCTGGGTTCAGTAAGAGTAGATGCACCTAACCCTCAAGAGACTGGAGGCTCCAGTGAGTTTAGAGGTCTAAGTGAGGTGGGGGGGTGGGGGTTGGAACATCCTTGTGGAGACAGGGCATGGGGAGGCAGTATGGGATGTGGTGCAATTGGAGGGTGGACCAGGAGGGAAATAAAATCTAGAGTGTAAAATAAATAAGTAAATAAATAATAACTCAATCACGAAAGAATGAACACGGTATGTACTCACTGATAAGTAGTTATTAGCCCAAAAGTTCAGAATATCCAAGATTCACTTCACAGCAACCATTGGGCTGAGCATGAGGTCCCAGATGGAGGAGTTGGAGAAGGGACTGAAGGAACTGAGGGAGTTTGCAGCCCCATGGAGGGAGCAACAGTGTCAACTGGCCTGACTTCCCGATGCTCCAGGAGACTGGATCACCAACCAAAGAATACACATGGAGGGACCCATGGTGCTGGCCACATACGTGGCAGAGGAGGGCCTTGTTGGTCATCAGGGGGAGGAGAGGCCCTTGGGCCTGAGGGTGTTAGATGCCCCAGTATAGGGGAATGCCAGAGAGGGAAGATGAGAGTGGGTGGGTGGGTGGGTGGGGGAATACCCTCATAGAGGCAGGGGGAGGGGCAGGGGAAGGGGGGTTCCAAAGGGGAGATCTGGAAAGGGGGAAAATTTTGAAATATAAATAAAGTATCAAAAAAAAACAAAACAAAAAAAAGATTTCTCCCCCAAAATAAAAGTAGTATAATAATTTAAGTACTTTCCTTCTTAATATGCAAAATAATTTTAGAATGTAAATATTGGCAATTTATCTATAGATTTTATATAAATGTAGTAGCTCAGCCTTCCATGGCCTCTTTTCCTCTCTTGACATTTACTTAGAGTACTTTCTTATTTATCTCAGAAGCCAGTGTTCCTTTCGCTAGAATTTTTTCCCTCCAAAAGTACATGTTATGGGTACACCAAATTGATGTTTCAGTTTTCTCAAGGGGCTTTTAAGCATTTTTCTTCTCTAAATGAAAATGTTCTTAATAGCTTTTAAGACATAAATGCCTTATTCTCCTAGTTTCAGCAATCTAAAAGCATCTTTAATAGAAAAATATTAGTAGATATTTTTGAAATGTTATTATATTTCTATGTTTTAATCTTAACCTAGTAAAAATTATTCAGAGTGTATTGTATATTTGGAATGGAATTCTATATAAAGATCAGAACAATTTGCATATTATATTTAAAAGAATCTCAAAAGTCATTGAATTTTAATGATGCTTAATAGTATTAAATTATACGTCTAAGCATAGACTCTAGTGAGTAGGAGAGCTGGGGATAAATCTCGTATTTTTCTCTGTGTTAATGCAATGTTTTCTTCTATATGATTCAAATTACATGTGACTTGCTAATTATTTAATAATGAGTGTCCATTCTTCAAAATGTGTCATTACACTACTCTGTGTTATGAGCATCAAGAGCGTTCTCAAAGTGAAACGATGACAAGATTACTAGGTGTTATATGCGAAGAAACCATTATAAATGCATATTCTGTCCTTGCGCAAAGTGTCATCATGTGTCACTGTACATGTGCCACTGTCGTCTGTGTTGTCCCTGCTTATACAGTTCCCCTGTAGATTTTATTGTGATTTTTTTTTCATTGAAACTGATCTCCATTCATGTAGAAAATGCTGAAGACAGTGAAGTCATGCAGGGGATAAGGACTGAATAGATTAAAATCTCAGAGCCTGACCCACAGTATTTTCCAGATAAGAAAGAAGTTAATACTGAATGACATACTGTTGTCTAGGGTTTATGATAGATACTCTACCCAAATCTTCTTATTTAATTTATATAAACAGCTTTGTTTGTTTATTTTTCTCATTGCTATGATGAACTACCTGATAAGAAGCACTTTAAAAGAGTTTGTTATGGCTTATAGTTTTAACCTACAGTTCATCATGGCAAGAGCAGATTCTGGCTGTGGCAGCAGAAGCATGAGGCTGCTTCGTCCCTTCTCTGTGGGCAGAGATGTTGAGACTGAGTTAGAAGTGGGGCTGAATTGTTGCCTCTCAGTGATACATATCCACCATTAGGATCCTTAGCTCTTAAAGGTTCCACAACTCTGAGAACAGAGCCACCATCTGGGAACTACACATTCAAATACACAAGGGTCACATTTGAATCAGAAAAGACCTATTCTAATTAGTTTTTTATGCCTGTGATAAAAACTGTGACTACTTGTCCTAATCACTTTCCCACTTGAAGGGATGTGAGGGCAGAAATTCAAGGCAGGAATCTGGAAGCAGAAATTAAAGCAGAAACTGTGGGAAAATGCTGCTCACTGTCTTACTCCTCCTGGTTTGCTCTGTTTGCTTAACTTACACACCCTAGGACCTCCTGCCCAGGGAAGGCATTGCCCACAATGGGTTGGACTCTTCTATATCAATCATCAGTTAAGAAAAAAATGCCCTGAAGGTTAGCCTATATGATGGCTTATATGATTTAAGTTCAAGTTTTGTCTTCCATGATGACTTTAGTTTATGTTGGCAAAACACTAGCCAGCACAATAGCCAACATGTTAACCATACTCACAGTTTTATGCATAAAGAAACCAATTTTTGGCAAGAGTAACAGAGTCTTTTCCTGTCTGTCAACCCATGCTAATTGCTTTCATTAGTAGGTGGCATCCTAGCAATTGGAGTTCAGCTGCTTAAGACGAGTGGTAGAAAACAAGGACATTATACCTTGAGAAATTAGTTCTTGAATTAACAATTGGTGCAAATGTATGTCTAATTCTAGACAAGGCATATTTTGTATCTTACAGCTTTATTTTTAAATAGTTGTTACATTAACACTATTAATATTCTTTAAAACCATTATAGAGTTTTACACATTCTTTGCTTGCAACGATGCCCCTTTCATATTGCTTTCAGCATCATTGTGGAAGTTCTAGCAAGTGTTATAAGATTGAAAAGAAGAGAAAAGAAAAGAAAAGAAAAGAAAAGAAAAGAAAAGAAAAGAAAAGAAAAGAAAAGAAAGGTATGCAGCTGAAAACTTTTTTTGCTCACAATGACATAATTATCTATGTAGACAATTGATTAAGAGCCATCTGGATCTAGTAAGTAATTATAAAAATGTTGAAAAATGTAAGATTGATGCTGTCAAATGAAATATTTTCTATGTATCAACATTAAATAGATGGAATTTTAAACAAAAGCCCTCCCAGTGAAATATCAAAACCTAAATCTTATAAAGACAATATAAAAATCAATGTTCAGAAAAACCATAAAACTCTAAAAAAGGCTCCTATGATAAGTAAGTAAATGGAGAGACAAGACATCTTGATATTTTGAAAATATTAATTCTTCTCAATTTGATCTATAGAGTCCACACAATACCAATGGAAACCCCTGAAAATGGAACAGATACATTCCTTGTAAAGCTTAAATGAAGCAGCCACAGGTGAGAAAACAACAATCAGAAAATTGGAGAGTACATTTAAAGGGCCAGGGCTACCTGTACTGCAGAGTTTTTGATGTCATAGTAAGAGTTTCATACCAATAAAAGAATAGACAAATATGTAAGTAGAATTGACTCTAGAAATCAGCCCACACAGAAACAGACTCCATTGATTGTTGATAAAAGGGCAAAGTCAGTTTAGTGGGAAAACATATAATGATTTTGAGCAAATAGTACCAGAATGAGTGAACTTTCATTTACAAAAAATCTCAACATATTCAAGGACATTTTAAAACTGGTTAAAATGTCACCAGAGATATACTGTAGACCTAAGTACAAGATACAAAACTATGCAACTCTTTGGATATACCCTAGAAGAAATATTAGACACCCTTGGATGTGGTAATGCACACCAAAGATACAACTGATGAAAACATGTATAATTTGGGGATTGTTAAAATCGAAAATATTACCACACCAGAGACCAAATCAAAAGAATGAGAAGATGGGACTATATTTAGAGAAGGCACATTCCATAAAAGACTTTTATTTAAATATATAAACAATGATTAAACAACTATTAAACAAGGAAGAGAATGAATGACCTAATTAGAAAATGAACAAAAGACCTAAGTACACACTTCCTGAAAGCATATATACAGGTAGTATAAAAGTATATGGAAAATGATCAGTGCCATGTGTAACTAGAGAATTCCAAACTGAAGCAAGTAGCCACACCTGCACACTCACTCGGATGTTCAGAATCCTAAACACTGCTGACATCAGATGCTGATAATGTTGTAGATGACTTGAAACCTCATCCCCGTGGAAAGAAATACAACCTGGCATAGTTACTACAGAAAACTGGATAGTTGTTTGCTTTTCTTTTGTGAAACAGGGGCTTATGTATTCCAGGCTGACTTTGCTAAATCTTAAGGTGAGCTTGAACTTCTGATCCTCCTGCCTCTACTTTCTTAGTGCTAGGCTTACAAATATGTGCCAACAGACCTGGTTTACTCAATTTCAGAAATAAATCCAGGTTTTGCGCATACTCAACAGCATTCTGCAATCCTAGCTACCTCCTTATCCCCAAGCATTTTCTTTCCCAAGCCAGCCATGCTCCAGTCATGCTAACCTGGTGTCATACTGCAAGGGAATCTATCTACTCACCAATGCATAGAAAACATGATGAAACAAAAACCTTCATAGCTTGTTTGTAGAAATTCTGCCTATAACCCAAAAATGTTTGGCTCGAGTTATCTTTCAACGAATAATGGAAATATAATCTATACTTCAGATATTGGAGTGATAGCACTAAAAAGAAATGAGTGAAAAGACCCATTGAGGACTCATAAGATTCAGGTTATTTATTGAAAGAAAGCATAGCAAAAAATTTGCATTCCAACTCCATGACATTTTAGGAAAAGAAAAACCAGGGAGTCAATAAAGGGATAAATAGTTATCAGTGACCGAGCAGAGGGGACGAATGGGTTAACCGGTCGGGTTTTCACATCACTGCCAATAGTGGGTACGTGTCTCCAGTCTATTCTAACCCAAGAAGATCCAGAACTAAGCATGAATCATGGTAGAATCTGTGAGGGTCAGGCAGTAGGATCTGTCAATGCACTCTTTATGTGTAGAAAATATGGTCACCACAGTATGGATATCAATATTTCAGGGGATCATGTGGGAGCAGAGAAAACATGGGTTACTTTCTTACAATTTTTTTCTAAATGTAAAATTTCTCTGAAAAGTACAGCATTATTTTAAAATGTAGGATTTTAGGTATGATAGAATGACTATAATCCCAGCCCTGGAATGGTTAAGGTCTAAATAGCAATGTGTGTGTGTGTGTGTGTGTGTGTGTGTGTGTGTAGCACAAACACACAGGCACACACAGGAATCAAAATCAAATCATTTAAGAGTATAAATATACATGTATAGCTTTTCTCATCTGGGATGACAGTGCTTCTTCCAAGAACCAAAGACCACAAAAACCCAATACCAAATATACAAGCCTTCTTTTGAGTTGTTGGCCAGAATTATCCAAGAGAATCACAAAGATACAGCCTACTGCTCTTGCCCTTGGTTGCCTCCAAGAGGTGGAAAGTAAGTGCTGATTGCTGAAAACACCATGAACTTCAGAAACTGGCCCTAGAGAACTTCTAAGCTAGAATTGACATGAACACTCCCTGTCTCAGTTCTAGTTTTCATGGTACCAGTAGATGCGAACTATCCAAGCTTCCAAGGAAAGGAGGCAACTAACAGTTCTACCCATTTATGATGTCCATGAACCACATCAGTGACCATCATTTCACAATAACCCTATGGGTGCTTTAATGGTCCACATACCTTGCTGATAACCAACAGCTCTTTAATTGCACCTAAGATTGATTCGTCTCAACAAGAGTGATACCATGCCTGGTACTGGAAACCTGGCTAATTACTTTGTGCTAGTGAAATCATGGTGACTGGAGGAAAATCCACAACCACTAATTTACTAAACCAGTCTAATCTCTAACAACAGTCTATAAACATCTGTACTTCCACCCAGTCTTCACCCCTCATTGAAGAAACTTCTCTTTGCAACAGACAGGAACCACTATGGAAAATCTACAGCCAATCAAAATGCAGAGTTGTTTAGCCTAGTCCCAATGTATAAATAAATAAAACATTTCCACACCTAAGGACTCAGGGAACATTGCAGAAGACAGGGTAGAAAGATTGTAGAGTCAGAGCTACAGGGAATTTGGTGTGAGATTGTGTCTCCTAGTGACATCAGAAGCTACACCTGCAAAGTTTCATCCACATGACTTCCCAAATGTGAGCTGGACAAGGATGACACCAACGGATATTCAAAACTGGACAGTTAGAAGTCCTAAAGGCCTCAAATGAACGATAAGCCACTGAGAAAAGCTGGAAGCGAGAGAGGTGATCTTCCCCAGGGACTAGCACACCAATTGGTTGTCTGGTGCCAAAAGGTCAGCCCTAAAAACAGACATATAAGTAACATTATATGACTCAACAGGTTATATGTAGGAATGTGTGTGTGTGTGTGTGTGTGTGTGTGTAAACATACGTATATGCTTGAAATGACAACAAGTGAAAGATGAGGCTATCCCCTTGAGGGAGAGCAGGGAGGGGGGCATGAGAGAGCTTGACTGGAGGAAAAGAAAGGGAAAATATTGTAATTAAATTATTTTAAAAACTAAAACAAGAAAAAAGCATAAATTAAACCCAAGGAATCTGAAAAAGAAAGGAAGACAATTAGAATGGGAGATGGAGGGAAAAATGAAAGAAAAGGAGGAAGGAAAAAATGGAGAAAGGGAAACGAGAGGGGGCAGAAAGTAGTCATACCACAATACAGACTATTTTACAAACTGTAGTTCATCCAGATAAAAGAGTAGGTAAACAAAAATGTCCAAATTGAAAAAGAACATAAAGAAAATACTTAGAGAATCAGTTGAGCTGTGGAGGGAGATTGGATATGGTATGTGAAGGAATATTAAAAATATATAAAAAAGGATATATTCACAGTATGGAATTGAGAGTGTGGCATGATGAAGTCAGAGAGACCCTGGATTTCCATCCTTATAGGTGTCTTCTTGAGCAGAGAACAACAGCAGCTTTTACCTCTGGCCTGGGAGATGCTGGGTCACTCCAGGCTCAGTGGGCTTCTGCCAGGAGCTGATTCCAAAGCTTTCAGTCCTGAGGTGGAATTGATGAACCAGGTTTGATTCAGGTTATCCAATAGTCAGCAGCTGAGGAGATATTTGTAAAATACAGTAATTGTCTTGGGCATATATTTCTTTTGGCAAACCTACAGTTGCCCCTTCTTAAGGATGGAGAAGCTGGCACCATGTTGGGTGTCATCAACATTGCCCTGGTCAGTACAGGGAAAAGCAGCAGACTTACACATTCTGCTTTGGAATTATCTTTTCATTTATGACTGTGCTAGAAGAGCACAAAGAAGAAGGATTTCATGGACGTTTCCCCCTAAGAATTATAGTTTTGCAGTAGTGCTGATTTATCATCCAAGAGACCAGTTCATAAAGCAGAAATGCAATAAAACATAATAGGAGTGGTTTTCCTTTGCCCCTTCATGCAGCTCTTATTGGCATTAATGGGACTTGCACGTGGTTTGGGGAAGGGGAGTCTGCATGATGTTTCCAAGGCTTTTATATTTAGACAGATTCAATGAGAAAATCCCATGTGTTTTCTGCAGGCACAAAATAGAATAAAAAGAGAGACACAAGGCCTGTCCTTGGAGAATACTGTGCTTTTTGTTGGTGTAATTTGATTTATTTTCCTGTTCAGGGGTGTGAGAACAGGGCAGGCGAGCATGGGGGCTCCGGAGAAGAGGGTGCTGTTTTATTACTGCAAGCTAATGTGCTGAGAATGAGTTCATTATAATCATTTCAAAGCACACCTTTTAAAAGTGCATCTATTTTGTGTTGATTTAGCACTTCACATGCTATATTTTCCTCCACCCCTATTCTGACACTATATAAAAACTATCTCAGACGGGGAAAAGGTAATGATTTTTTTGTTTTTTTACCCCTAATTCAATCAGACTTTCCAGTCTCTCTGGAATTGAGGCAATTGCCTTTTGCATCTCTCTCTCTCTCTCTCTCTCTCTCTCTTTCTCTCTCTCTCTCACTTGGTGAGTGCTGTCCTTGAGGTTGTACATGTCACTGAGTGTGTGACATTATTCTATTTATTTTTAATTAAAAATGACACACTTTTATGACACAATATGTGAAAATGGTAAGGCATTCAAATATAAAAACTGATGATAGTTTGGCCACTTAGAAACAGCATTGCAATGCTATATTGTAGACAACACTTATGTATAGTTTATGGAATTACATTTTTGTATCTTGCCTGAGAAGTTGTTTTATGATAATCATTTCTCCGTGTCTTTGTAAAGTTTTTGAAAACATGATTTCAATGGCTGAATAATTAACCATGTATTGATTAATTACAGGTATTTAGGTTGTTTCTAAATTTTTGTTGATAACCAACTTTCATTTTTTATAATGTTTTGTGCTGGAAATTGACATTCAAGCCTTACAGCTTTTCACATATTTGCCATTTTTATAGGTAAAACTATTCTAGCTTTAACTTTTTGTTTTCATTAGTTTGATTAATAAGGCAACTGAGCAGTTACTCAAATATTTATTTGGCTGTGAAGTCATTATTTGGTGACTAGAAAACCTTTTGTAACACCACATAAATCCTCCTATCTCAGTCTGGGGCTTTTGTTAGCCTGGATTTAAGTTTCAGTTCTGAGCAAAGGTTTTAGTGCTAGAAGCTAGAGATTTTATTAGAGAATGCTCAGAGACAGCTTGTCTTAAAAAGACACATAATTACTCATGGGTGAAGAAAGAAATTTGCAGGTCCACATCCCACTATGCTTGAAAAAGGTGTATGCAAGGTTCCAAACCTGCTTTCTTAGTAGTTTGGGACTCAGTACAATGTGTCTCCCAGTACCAATCCAGCCTTCAGTAAGGTAGATGAGCAGGTTCTGTCCCAGTAACAACCATTGTAAGCATAGCTAAGCAAATTCAGATGCTGTAAAAGATACTCTGCTTATTGCAGAGGACCCAGGTCCTGTTCTTAGCAGCTACACAGGAACTCCCAGTCTCCTGTAATACCAGTCTGAGGGAACCTATAACCTCTTCTGGCCTCTGGGGGCTCCTGAATGCAAGTGGTATACATGAACTCAAACAGAATTACACACATACATATAAACTGAAAATCTAAACAATAGCAAGTAAACCTTATAAAATGCTGGTAAAACTGTCTTTTGGAACATTCCAACAATAAAGATATCACCTCTAGACTATGACCAGAGTTTTTCTTTTAAGAATTTTAATTTATTTTTTCTGTCCCACCTCACATTTCCCATTTTCCACCATTAGCACTATAGTCCTGAATTTTAAACTGAGAGTGACAGGGCAAGACTGACAACAACTTGGAAGCAGTCTCCTTTTTCTGGTCCCCTTCTTTCCCCTTTCCTCCTTGTAATGGCTATTCTCAGCTGTCAATTTGACTGTATCTGGAATGAACTACAACTCAGAAATGGAGGGCACACCTGTGATCCAAATCTTGAGGCTGGAAGACATGGACACTTTATCCAGATCTTGAGTGTCTAGGCATGGTGTTACAGGACTTTAATCTAAGGAGACTGAGGTAAGCAGATCTCTGAGTTCAAGGCCAGCCTGTTACAGAGCATGTTCGAGGTACAGAAAAGCTTAGGTCCAGGCATGGTGATGGGTGGTACATGCCTTTAATCCCAGGACTTAGGAGACAGAGGCATGACGATGTCTGAGTTCAAAGTCAGTCTACAGAGCAAGTTCCAGGGCAGCCAAGCTTAGCAAGTGAAGGAAACCATCAAAAACACAAAACTGAGGAATATATAATAGGACAAGGGGCCCAAATTCCAGCCCCAGCAAGCAGCAGAACTTCACAGCTTTGGTTATGTGGCTCTAGCTTTAGAGTCTCCCCCTGGTTGCCTTAAGATCAAGAAGCACAACTCTTGGCTCCTCCAGCACCATGTCTGCCTGCATACAGCCATGCTTCCTGCAATGATTATGGACTGAACCTCTGAAACTGTAAGCCAACCCCAATTAAATGGTTTCCTTTCTAAGAGTTGCCTTGGTCATGGTGTTTCTTCACAGCAATGAAACCCTAACTAAGACACTCCTCATCCTTCTCTTTTTTTCTCCTCTTTTCTTGTTATTTTCATCCTCTTAGACAATGCCATACTAAGTAGTTTCCAAATCAAGGTCCCCCGCCTCAGTCTTCTGAGTGCTGAGGTTAGTCATGTTACCACACCCAGCTGTATTTTATTTCCATTATTTGTTTCCTTAGATATTCTGGAGCCTTAAACAGTCTTCTATCAAGGACCATACAACAGCAGAGTTAACATTTGTCTTCTTACAGACAGTCATTTTCAGTTTGGTTAATTATAACATCTCTAAAATATATTTGTCTTGCTGTTTATTAATACAATTAAAAATGTTAAGCAAATTACTTTCTTAGGAAATAAGTTTTTATATAATTTTGATTATATACTTGATTTTATAAATTTTGATATGTTTTATATAACTTTTGTTTCCCATGAAACAGCTTGTTACAATATATTAAATATTTCTTCTCTTCTCGTATTACTTGATATAGTTTGTCTTGAATTTCTGTCTCTCTACTTCTGGGTTTTTGTTTTTGTTTTTTGTTTTATTTTTGTAGAGAAAAATCCCTTTGAAAATGCTTTTTGTCCCTGTTTCTTCCACTAAACTTTGACAGAACCCTTTCTTCTTTTTAATCATGGCAGAAACCTCTAGAAGGCTGTCTTAGCTCCTCTTTCCCTTTGGCATTTTGTTTTTCTGTTACTTACTCTCATTTCTGTCCAGTTCCTGGAGGGCACTAGGAGAGTAGACATTTGTTTCTAACCTTCATGGGTGATGGCCTATGTGATATCACTATAGATGGATTTTTACCAAAAGGGCAGAGGATGTCTCCTGAAGGCTAATTTTGAGGTAGAATTTTATGAGTGATTGATCTTTGTACCAAGAGTGAGGCCATAGGGAAATGCTTAGAGAGGACAAGGTAGAGTGCAGGTAAGGTCCTGCCTGCCCTGCTGCTGTGGAGGCAGAGCTTCAGAGGGAGCCAGGGCTGTGTTCCACAGTATCCCATTGGCAGTCCTTTTGACAGTTCATAAAGCACGAGAAAGCAGAGTGGCTTTTTTAAACAAACAAACAAACAAACAAACAACAACAACAACAGCAAAAACAAAGTAAGCACTTACTAGAAGGCTAGCCAAGTAGTGAAATTAGCATCTCACCTAAAGGTGAGCAACCAGGCTTTCATAATGCACCTAAGTAGACTGGCTTTTACTTTGCTGTAAGGCATGGCCGTTATTTTGTTAATAGTGATCTGAGTGCTTATAGGCGTTATCTGATTCATTTTCACATTAATGCTCTTAACTCACAGAAGTCTATTTCAAGCTTGGAAACATGCAATTCAATCCACACAGAAGGTGCTTTCCCAGGAAAATCTCCTTCTGGTAGGGTAGTTGCAGGAGTGAGCTCTTTCTCCTCCCACTCTTTTCTGCCCAGAGCCCCACTGCTGTCATTTCCTCTGAGGAGGGCAGTAGAGACCCACTGATGAGGCTGCACTTGAAAACTCTTTGTTTCTTTTTCCTGCTCAGACTAGATTTGCCTTCTTTCCCTGCATAATTTGATCATCTATGCTCAGGAGAACAATGGTGTCCAGGGGGAGATTTTCAATGACTATCGCTTGGCACACTTGTCTTTAAAAAGAATCAAGTCACAAACACAGCCAGCCAGGGTGAAATCTAGCCTGTAGATAAGTACACAGTGCTCACCTTCCTTAGCTCCTGAGCTCTCTAAAGCTTCCTTCATCACTGAGGGGGGGGGGGGGTTCAAGTACAATCTGAGCTGACCTGGAACTGGTGATCAAGTTTCTAAATTCTGCTTTTCGTGTATGATTCTGCTGTCTTTCTGCTCACCATATGTTTACCAACATTTTAAAAAAGTACCTTGTATTCTTGTTATCATATTACAAATCTTGACACAAGGTCTGGTTCTGTCTTATTTCAAATTGAACCTGAGTCACAGTAGCAGCTTCTTGCCCTTTAGCAGAAAGTTAATTTAGTGTCTGAATATTTCCTTGAAGGGTAGAAAAGAGCTAGAGGAAAATTATCTATTTTAATAGAAAAGATAAAAACAGAGACACCAGATGAGTGAAAAGAACATCGGGCCACTGCTAGATAAACACTGTGCACTGTAAGATACAGATGCTCATGGCAATGAGAGCTGGGCAGAGAAGAGGAATCCGACCCAGACCTTGAAGATGGGGTGACTGAGAAAGCTTGAGTAAAGGGAAGGAGCATTCATAACCTGGCTGTTCTCTTGTGTCAGATACTGGCCCAGGGCCAAGCGGCAGACTGTCTCCAAGACTTCAGGAGGAGTAAAGCTTTCAGTCAGCATCCAGTAATGCCATAGTTGGCATGATTCGATTGGATGTTTAATGTAGCTCGGGTGCTTTATTCATGATGTGAAATGAAAATTTCATAAGGACACCTAGAAAGTAGGGCTTTGGTTTATTTTTGGTTTTCCAGATATGCACGTGCATGTGTATCCATGTCCATATGTAGTTGAAGAGATAATGTATACAGCAACCTAGGACAAAAAAGGTGCAGGGTGAGCGAAATGATTCAAGACATAATTAGGTTTACACTTCTGGTGCTTACAGCTGGGGGACCCTAGAATACTGAATAAACAGAAGAAACTCTGTCAATCATTTCCTGGGTACTACATGGGTCATATTGCTGAAAACACTCCAAGTATCCTATGTGCGATCAGACCTGAGTTTAGGTGGTTGATAGACAACGGGTGAGCTCAGTGTTTTGTGTACATAAGTCTGTCTGGAATGGAATAAAGGAGATGCAGCCAAAGCCAAGGGAATAAACCAGATAAGCAAATGAGGAGGTCTCTCAAAGCCCTGCAACTGTGACTCAGGCAGCATCAGGCATTCAGCACTCAGGAAAATCACTCTGTTCCAGGAGAAAAGGCTTTAGTGTAACTATGCTACACTTCCTATCTGCACAAGACTTCATAATCCAATCTTCTAAGACATGAAGTGAAGTTTAGTCAAGAGGCCTTTGTGGAATGTTCCTACACAAGTGGTGTGTGCTTTCTGGACATTTTAAAGGTGGAGAGTTCATTAATGTTTGAAGGCAAAGGGCTAAATCCAAAATCAGATGTTGTCTTGTTGAATAATCCCAGTTCCTGCAACCGTCATCTTCCTTGCTCAGGAAATGGTTTTCAGGCAAGCACCACACTCTGTGTCCTGTTGGACACTTGGTCTGCCTGGTCCCATGTTAGGAATGTACCCACACAGCTTTGAACAGCAGCATCCTGCTGTTGCAGCTCTCAGCATCTGGTGATAGGGAGTGGGAGGTGCGACTGTAATAGGTCTTTAGAAAAGAATGCATTGATTTCTCTGTGGATTTTTTAAGGGCTTTGGGACATGACTGAGGGGAACGGCTAATTACTATTTATGACTGTTTCATTCAGAGCTAATTGCCGGAGCTGCTGCATACACTGACGCCTTCACGGTGGCTCTGCAGCAAATGTGCAAACACTAATAAAATGGTCGATAGGGCCGATTCTCTACATGGAAGTCCTGAGACACGGTTAGCATGCTTGTGTATTTATTCATGAAAGCACGTATGAATACACACACACACACGCACACACACACACACATACAGAGAGAGAGAGAGAGAGAGAGAGAGAGAGAGAGAGAGGTAGTTTTTGGGTTTACTAGAAGTCATATGTGATTTTGTGTTTTTATTGAATTAATAGGATGATGAAGGACATGGAAGTAGTATGGGAGAACCATGTTCTCAGGCATTTTGTTAAGAGAAAAACAGAGAGATGCTCTGCAGAGACTTGTCCCACAAGTAAGACTTGGGCTTTCAGCTCACGACTTCTTTTCCTACTTCCTGTGAACTCAAGGCAGTTACAGAGTATACAGGGTGTTCCTGGATGTGGTACAAGTTGAGCAGTGCACACCTGGTGAGCAGTTCTTGGTTTGGGCTTTGAAAGATGTTTGAAATGAGCGTCTGTAACATCAAGCACATTCCTGCTCACTCTACTGTGAGCTGGGGATGGAGAAGCAAGGCTGGGGAGGTATTCCGAGGCCTGGCTTCTTCTTAACGTGGCTTAATATCTGCCTCCTCTCCTCTCCTCTCCTCTCCCCTCCTCTCCTCTCCTCTCCCCTCCCCTCCCCTCCCCT
>CM052714.1:33774471-33807338 GCA_028551405.1 Uromys caudimaculatus | reverse complement strand
TACTTATCTTGGAGCTGAAAGCAGACCCACAGCATATAACAATAACATAACAACAACAAAAATAAAATACAGCAAATGATAAGTAAGAACCAGTTTTGCCTTTTGATTTTCTAATCAAGGGAATCAGACTAATCTCAGATAGAATGGTTTTAGTGTCTGGGGCAGACCACAGGATGGTTGGTCCCTGTAGTAAAGAGTGAGGATGGTCCATCTCTGTGGTAAGAGCTGAGGATGGGCTCCAGGTTGATGTCAAGAATGGGTCTAGGGTGTTTTCACCAGAAATGGTCCAACCTTAGGTGCATGAGGATTGGGTGAAGCTTGGGGGTAGTGTAAGCAAAACAGCTTTTCCCAAGATAAAGATACCTAAGGACTGGAGAGATTTTCCTAAGAGAGCCAGAAAGGGCAGTTATGCACCAGGCTGTTGGTGTAAGAAAGGTTGGTCTCCCTTGAAGTAGTACAGAACACACCCAGACACCAAATTCTCATTCCTAAGGAGATTACACAACAGGGGCAAGCAAAAAGGGAAGTTACAAAGGATAACAGGTAGCAGCAGCAGCAGCAGCAGCAGCAGCAGCAGCAGCAGCAGCAACAACAACAACAAGCTGCACCAGTTTGTTGTTGTTGTTGTTGCTGTTGCTGCTGCTGCTTTTGTTTGGTTGGTTTTTTGCAGGAGTGGGCTTTTAAGAAGAAAAAGTGAGAGTCTATGCTAGGGTGAATTGGTAAATCCTCATTGGACATGTTAGCCAAATGATAAACCTTGATTGAATTGCAATTGTTGAACTTTGGCGTTTTGTCTCAGGAACGAGCCGGTGGCTCTATCAGAGAATGAACCTTAGGGGTTAGCTTCAGGAATGGAATGGAATGGATTTTAGCGAGCGGGAGAAAGGTAGAATGCAAAACCTGTTGTCACTAGGTTACCATTCTCAGACCTGCAAAAGCCCTTAACTTGCAACATTGTATTTGTGAGGCAAATTACCAGACTTTGGTTTCCAAACCGGTGGGCTCCTGGCCTCAAGAGCGCCAAGATCTTTGACGATCAATACTGACATAGAAGCAGATTTGCCTTCTGAAGAAAATCTAGGAGTAGATTCATGTGCAGCTCCAGGGAAATTAGAACAGAAAACGGAGCATGTTGTTAGTCACTGAAGGGCAATGCACATCCCTACCACTGGCCATCTTAGATTACAAGGAAGCATCCCTAAATCCAGATATGAACTGAGAGAGGAAGGACAGGCAAGAAAACCAGCATTATGGAGACTGAGGCAGATGCTTCACAACTTCCATGCTAACATGGATAACCGATAGAGCAGAATCCAACTATCATTGACATTCTTCCAGTCATCTCATCTTGGAGTTAGAGCTTAGAGTCAGAAATAAGTGTGTTTAGGAAGCACAGTAATATGACCTGTATCAGAACATTGTCTATTGAAGCCTGCATAATTGTCTATTGATTGCCTGGATTTAAGACTGTGTTCTGCTCTTTAGGGTACCTGAGTCTGGTTCCCAGCATCTATGCTGGGTGGGTCACAAAAGCCTGCAAGTCTATCTCCAATAGATCCATTTTCCTTTTTGAGTCTCTGTGGGCATCTGCTCGTATGTGGTGCATGTGCACATGCACACGCACACTCGCACACGTGTGCACACACACACCAGAATACATACACACAAAAAGTTTAAAAAATATATTATTAAATGTCTAAAATTGAACTTAAATGAAAGTAGGAAAATATTCACAGACATGTCTTAGAGTCACAGACTAGCTAGATAATAACTCTTTGTTGTAGGTCAGGTTTCTGGAAACAATGGACCACATTTTTGTTGTTCTTTAAAATAATTTTTATTTATACTTTAACATTTCCATGTATGCATGCAATGCTTTTTGATTTTTAAAAATAACATTTTAATCGATTTTGAGTTTCATGCATACATACACACAATGTATTTTGATCAGATTTATCACCTATTCTCCTCCCAATTCCTTCCAGTTCCTGCTCCATCCCTCCCAACTTTTTATATTTAATAATCCACCAATGTTTATTATTCATCATCTCAGGGGTGTAGGACCCTAGTAGAGCATAGTTGACATATGAGGGACCCATCCTTAAGACAACTCACTCTGTCTCACTAGAAGCCATCAGTTGTCAGCAGTTTGTGAACCTCTTAGCTTGTTCTAGAACAACTAATAATAGAATTGCTGTGGATCTCATGCAAGGTTCAAGGAGAGGAAAAGTAATAAGGTGGAGCCTGACTGAGGGCACGTGACAGTACTAGAGCAAAGAGATGTGAAGAGAATATTAGCATGTGATGTTGCAAAGAGCGATGAACTCCACAGAGGAAGACTTGCCTTTTCTATTTTTGCTTCTACTGGTACCCAGGACTAGGGCACTGATGCATGACAAATATGTCTGCTTTTCAGAAAGATTTGATTCTGCTGCATTTTAAAAATATTCTTTCTGTACCCTTATAAACTGTATGTCAGAATTCTCTCGTTGTTTTTTGTAAGTAGATTCTAAGAAAACATTGATTTGTGAAGTAAGCTGTGACAAGATCTCATGCCCTGAGGGGCATAAGCAACAGCAACAGATTGCCCCACTGGAAGCTACAGGGCCATTCTGGCTTTGCAGGCTGCAGGGCAAATGCTCAGCTTCATATGATATTGTCCTTGCTCACATGATATTGCCTTTGTGTGCCCCAATCCTCTTTTCTCAAAGACACCAGTCATACTGGATGAACAGCCTACTGTGCCATTGGATGAAGAGTCTACTGGGTGAACAGTCTAGTATACTGCTGGATGAACAGCCTCCTGGATGAACTCTGCTCTAGTGTAACTTCATTTTACTAATTACGCTTTCAGTGATATTATCACCCCGTGAGTCTACATTTTTTATTTCTGGTGGCTAAGATTTCAACATAGAAAAAGTTATTTTTAGCAGAAAGCACAGTTAGATGCGCAACAAAGCATAACTTTTGTTCTTTAATCACTTGACAATCTCTTGTTCTAGAGTGCTCAGTTTTGAGTTGGTTCAACATTATCTCAAGTAGATTAACCTTTATCACCTCCTTCTGAACAAAATTCTGATTGAGAATTCTTTACAAAAGGATTTGTGACACACACTCTAGAGTGATCTGTAGAGAGACCAGAGGTCTGATTTTATTTCCGGCCCAGAGCTCTGAGATTCACATGAGATAAGTTCTGAGTTTAAAGATAAGGTTGGGATGTGCACGTCAGTATGTCCACAGTAAACATGGATGTGACTCTGTGGGGACTGCTCACTCAGGATAGCATTTGCCTGAGTTCAATCCCTAGAACCCATGGAAAAATATTGAGCATGGCATACCTATCAGCAATCCTAGCCTGGACAGGTAGAGACAGGAGATTCCCTAGGGCTCATGGGGTAACCATTTTAATGAAGAAGCAAGCGCCCAGTTCACTGAGAGACCTTTCTTATGAGGAAGACTTCAAGCATAAATTTTTGGCTTCCATATGGGCACACACACATACACATGTACACTGGGAGAGTTTACAGACTCTGTGACCCCTATATTCTGATGTGGACAAGGCAGTTGAGTTAAATACAACTACTATAAGGGGAATTTGGGTTGTTTTACTCACTGGTCTTACTGTAGGTTTGCTGAACCAGTATTTTGAGAATTCTAGGAAACCTTTGTGCAGTTGCTCAAAGCTTGAAATATTATTTCATTTCTAAAGCCACAATCAAATTATAAGCTAACCCAAGGGCAGAAACTTCTCTTCTACTTTCTTTCTTTGTTTCCTAAAAACATTTAATAGAATTACTTGTATAATATACATGTTCAGTGGTCAACTATAAATAGTTTTAAGCTTCAGAATTTGACCTCTAAACAAAACTGTATTTTCTCATTCATAGTTTATTTTCTAAGTGTGAGCAGTTGGTGTAGCAGGTTGATATCCAGTTATAATGACTAGTCATGATCCCAAGGGATTCTCTTGTCTACACCTGTCCAGGGTTAGCATTCCTGGCCTGTATACCATATATACTATGCTCAACATTTCTACAGGGGTTCTAGGAATTGAACTCATGTAATACATACAATCAATGAACTTATATGATCCATACAACCAGTGTGCTGAATCAAGCTCATAAAAACATGCTCACAAAGCAATTTCTTACTGTGTAACTTGTCATATTAAAATGTATTCAAAAGCTATTAATGGTAGTATGTTGCTGTGATTCTGGCAAGCTGGAAACTTGAGTCAGAAGACTTGTCACAAGTTTGTGTTCAGTCTGACCTACATTATGAGACTATGCTTCTAAATTCAATCAATCAAACAATTAAGCAATATCTCTTCAAAACAAAAAAAAGTATGTATTTAAGGGAGAAATGAGCAGATGCATTACTGTACGTGGTTTCTAGGCAGACATTTCTTCTCTCTACTCACTTGTAGGCACACACTAACTGCTTGTAATGCCCAAACACCTGATTTTGTAAGCAGAATGCATTCACTAAAATCATTAATAAATGTCCCAGTCTTCATTAAAATGAAGGATTATTGGCTCGAGAGGTGTCCTAGTGGCTAAAGTACTTTTGATGCTTACATGAGGACATGTGTTCACATTCTCCAGGACTCATGTAAGACTAGACACACTAGTACAAGTTTTTAATTACAATGAGAGATGGAGACAGGAGAATTCTTGAAAATTGGAGGTTCAACTATCTAGACAAATATAGCAAGAAAAAGCAAGAGTCCATGTCTCAAAGTAGGAAGTGATAACAGACACCCAAAGTTGTGCTCTGATGTCTACATATATGACGTGACATACAAGCATGCACACTCACCAGACATACATACAGATATACATACACACAATATAGATAGATGATGGATAGATAGATAGATAGATAGATAGATAGATAGATAGATAGATAGATGGTGGATATTAATATAGTTTTTTCTTTTCTGCTAATTTTGAAGCTGGAGCCTCTGGTCCTCAGTAGAAAGCTGTAAGCTAGATTTCTGCCTTTGCTTTCTGCTCTGAGTTCCTCTTCCCTCAATTGTTATAGAGCCCTCTAATGTCAAGTATGTAAAGAACGGATCAGAAAAAGAACAGCATTTCCTGGTTGTGTTATATTTTGTGTTTCCATCTGGAGCTTGGCAGTTAATGCTGACGTCTTCTTTTGAGCACTGTCATTGGCTGTTGGTAATGGTGATTCCTGGAAACTTCCTAGTCAAGCCTAGTCAAGACTTGGGAAGAATGAGTATCTGTCTTAGTTCAGTCCTTTTGTTCTTCGGTAGCTCATAGAAACACAGTCCATTACAATTCTGGGCATGCACGAGCCTCCTATACTATCCTTGTAGGTAGCCCCAGAGTACAGAGAGCACTAGTAGCTCTCTTCACCTTTTCTCCTTCTTTGCTTACATCTGTATCCTCACTGCCAAACACCTGCTCATATTTTACCAAATCCAGTGAAGTCATTTCTCCTCTTCCATAGCCTTCTGTTGTCTTCCTAGCTTAAACCAGGCCTTTGATCCTATGATTATCCTAAAAGCCATGGAAAAAATTTAATGTGTTATCTCCTAGATGCTGTTTTACTATGCCCAGAGGCAAAGGACACAGACAGTGAGTCTCACTGCCCCCTTTTCACTTCAGATGTGGACTCACAATAAACCATAGATTCCTTAAAAATGATATTTTACAAAGCCTTTATACCTGATTTGTGTGTGTATTTGTGTGTGTGTATGTGCATGCGCGTGTGTGCTTGCATGCGTGCACGCATGTGCCTATGTTACTGTGTCTTGTCAGCTACATTAACAGCTATATAAAGGCCTTACAAGTATCCAAAAATGATCTTAAGGGTTATCATTCTGAGTCACAATACCCTTCTCATAAGAAGACTCTTACACTTGAAAGCTGGATAAGGAGCTTGCCATCCAAAGATAAGAAGTGACTTGTACAAATATACACAGCCCTGAGGTAAGCCACAGCCAGGGCCAGATCCCAAAATTTCTGACTATGTGAAGAGTTTTTGTTTTTCCATCAGATCACCCTCAGAGTAGGTAGTAGACAGTGAAGATTGGAAGGGAAGAAGGGACAGTTGGGGAAGAAACACATGACCCATTATTCCATATAGCTTTCATTGAGGCACCAATTTTTCAAAATAATTACATCTGTAAAATTATGACATTTTCTGAATGAAGGATGGACCAAAAGAAATAAAACTAGAGAAAAACTATACGCAAGAAGTTTTTTCTCTCACCGATTCAACTGCCTTCATTCAGTTCATTGTATGATGATCTGAATCGAAATGTGTTGGTTTAGGCAATGTAGCTTAACAAGATAACAATTATCGCAAAATAACAAGTCAGTTTCTTATGTAAATTTACTTTTTAAAATTATCAATATGAATGGCACTGCAAGACAGAGCTGATGAAGACCTTAAACCAAAAACTCTCCAGGAAGTTGCTAATTCTAAAAGCTAAGGAGCCAGGCAAACAAAGATAAACTCTCAGCAGGACCACTCTGCCTGCTCCCTCCCACCTTGAACCCCTCTGAATTTCTGGTTTATTTTAAGCCCATGGAGAACAAAACCCTGGCTGTTCCTTAACAAGTGAGAATGACTTGCCCAGACACACAATAAAACATTTGTGACAAGAGACCATGCACACTCTTAATCCAGATCGTGCTCAGCACAAAGTTCGATGGCTGGCTGGCTCAACAAAGGGCCTTCTGTCTGATTTCCTCCCCAGGGCTCAATGCCAATTGTCTTAAATAGGATTGCTCCTTGAACCCCAGCTCCTTGCAGATACATGAGAGTTCCTCCTGGAATGCCAAGACCCAACACAGCTGACTAAGGATATAGTTTTAAATCACATTTCCTTCATTCTTAGTTGTTGATAATTTTTCTTGTTTTTGTTTAGTTTCATATATATTTTTCATATATATTTATATTTCATATATTTTTTCATGTTTTACTTAGTTTCATATATATATGAAACTATTTATATATTTATATATACATATTTATTTGAATATATAATATGTGAGAAAATACATATATATATTTCATACACAAAATTCTCCCCTCCCTTATTCTCTATTAGTTATCCCCTGCTGTTACCTCTGAACTTCTTTCTTATTCCCATGTAGTCTCACAGTGTTTATATCACTGGAAAAAATGTCATCGCTCCTTACAGTAACTATAAACACTTAGTGGCTCTTCCCAAGAGGTGGATCCTCATGTCACTTTCTTTATTCATTAAGAATTATTGAAGGGCCCAGTCTTGTTCTACCTCTGTTGTGAATGAGTGCAAAGACCGTGCCGTATTATATCTGAATAGCATTTCGTGGCACTTGTGCCCATCCTTCAGCTCTTAGATTCTTTTTGCTTCCTCTTTCATGTTGTTCTGCGATGGTTTTGTGGGGAGAGTATAGATTTCTTGTTTAGAGCAGAGCACTCAAGACACATTTATTCTCAACACTTTGACCCAGATATAAGGTTCTGCATTATCTATGCCTTCTGCCAAAAGACACGTCTCTGCTCCATTCTGAGAGCAGTACTAAGGTACAGGTATGAACAAAAAGTTTAGAAAGAAGCTCAACAACCTGTCATTTTAGGGAAACAATGGCTGTATGTTCCCAACTTGGGCTCAGTATCTTCCAGCCATAGTCTTTTAAACAAGTTTACTATTAATACCAGATGCATATTCCCCGCTGTAGAGTGGGCTTCCAATCCAACCACAAAGTGCTTGGTGTTCCCCAATATAGTCCTACCCCTGTTGCATCTGTGGCCATATTGCCTTGGCAGGTCACTATTGGATCAAGCATGCTGTATAGCTGTATGTGAACATTAAGGAGTTTTCTTCCTTGTCAGCCTGCATAATACATGCACTAGATCAATAGACAAGAGGAGAGAGTTTATAGCTCAGTTCCCACTGGGTTCCTGTGTCCTATAAACAAAGTGCATGCCATCTTCAGCACCAGAGCCTTACTATTTATCATTGATCATTGTAAGTGAATCCCTACTCTTCATTTGCTTCTCTCCAAACCTTTATGTATTCACTCCTTTGTGCTTTCTTCACATAAAGCAGCTGCTTTGTGCACCACAGCAGCCATGGGTTCTCTCTCAATGATGTCACCAATGTGATCCAGCCTTGATACAGTATCCATCCTGAAGGTATGCCAATATACAGTATACCAAGGAGAAGGTATATGATGTAGGACAAAGTACATGGGAATAAATAAATTGAAGAATGTTCTGGAGAGGAGAAATGGAAAAATAAACTGAGAAGGCTCAGTGCAGAAGTGTTCTCTTAACAGAGAAAACAGCAAGGTAGCCTATGGAAATCCCTTTGTGTGCCATTTCTCAACATTTAAAGACATAGCTAACACTATTCAATAGAGATGGCCTAGTCTTTACTCCTGCTAGTCATTAATTTCCTAGTATTATGTATTTCTAATTGTGAAAGCACCATATTTACCATAAGAAGATTAAAACAACTATAAAGAAGATGAAAATCTTCACAATTACCTGTATTTTATTACAGGTCTGTTTCAACACGTTTCCACATATCATACACACAGAATGTTGTTTATTTGTGAAGCAATGCACTTTTTCTGTTTTCCTTGGTTTTTTGTTTTGTTTTGTTTTTCAAATATGGTCTCATGAATCCTAGGTTGACCTGAACCATACCACATGTCTCAGAATTATCTTGGATACTTAGTCTTTCTATTCACCTCCTGAATATTGCAATCATATTCATGTGGCTAGGCAAATCTTCTACCAATGGAGCTACTTCCTTAGCTCTTCTGCAGAGTTTCTTTATTTAGTAATATATTTTGAGCTTATCTGTAGAAAATGTTCATTTACTATTTTGCTAGAATTTTATTTGTGTTTTGTATTATTTATCTTCTTATTTCCATTTGTTCTAATGGTTAGAAGAGGATTCCAAAATGGTTATAAGACTCTCTTGTGACTGAAGGGAAACTCCAAGGCAGACCGTCTGAGATCAGGTAATTTAGAAGGAAGTCTTCAAGCTTGCCAGACTCTAAGGAAAGCCCTTCTTAAAGCCTCTCACAACCAATCCTTCACATGTTGGTCAGAGGCGTGCTCACTATCCTGACTCATTCTACCTGATCAATCATGAGCAGTTTTGGGGCAGTTGGGAGTTGGGGTCTGCAGGTGGGTGTGCAAAACCAAAAGTACTATGTCTTTATTTTTCTTGGGCCAGATTTCACTTCCCAGCATCCAACACTCTTGTTTTGGAACAATAGTGGCCAATATCATGTTTTAAATCTTCAAGATAAACTTGGGCCCTAATTTTCTTTACCATATGTCAGGAGCAGTGACTATCTCTACTTCCATCATCATGCTGGAAAAAGGAACACAAAGAGAAGTTGAAATATATATATATATATATATATATATATATATATATATATATATATATATGGAAATATATAGTTGAATATATATAGTTGAAATATATATGGAAATATATAGGTTTATGGAGGCCTCCACCTAGATGGGACAATTCTGAAGGATATGAGAAGCTCATGATGGTTGGTAATAAAACACCAACAGTAGCACACACCATCAATGGATACCTGCACAAGCTTAGGCCTTTAAATCATCCATGACAGACAAAGGAGGTACCCATCACATTTAGCTATTCCTGAGGAACTATTGACTGTTAATAGTACATAGAGTATATGCCAGTTAGTTCATTGTCTACTTGACACAAGCTAGAGTCATGTGAGAAAAAAGAAACTTGTTGAGAAAATGCTTTCATCACATTGGCTTGTAGGTAAGGTTGTGGGGACATTTTCTTGACTAAGTATTTATACAGAAGGTTTGAGCTCACTGTGTATAGTTCCAGCCACCGAAAGATGATCCTGAACTGTACAAAAAGCAAGATTAGTGAGTCATTGAGGCAAGCCAGTAAGGAATGTTGCTCCAGGATTTCTATTTCAGTTCCTGCCCCCCTTTATTATCTTGGCTTCAGTAAATGGTGAACTGTGATTAGGATATGTAAACAAAACAAACCCTTCCTACCACAAGTTTTTTTGATCAGTGTTTTAGCACAGAAACAGAGAAACAAACTAGAAAAGTGTGTCATTTTCTTCAATGGTGTATCTACTGGGGGAGTACATGGAAAGAGGAAGGAGTTCAGAGGGAAAGAAAGAAGATAATAGAAGGTCATTGGGGATAAGTATAACCACAGATATGCATATTATTATCCTGCTATATTTGGTGTGTGTGTATGTATGTGTGTGTGTGTGTGTGTGTGTGTGTGTGTGTGTGTGTGTGGTGTGCTGATACTACAGTAATAGAGGAGGGCATTGTTGGTTAATCTGGAAGTAGAGGATAAAGGATGGCCAAGATAATGGTCCCTGAGGCTAAGTTGAAGATTGGAAGATCAGAAAGTGCAGGAAAATAGAACTGCTGTTGCTTAGTCCAAACACTTTTGAGACAGCATGCAGATCCACGGGACCACTTGGCATACTGACATCACAGTTCTTCTAAATGATTCTCTTTAATCCATTGTTTTAGATGTCAACAGTTGTTACATATTCTCATTAATATTGTAAAGGAAATCTTTGTAGCTATTAGCCTAATTATCATGATAAATAATAGTGGAATTTTCAAGTAAAAGACAATGCACCTTTCCAAATAGTTTTATATTTATGGAAATCATCTCACTTTCATACACATTTCTTGAAAAGCACTCCAATCTTGTGTTCATTCTATTTATTTTTATATTTATTTATATTTATTTTTGTTAATCATTTTGTTCATTTACATTTCAAATGATATCTTCCTTCCCAGTTACCCCTCCACAAACCTCTTGCCCTATTCTCTCTCCCACTCCCTCCCTTTTGTCTATATGAGGGTGCTCCTCCACCCACTCACCCACTCCTGCCTCACTGCTCTAGCATTCCCCTACACTGGAGCATCAAGCCTCCACAGGACCAAGGGCCTCCCCTCCCATTGATGTCAGGTAAAGCCATGCTCTGCTACATATGTACCTAGAGCTACAGATCCCTCTATGTATACTCTTTGGTTGGTGGTTTAGTCTCTGGGAGCTCTTGGTGGCCTGGTTAGTTGATATTGTTCTTCCTATGGGGTTGCAATCCCCTTCAGCTCCTTCAGTCCTTCCCCTAACTCTTCCATTGGAGCCCCTGGGCTTAGTCTGATGGTTGGCTGTGAGTGTCTGCATCTCCTTTAATTGAGCTTCACTGCTCTTCCATCCTCATGGTCCTAACACAACATCATCATCTGCACTTTAAACTTTTATGAGCAAAGGGCTCAAATAAGAAAACTCTTTTATGTACATATAATGGAATATATTAATTATTCAGTTTCTACTTCTGTGCTTGTTCTCAGTGTTTCATGATGAGTTTAATGCTATGCTCAGTGAGGAATCAATAACTTATTTATTTATTTATTTATTTATTTATTTATTTATTTACTTGGATTTCGGTCACTTGGAAAGGGATATACAGATGACTAATGAGTAAAGTCTTGAGAACATAATTTAATTTTGAAGTTCTCTGTGTTCTGTTTAGAAATGTTTATCTTAAAAGAAAACAGATGAGTTATCTTCACAAGAGCTAGGAACAAGTGAAATTATCAGATTATTTATAAAACCAGACTTTAAATTATGTTTTTTTTTTTAGTCATGTAGATTTTAGTGGGGTTATGCCCATTCCCAATTGAAGATTTTCTTTTGTCAGAGAGTTGTTTTTTCTGTCAGATACTACATAGTTACAATAAAATAATCATCACTAATTTTTTAAAATTGCATTCTTGGATATTATATAACAAAACAGGGTAGTAAATTTGATTAAGTGATTTGAGATAGGTTGCCTGTGTTTATTGTTTATACTAACTATTTCTTCCTTTCTAGTTCATAGAACAAGGAAAGGTAGTTCACCCATTGGCTCTTTGCTATACCACACACACACACACACACACACACACACACACACACACACACGCACACATACACACACTGCAGACCTTGTCAACAATGGCTGGTCACTTTTCTACATTTTTATAACTCAAGCACAGTTTAATTTTCATTATACAAGAGACAAATGTGAGCAAACACAGTGTTAGATCTTCACCAAATATCTCAGAGTCTCTTTTGCTTCTTATTTCCTCCTTCCAAATAAACCAAATCAGACAATGGAGCTTGAAGGTAACTGTTTTCCAAGTGTACAGGCCTATAAGGCAAAGTTGTGACCCAATCTTTAGTATTCCATTGCTGTGTTCAATAGACTCAGTCATAAATTTTGATAAACATATATTTAATGTTTAGCTAGTTATCCTTGGTTAAAGGCAATAGATAATGGGAAAGATGTCATGAGACCTGAGAAGATGATATCAAGAGAAGAATTTGTAAGAGTACCACCAGTAACTTATTTTATCACTGAGGAAGTAAGCTTATGAAAACCAAACCTTCACCTGCAAAATCTCAATTCTGTATCATCTCTGGAATAAGAACACTTTCCCAGTCTAATATCAAATACCAAATTTGAGCCTAGTTGTCCTATTATGGAGTGGCTTGAATGAGACAGATCTCCATGAAGCTCAGAATTTGATTCCAGTTAGTGGCACTGTTTGGGCACTGGGTTTAGGCTCTCCAGCCTTGCAATGGGGGTTCCCTTGAGAACTTAAAGCCTCACATCACGTGGAAATGGTTTTCTCTACTTTCACTCATTTTTGAAGATTTGATCATTCATCTTCCTACTCCTGCAACCATTCCTATTGTTTGCTGCCATGCTTCTCTGCTATGATGGCTCTTATCTCTCTAGAATCATGAGCCAAAATAAGTTCTTTCTTCCTTAAGTTGTTTTTGGTAATGTCGTTTTTAAACCAGCAACAGAAAAGCAGCCAAGATTCTCCACTTAGTTTCTCCCCCCCGGATTAAGGGTTTTTCATCAAGATGGTTTCATAGGTTGTAAGTACTTTTAATCCATAACTATAATGAACTTTGATTGTTCCTTCTTACTTCAAGTTGGGAGAAATGATAAGAAGTGGCAGCAGAAAGCATTAACTACAGGGATTGCTTCTGCCATTCTGCATGAAGCTGTTGAAGAAGCTCCTGGGTAGCTGTTGCCTTTGCAGCTGATGGTGTGGATGAAGATATTAAATGTTAATGGAGTCGGCAGTGGAAGCAAGTTGCAGCACAGAAAGAATGAACTGGAATCCTTGGGGAGACACCAAAACTTACCTCTTTTACTTTGATGCAACCAATTCAAACACTGAAAATATATTTCCTGGGGAGGCTACTGCCTAGTATGTCCCGTGTGCCAACTCTGTGAAGAGGTCTTCTGGGTATTAAAGGACTTGTAAATCTGGGTACTACACCTTAAAAATGAAAGATAAAGCAATCCAACACAGCCTTCCCACAAGGGCAGCACCAGCTGTCATCCAATACAACTTTAGAGTCCATGCATGTCCTTTTCACCTTTGCCTTCCAAACTTTGGAACCATTTCCCTTAGGGTCAAATATCTTAATCTGCATTCTTTTTCTATGAAGAGACATCATGACCATGGAAACTCTTATTAAAGAAAGCATTTAACTAGGGTTATAACCTATAAGTGTATAGGTTCAAAGGTTTAGTCTATTATGAACATGGTGGGCAGTATGGGGGCATGCAGACAGACATGGATGTGGAGAAGTAGCTGAGAGTTTTATATCTGGATCTATAGGGAGAGAGAGAAAGAGTCTCTGGGATTGGGATGAGGTTTGAAACCTCAAAGCCCACCCCCAGGAATATATTTCTTCCAACAAGGCTGCACTGCCTAGTCTTTGTCAAATAGTGCTACTTCCTAATGAATAATCATTCAACTATATGGGCCTATGGGGGCCATTTTTATTCGAACCACCACGGTCAATGATCTAGCTAGCTTTCTCTTACTGTAATAAAGATCATGGCCAAAAGCAACTTTGGGAGAAAGGTTATTTGGTTTACAAGTCATCATATATCATTGACAGAAACTGAGGCAGGAACTCAAAGTAGGAACCCAGAGGGAGGCACTGAAGCAGAGACAATGGAGGAATATTCAAATTATGTTTAAACACAGAACTATGAAAATCACATCACTTTTTCTATGAATAGAAATACAAGAATAGAGCATAGAATCACATTGCTTAAGAACAGGGAAAATATAGCCACACAGAGATGTACTCATTGTTAAATGAGCTATCAGGAGCAACATTAGGAAATCACACATCTAAGTTCAGTCCTCGATGTCATAAGTAAATCTGAGCTGTATATATAAGTCCCTTAACTATGAAACATTGGGGCATATAAATGAGACTATATAGCAGTTTTCAACGAGATCTATCTGTAGTTGATGGAAAGAGATTTATCAATCTCTGTGAGACTCAAAGCCAATTTAAATATTCTGAAGTTTGCAGAAACTTCATTTAATTGTTATGGGAATGGGGAATTCTAACAAAGAGAGACTCAAGCTGGATTTGGATGTGAAAAATAGATGATAGATAGACAAATACATGATAGATCAATAGATATCAATAGGTATCAATAGGTAGGTCAGTTATAAGATAAATGGTAGATAAGCATACAGTAAATAGTATAGAGAAGTGGATATATCGATGATAATTTCTAGAGAGATAATAAATATCTGCATAGAGTCTTTTAGCAAGAAAATTAAAACATGCCAACTGTTTGCCTACTCACAAAACCTTGCAAAGGCATTAACAGATAAATCTAATCTTTAAACAACAGCAACAACAACAACAACAACAATAACAACAACTAAAGTACCCACAGTACTTGAGGGTGAAGCATGAGTTACTATGTTCCTTAGAGAGAAACTTTACCGACCAATGATGAAGTCTTTGGTGGTGACTTTAAATGAAAAGACACCTTTAACATACTTGTGACCAAGTATCACAGGCTGGTTAAAGTACTCTGCTAGAGAAATTGTCCAAGGTAAGGAATGTAGAGTAACACACTTTCTGACACTACACAGCTCCACTTCCATATCTTGCCATTTATCTCTACCGTCCATATCACTGCTAGCTTGAATTTTATTTTATTTATTTATTTATTTTTATTATTTTTTGATACTTTATTTACATTTCCAATGTTTCCCCCTTTCTAGGTCTCCTCTTTGGAAACCCCCTATTCCTTCCCCCTCCCCCATCTCTATGAAGGAATTCCACCTCCCACCTACCCGCCCACCCACTCCCATATTCCCACCTTGACATTCCTGTTTACTGGGGCCTCTCCTCCCCCTGATGGCCAACAAGGCCCTCCTCTGCCACATATGTGGTCCGAACCATGGGTCCCTCCATGTGTATTCTTTGGTTGGTGGTCCAGCCTCCAGAAGATGAAGCAATCTGGTCATGTTCAACAGAAGGAGGGAGTTGGGCATGATTGAGACACAGAACATTCATGAATGGAAGTTTAGCTTAGTACATGTTATTAAATGATGTTACCACCATAATAGTATAAGTTGTATAGCTCTATTTTCTGTGCTCCAAATCTTGTGATTTTTCAAATTATTATTATTAATTATTATTATCATTATATTACTACTACTTCTACTACTACGTTTGTGTTGTGGTGTATGTGTTTGTGTGTGTGTGAGTGTGTATATGTGTGTGTGTATGTATACCATGACCCACATGTGGAGGAGGTCAGAGGGCAACTTTGTGGCATTGGCTCTGTTTTCACTATTGTGTGGGTTCTGAGGATGAAACCTAGGCTGCCAGATTTGTGGAGCAAATGCCTTTATGGAGTGAGCCATCTTTCCAGCCTCCATTTTGTTTTCTGTTGAGGCAAGGTCTCACTATGTAGCTCAGCATTGTCTTGAATTCATAATGATCCTGCCCCAGTTCCCAGAATGCTGTCATTACAGGCACACATGGCCATACCTGGCACTGTGCTTCACATCTGATCTGAATGAGTGGATTCCTGTATGGAAACCAGAAGACAAGCACAGAAAATAATCCATGTTCCAAAACTAAGCAATCTGCCACCTGTTCTGTATCATCAGTTAAAAGTCACTGTCTTTTTGAATGAATTTTTTAAAGCTAATAACTGAAAAATTGAGTGAAAAATTGAAAACTGGTATGACAAAAGATGATTTCTAAGGTTCTTTATCATTCCAAAAGTATTCTTCCATGAGAAATACAGATCTGAGGATAGCAGGCAGCTGGGGATTGTTAATATTCCTTTTCATTTTTTTTTAACCTGGGAAAAAAGATTCTGAATTTATATCTGCTCCTTAAAACATAAATTTATGCATCACATGATAAAATATTCGACCTTAGGGTCTCAATTCTATCCTGAAAGGATACCTGGAGAGATGGAGTAGTAAATTGGATTTGCGGAAATATGGAGATTAAAAAAAATCCCCAACATTCTAAAATAGGGAATAAAGAAACTTAAAAATAAATTAAGGTAGATACAAATGAAAATGATGGGGCGGGGATATGAAGGGCTGTGTGCTGCCTTCAGAGACAGGACAGACAATGCAATGCTGTGAAATAACGAAAATATATGGGCTGTGTAGAACAACTTGTTTCCTGGCTCCAACACTTACTAGGTAAATACTACATAGTACACCATGTGGATTGCAAATGATTGTCACTAAATGTGTGTCCATTTTCCTGGGGCTGCCTGTGCTTTAGTATGTTGTCCCTATATAATTATGAACCATATACCTTGTCCCTTTTAAAGGTTAGTCTGTATATGTTGCTACCTGTGGAGATATTAATAAACTTGTTCTCACTCCAGATAGGTCATTGATGACATATCAAAGAAGTGATTCCACCCAAGTCTAATTGGGTGAACCAACAGGTTATTGGGGTTACTTAATGAGGATGGTGACTCAAAGGCAGCTACATCACCAAAAAGCTCACTCCAGCATGGGAGAAGATGATTCATGGAAGATGCCTCCCTAGAGCTCCCTGTCCAATGTACAGGCAATTCCATGGGACAGTCTCCTCCTCCCAGCAACTGCTTTTACTGCCTTAGGGAAGTGTCATGTAAATCTGGTCACTGTCTGGGCTTCCTCTGCCTTGTAAAGTTTCATAGCAAGAAGGTCTTTATGAACCTTCTACTTTCTTCTAAAAGGATACATTTCAATTTTGAGGAAATAGCTAAAAATACATGTAGTGTGTTTATAAAATAAAGAATTAGAACTTTCTTAACATATATCTCAAAGAAATGTTTTAGTTTAGTGCTTGATCTCATGGTTGTCATGGTTTTGTTTCACTCCAAGACTTGGACCCACATGAAAGAGCCTAATCTTGTCTAAAGTTCTTTCTACATCTCACCCATCACTGGAGAGAGAAACATCTCAACACATGGTTCCCTGTTTGCCAAGATGACATGCCATAATCTCCCTTTCAATTTAATACAGTTCCTTTAAATGCATTTTCTTGACAAAGAGAAGAGTAAACTTCATCTGCCATATGTCATACCTAGTACAATCCATACCATATTTGCCTTTTACTCAAAATTGCCAACTTAGTGATCTTTTGTGATGTTCATTTCCCTTGCAACTGATTCACATTCCATTATTGTCATGTGAATTAAAGATTATTAAAGAGTATACACACACATACACACATCACATGCATGCACACATACACACATGTGCACATTACTGTATGTCCTTATGTATCCAATTTGTTTTTACGGATGACGTTCTTTTATTTGTGTTTTCTTTGGCATGCCCTGACCTATTATGGTATACTCATATATTAGCTATAAGCTCACTGAATGTGTGCATGCATGGGGTAGGGTAGGGGGCTGTGGAGGCTTGTGTGGAGGCCAGAGGTAGACATCCAGATGTTCAACTGCTGGTGGACCTTATATTTTGAGATGGAGAGTAGCACTGAGTGTACAGCCCTCCATTTTAGGTAGTTAGATTGCTAGTAAGTGAATCCCAGGACATGAATGTCCACCTCTGGGTTCTCTGGTCCACGTCACCATGTCTAGGTATTACAAGGTTGCTGGGAATCAAAACTCAGTTTCCCATGCTTATTCAGCAGGTACTTTACCCACTAAGCTGTTTCCATAGTCCTTGTGAGTCCATTTTAAGGCTTCACTCTAGCTTTTAAAACCTATTTGCTCATCAATATATGTCCTAGAATTCTGCTGGGCTTTGAGTAGCAACAGCGTGTGTTCCCAGGTACTTTATAAACTAGCTGATGATGCATGAGGAGACTTTCCCCCAGATCTCTGTATAAAATGTGTAACTTCACCATAGACTCTCTTTATAATTACCAAATGCCAGTCACTTCATTAATCCTACTTGATAGTGCAGACTATATTAAAGTAGACTCCTGTCGTAGAAATATTAGAAACTGGGATGGGCAAGCATTCAATGGGTGATATACCTGATACACTGGGAAACTTTTTCTGTATGAGGTTTTTATTTTTATATAGAATGCTAACATTTGTTTTCCTGCAAGTTCCAGGAGTAAGGGAAACCAACTCAGCTATAAAAACTTTCTTTCTAAGGTCAGAAAAAAAAAAAAAAAAAAAAAAAAAAAAAAAAAAAAAAAAAAAAAAAAAAACACCCCACAATTTCTTTCTTTTAAGATTCAATATAATTCCTCATTTGCATTTAACATCTCCCTCATTCATGGTGTTTAGAAAGCACAGCAGCAACAGAAGAACAAAGTTCCCTCCAGGCCTTGTCGTTTCCTCATGGCTGGACACCCTCCACTGGGACCAGATAAAGAGTAGCATTATCTTCTGAGTTCCATTCAGCAAGGAGTCCTTCCTCACTGTGGATACAGCCCGGGTCAGTGGTTCTGTCTGCAAAAGGAGGCATCCCAGAGCCCAGGGTGGTTTGATCTCTGAGGCTGGCAGCCCCTGGCAACTCCAGGTGTTGTCTGAGCCAAAGAAGGACCTTTTTGTCCATTTCACGAGAGCGCGCGCGCGCGCGCGCGCGCACACACACACACACACACACACACACACACACACACACACACACACACACACACACATCTCTAGTCAGCCATGGGTCATAGTGTCCAAAGAAAGAAAGAAACCACTTTATTTATTTATTTCCCAAATGGATCATAGGATTTTCTTCACAATGGGAATACTCTAGCTGAGGAGGGCCATCTAACACTTAAAACCCAATGAAAGAGCTCGGAACTATATAAAGGAAAAGTTGCAGGACTCTGTCACCTGCTGCCACTCTTCCATCTAATAATAGAGCAGTTGCTAATTCATGATGATATGCCAAAGGGAGGGGATTATGCAAGTGGCTTCACAATGGCAAGAAGTGGCACTTTGTTTCCTTCTGCTGCCACCCGACAAAGGCGGTAGTGAGAAACAGAGTCTGTTCACTCCAGTAGCCATGGAGTTGAAGGGGCCCACCCTGGCATCCCGTCTGCTCCCGAGACAGCCAGTGCCCTCCCCATCACAGGCTTCAGTATGTGGGCCCTTGTATACCATCGCGGTTCAATTTAGCTGGGTACACCAGGCCTCCTATAGCACCTGCTCAGACTCCTAAATGCCAGCTCTGCTGGGAATTATACTCTGGCTCCATCTTCGCTTGCTCTCTCTCCCTTTGTAATTACGCTTAATCCCACAGACACCTGCCTTGGCTTTGAGAATTACTGATAAAAAAAGAGATGAAAAGACCTTTATATCCATTTGTATCCAAATCTTGCAAATAAGCACCACAGGCCCACAGGCCGGGGTAATTACACACATCTAGGGGGAAGTGTGAGAATCCATAGATGAGGGAGCTCATTCTCCCCACCAGTTCTGTGAGCTTATCTTCATCTGGCCCCAAATTCAGACATAAATAAAAGTGACTAAAGCCTTCGTAAGCCCTTCTACCCCTGCAGCTCAGACACCAGTGAGGCTAAGATCTAGGTGAGGTTATGATGCTTGCCATAGCATTGATTTAAAAAAGTGGGGTATTCCTCATTTTGTTTGACTGGGGGTAACAAACAAATGTCAAACTATTTCATTTACTGAGACACTGATGAAAATTATGTCTCTAAACAGGAGGCTTCTTTTGTAACTGGCAATCTGCCTCTCTCAAGTCACCTTTATTTATTTATTTTTTCGTTAAAACTATTTTGAAATGACTTTGACATTAACATTGCCTTTGCATCAAAATATAACATAAACGTTACTTTTCTCTGAAATTCTGAGGTTGAAATTAAACACTTTAGATAAACGAATCACCTGTTCAGAATTTCCTCCAGTGTATACGAGAGCAAAACAAGCATTTCTGCCTTTAAATGAAAAGATACTAAGGAACTTGGGATTTTGCACTTAATCAAACTATTGTGGGAGAAAACTCAGGGATACTGTGGAAAAATCCCAAAAGATTGTGCATTGTTCAAAGAATATCTTCTTTAAAAATATTTGTTTTATTTCTGTGTATGTGCATATGTTTGAGTATACAATATTATATATATGTATACATATATATATATATAATATTTTGGCTTGGGTGTGATACAAGAGATCTGGATTTCTTGGAGCTCAAAGTACAGGTGACTGAGGTGACTGTATGGATTCTGGAAGTCGAAGCAGGGTCTTCTGCAAGATGCTTTTCTTATAACCACTGAGCCACCTCTCCAGCCTGTAAATAAATCTTACTGTGTGATATATATATAACAGTCACAGGTAGAGACAGTGTTTCTTTACCTTGCCAGTTATCATAAACAGAACAATATCAGTTGAGATTATTCTCCTATAAGGATGAAATATCCCAAATTTTCTCTCTCAGACTAAAGGGCAAATGAGAAGATCCTAAATAACTAACAAAGTTTGTAGTTAAAATAAAAAAATAATCAAATGAGCTAAAAGAAATGTCCGGCTAAAACCAAACCAAAGCACAGTGAACCATGAGTTTAAGGCACCTGCTAATACAGCCAGTAACTGTTAAGTAATTGTTTTCATGTTCAAATCTAGACTATGAAACCATTCAATATGAGTTTACCCTTTGTGAGTCTCTTTTTATTATGTGTGATAGTAAAACATTAATTTGGGAGTTCAGTTGACCCAGCTACATATATCTACTGTGAATTGATTATTGTTTCCTGCCCACATGAGGTTTCCAATTTGTAATAAGCACTTTAATAATACATAATTTAGACTCCCTTTCTAAATATATAGGTGTCTTAGGGTCACTCTTGCTGGGACAAAGGAGCATGACCAAAGCAACTTGGAGAAGAATAGGTTTATTCAGCTCATGCTTCCTCATCACTGTTCATCATCTAGGAAAGTTGAGACAGGAATTCAAACAAGGTAGGAGCCAGGAAGCAGGACCTGATGCAGAGGCCATGGGTGATTGCTTGCTGGCTTGCTCTCCATGGCTGGCTCAGTCTCTTTTCTTATAGAACCCAAGACCATCAGCCCAGGGGTGGCCCCACTCACACTGGACTAGGCTCTCCCACATCAATCTAACTAAGAAAATGCTCTACAGGTTTGCATCCAGTCCGGTCTTATGGAGGCATTTTCTCAATTGAGTTTTCCCATCTCTCAAATGAATCTAGCGTGTGTCAAGTTGACATGAACCCTGACAGCACAATAGTCTATTATTGATTTTTAAAAGATATTTTAAGAGGTACTGCCATAGGTTGTGAAACAAGAATACTTTACTAGGACAATAATGTCAGACAAGGTATTGCATAGAGTATTATGGCTTTGATGATGCTAAGTCTGTCTGGAGATAGGTTTAGTACTTACTCGTAAAGTTGGATTGAGAAAAGCATAAATGTTTTTATTTGTATTTATTTTTATGAAACAAAGAAATTAAACAATATGTGTATGAAACTATATACATAATATATGAAGTGATTTTCTGTGAAAACACAACCCTCTTGTCTGCTGGGCACTCTCTGTGTTATAAGTAGGTGAAACACAAGGACCAAATGGCTGCCCCTCAGAGTTTCCATCCTTGGTATCGTCCTTCTGTTGCACACTGTGTATATTAGAAGTGTGTGAGGCACGGTGACTGGGCACTGCTACACAAAGGCTCTAGTCCTGCTGTCTTCACTCTGTGAGATTTAAAGCTGTGTGATACAATGTAATTTGCATGATCTAATTAACTTGGATTTTAAGTTCTGTTATCTTCTTTTAATGAACTAAATTCTCATGAAATGGGCAAGGGGCTTAGTCCTAAAGAATATCAGGGTCAAAGATAAAACAAATCATATAATCACTGTCAAAGCCAAGATACTGTGGACCTGATTCTTACCTACTTTCAATGAGCTCATTATCAGCTACTTCAGGATGAGGGAGAGATAATATAGATTTGAGTAGCAATCGACATGCTAGAATTAATATTAAAAAAAAAAAAGATTACTTGAAGTCCAAATTGGGATCCACAATGAATCATGACAAACATTGCATTAACTATGTGTTCTACAGCGGGATGCCAGCTAAGAACAGCTGTTACAGCAAGGGATTTAAAAATAATATCCACTGTACTTTACCCCATCCTTCACCTTTTTTCTACTTTTTGTGAACTTAATAACTTGTATGTATATTGGCTCATTATGTGTGTGCATTTTAAATCACGTAGTCTAAGGGCCATGAGTTGATTGTTATTTCTTGTCTGTGTGCTACTGATGAGTCATGTGACCTCCCAGATATCTGGTATCTCAAGTCGAAAATGATGCTCACTTACCATATCCAAGTTAATTGTTTGGTTTCATAAACACTTAATGATGCTTAACTTCGAGAATCTTCTGCCAGGTTTTTAATGAAAAATGAAGAGGTCCTATAAACCCTCTCTCAGAAACCATAATCAAGTTTCTGTCTGTTAGAATTTCACACACACATGCACACACACACACACACACACACACACACACACACACACACACACCACTTTACAATGTAATGTCACTATCAAACATGAAATCTGCTTGAATTTTGGGTGACTTGAAATCTGCCAGCACACATTACAAGCTGGAACATTTAGTGGCCAGTAAACTATTTATTTATTTATTTATTTATTTATTTATTTATTTATTTCACACAAAGCAGCTGTAGTTAAGCAGCTGACCAGGGGCTGTGCAATCAGTGTGAACTGCAGAATTAGTAAGGCACACTGGGCTTCCTCAGCACTGGCTGAAGGGTTACATGTGCCTATTTAATTTTCCTTTATTAAGGTCTGCCCTAAACATGGCAGTGTTAGCAAGAAGGTTGTTAGTGACTTATTTGCTTCATTAAAATTTATGGCACATTTTATGTTCACCATCTGGGGCAATGTCTCCCCACCTCACTGTTAAAATATAACTTAAAACCATGTCTAGCACTGATAATTGCTGGGAAAAGGAATACATGGAATTCTTTTATTCTCATGCCAGAATTGGACTGCCAGAAACTCAGCACACAAACAGTGGACCAGAAAAAGCAGTGTTTCCTGTCCTACCACAACCTCTCAGAAAACACACACAGTAGTGTGTTCCAGTGACTTTAGTATAAACTTTTTGTTTATAGATAAAGAAAGAGCAAAGGGAGGGAGCCATTATTTTAGAAGTTGCAATCCCTGTGGAAAAATGGAATAGTTTAAAACACCATTGGCAGAATACTACATACCTTGTGCTCCTGGGGTTAAATATGGGCATGTTTTGGTTTAGAAGGCTGAAAATATAAAATCATTGAGTTAATTTAAATTAAATCATTATGAGATGTAAGAGGCTGCTGAGTTTTGGGGGCCTATCTGATTAACCAAACTATTCTGATGAGGTTTTGGTAAAAGATTAGCAAAGCTATGCTAACTTAAAAGATTAACCTCCTAGCCAACTCAGGGCTGAAATCAGTATGGATAGAGAAGATTCTTCACTGACTACAAGATCTGATCCACAGTGGCACTGTCAGATGAGGAGAGGGATCTCTGAGATGATACTTTGTGTTCCTAGGGCTATAAATGACATTGGCTAAATAGCATTTTTATTCAAAACATGAATATATGTATGTATCATGCATACATGTATCATGCATAATTTTTTATAGCCTGTGATATGCTGTAATGAGGCTTCTAACATACTTAACTCCTGCTCCAGGTAGCATGCTCTTCTTTCAAAGATTCATCATCAAATGTCAATATAATAGGAGATTGCACTAGGAGTGTTGTTTTTAAAAAGAGAACTTGTTATTGTTGGTTTTTTAATTACTTTTTTTTAAATGTTAACATATAAAGCAATTCCTTTCACTATTTATGCATGCTTTCTTTTCTTTTGGACATGATGGTGGACAATAGGGTTTCATTAACCCAAAACATTTCATATTAACAAGGTAGACAAGATGACCTTAAACTTCTGGTCCTCCTGCTTCTACCACCTAAGTTCAGGAACTGCAAGTCTACTCTACTTTAAGAAGAGCTGAGGTCAAGCCCAGTGCTTCTTGCATGTTAAGGAAGTCCTCCATCAGCTGGGTCACATCATCTTCTCTTATCTGCTGCTGTTCATCCTCTTTCCCTACTCATCTTCCTGCCTCTCTGCCCCTGTGTTACGGCTCTATTCTTCTCCCCCACCTTCTGCTTTTATGTCACATGTAAGTAATCAATTATCCCCAAGAGAGTAATTTCAGACCTCATTTATCCTACTGTGTTTCTGTTTCCTTATGCGTGAAAGATGGGGAAAAAAAACCTTTGTAGATGTAATGCATGGTGCTGTGAAATTCAAACCAGAAAATGAATGCTAAGACCTTCCTAAAAGCTCAAAGCACCATCTGAAAGCAGTCTATTGGCTGTGGATACAGCTCAGTAGAGAATATGCTTAGCATGTGTGAGAACTTTGGTTCAATATCTATCACTAAAACCAAACCAAATTAATCAGTTATGTAAACAAAAATTACTTGCATTATTCTAAGTAAGGAAGACAGTATTTGAGTTAGAAGTGTCTTCTGGGATCAGCATATATCCCTCTAGGTAAGGATGAAATAGCTTGCATAGAAAAAAGAACTGAACTTTAAAGAGTTCCAGAATAAAAATTACAGAGACCTCTGAATACTCACTGCTGATGGCGCTCAATGCCAAGCGCTCTCTGTTACCTTTCACTTAGATATCTGACTATTTGAGGGACCCATTTTATCACTGGGGAGCTGCCAAAATTAAGTTTGAAGTTGGAATACTGGAATAAATACGTAATCATAGGAAGGAAATCAAACCAGATTTAACGTACATACATATGTGTGTATGCATGTATAAAATCTAGTATATAATTCCTCTTTTGTGACTGTGTATCACTATATAATACTTGCTTACCTGAAACATGCAACAATCCTCCTGTCTGAGCCTTCCAAGTATAGGAATTATAAGTTTAAACTTCCAAGTCTTGCTGACCTGGAATCTCCAATTTCTCCAACTAAGCTTTTGGCCAAAACAAAGTCCAATGGGAACTAACACCTTTATCTCCATTTGTTGCCTGAATACTCTAGCTGTGTGTGTAAGCCCTAGACAGAAATCTTCTGTTTATACTCTTTCTTTAAGAAACTTTTGCCTTGGGCAATAAAAACCACATGCCTAATCCTTCTAGAGCTGCACCACCAACTGGGGACCAGGTACTCAATTACCCGAGCCCATGGGGATGTTCTCACTCCAATGCCATACTCCACTATGATAGTTTTAGGTATAGTTTCAGAAGAACTTGAAGATTTCTGAAAAATAAAAGATATTTAAAAATAATTCATTGTCTCTGTACTTCAGAGGTGGAAGTATATTCACTTTCCCATTTGTTTTCAATTCAAGCCATCTGCTATTTCTCAAAAGTGAAAATTTTTATTTAGAGATAACCCTGCCAATACGAACCATAGTGTGAAAGTCATCTGACCTTGTTTGTCCCCTCTTAACATAAACAAATAGTGTTAGAGGGTTTTTTTGTTTTACTATCATTGGAAATGGATTTTTCTTCATAAAATATATTCTGATTATGATTTCCCCTATCCCAACTCCTCTAGTTCCTCCCAACCTCTTCTCCTCTCCAGATGCTAACACTCTCTGTTTTTCCTTAGAAAATAGTCATCTAAAAATCATAATAAAATAAAATTAGGTAAAACAAACAAATCAGAATAGAACAAAACAGACAAAAAGAGCCAAAGGAAAAAATATGAGAAACACATGTTGATGGAGACAAACATGTTTGTTCACAAAAGCCATAAGCTAAATATAGCCCATTCTTACAGGAACAAACACAGATTATTTTTGGTGCAAACAGAAAAAAATTAAGCTAAAATAGGTTTGCTAACAATGTTCATAGATTGGTATTTCCATCAAAGCCTGAGACATGAGAGGGGAACTGGGAGAAGTTAGGGAAAGGAAAAGGAAGGTGAAGAGAAATAATTATATTTTAACTAAAGTAATTTTAAAATATAGATATTTTTACTCTAAAAGATATAGACAGCTACCCGTTATTGTTTCTTTTTAAATAACAAGACTAGGTACCTAATTTTAAAAATCCATTATTTTCTGCATTGAGGAATTCAAATCAGAAAACAGTTTAGGTGTCATATAAATAAATAGAAATTTATTCTGAGCCTTCTGGGGGTTTCAAAGTCCATGATCAAGACATGAAGCAAATTACTCTATGAAATAATCACCAGAACATAAGACAATTTAACACATTCAATGCTATGTTCACGCACATACATAAAAATGATACAAGACACAGCAGAAAATACTTTAAACCACAGGAAAATTTAATCTTTGAGTTTCTAGAGTGTAACCAAAGAAGTGATTTGGGGGAAGTTTCAAGTATTAAATATTTATATCAGATAAAAAAGAAAGATTTCCAAACCAATATATCAAAGTAACATCTTCAGAAATTAGCAAATAAAGAACAATTAAATCCAAATTATATTGCAAGAAGTCAATAAGAATAACAACATCAATGAAATAGAATAAGGAAAAACAGTAAAAAATGAGTCATAAAAACTGTGTTAATAAAATAAAACTATATAATTATACATAATTATTAAAATTATGCAATTGAAAGTAGCTCTCTTAAATAATCATGAATAATAAAGTAAATCACAAGTAGCCAAAAGTAAGAAAGAAAGCAATTACTACAGTTAATACAGATGAGAAAGGGATGATATTTGAGCATCATAAACAATTTTAAAAAGTAAATGTTATGGTATAGATGAAAATGACCAACTAATTAAAATATGCCAACCGAGAGCTTATTCAAGAAGAAACAGATTTCTTAAATAGTCTCATCAAAAAAATTGATTTGTAGTATAAATTATTTCTTTCCATAGCGAAAAATTTAGAACATATTATTCCTATAAAATTTTTCCTTAAAAATTGGCAGTAATTCCAAGTCTATGCAACTTTTTCATAATATAAAAGATAATGGTAGATGTATGACTTGTTTTTTATACTTAATTTTATTTTAAATTATATGTGATCTCTCTGTCTCTCTCTGTCTCTCTGTCTCTCTCTGTCTCTGTCTCTGTCTCTGTCTCTGTCTCTCTCTCTCTCTCTCTCTGTGTGTGTGTGTGTGTGTGTGTGTGTGTGTGTGTGTGTGTGTGTGTGAATGAAGTTGCCTATGGAAGATGCTGAATCCTTTTGAACTGGAGTTTGAGGTGGTTGTGAATTGCCATAGGTGTTGAGAACCAAAGCAAAAGCAGCAAGCTCTCTTAAATACTCCAATTGTAGTAACGAACCATTTCTTTTGTTGAGGCCAGATTTGTTTAAATGGCAGAACAATGCATGAAAAATATAAACTAACACTACACAAAAGGATCAATTCAATAATTCTTAATAGCAAATTTAACAACATATTCAGTCACATATAAAAACCAAATTCCTATATTCAAATAGAATTTACTTCCAATATATAGTTATAGCTGAGAAAAATCAACCAATTTAGTTTATCATATTTATAGACTAAGAAAAAGAACATTGTCCCAAAAGCATAGAAAAAAATACTGAATGAAAGTCAATGTCCATGTATGATAAAAACCAGTAACTCTTAACTGTCAAGGAGTAGAGAGGACTTTTTCTAATCTGATAAGCAATTTATGGACAATACCAGAAAAGGGCATCATACTCAGTACTGAAAGACTGCCTGTCTTTCTCCTTACAGCTACAGCAAAGGGAGAGCTCACTTCATTAAAGTTTTATTAGAGATCTCAGGTAGTGAAGAAAATTACACAAGGAAAGAAACAAAAAATCACCCAGTTATAAAGGAGAAATATAACTTTTTAAATGTTTAGTTGTTTGGAAGATAGGGCCCTTGTTCCAGTGCATGTTTGGACATCAGAGGACAACCTGGACTCCAGTGAGCTCTCAGAGACTGAGCCACCAACTAGCAGCATACACGGGCTGGTGGGCTGGTCCGAGGTCCCTGGCACATATCTACAGAGGTCTGGCCTCTTTTGGAGAAGATGTGTTTAATCCTCCAGAGACTTGAAGTCCCGGGGCGGGGGAGAGTGCCCTCTTGGAAGCAATGGGGAGGAGGAATGGGATGAGGAACTGTGAGGGGGGACCAGAAAGAGGGGGTGATGTCTAGAATGTAAATAAATAAAATAAAACTAATTTCTTTACAACCATTGTACCCTGGTTAGAGGGAGAACACTTCCCATGGTGGTTTAGCTGCTAGACTACTATGCCTTGTGCAACACAACTTTCAAATGCATGAGAATCTATTGTGTTTGGTGCAAATATCACTTTTCTGGCCATATAACAAGCTATTTGGCTCATTTGAGAGTTACTGAGGAGCTATTCCCCTGTGCTGCCCTTCTGGCATCTCATCCTTAGGTCAAAAAAAAGGCTTCTCTCTAGTGATCTGTTTTTGTTTCCCTTTACTAGAGCAGGCTGAGCCAGAGGGACCACGGGAGAAGCTATGTGGAAAGGTTGACAGCAAGGGAAGTGGGAGAGTGCTAAATTACAGAACACGTAGAGCCTGGACAGAGGCTGAAGACAAGTTGTAAGTTAGCACAGAGAAGATACAGTGAGAGTGGTGTTGGCAGTAGCAGATAGCAAGAAATACTGAAACAGCTGAGGCAGAGATGTGATACAACCAGTGTCAGTGCAGAGGTGCCAACTGCAGCCCCACAGATCAAGGGCATATATATATATATATATACATACACACACACACACACACACACACACACACACACACACACACACACACACACACACACATATATATATATATCCTAGGTCCCAAAGAGGGAACAAGTTGCTGGCAAAGGCTAGGGAATCCTGACTTTCTACATGTAAGCAAGATTTATAATATTTGTACCATAGGGCTAAGGGCCCTAGGACCCTAGTTGGGAGCTTAACATAATAGGTCTAAGTGTCACAGCACACAATGCCTGTGTGTGAACTATAAGAGTAGGTGTCTCAACTGCTACAGCCCCAAAAGGAGGCTGCTACTGCCTGAAGCAGAAACATTATTACCTCCTGAGCATCAGCCATAGAGATGCTCCACCACCATACTCCTATTTCCTCTTTCTCCTTTTCCTCCTCTTTCTCCTCCTCTCTCCACCTCCATTTTCCTCCTCCCTCCTTCTCTGCTCATGCTCTCTCTCCAGGTAAAGCAAAGGGATGGCAAGGGTCCCATCCAGCTAATGAGGAATGTCTGTAGCAGAAATGAGTCTAGGCTAGGAGGAGCACTTGATATTTTTCCCTTTCTGAAAGAGGTACTCTCTCTCCCTCCCCCTCTCTCTCCCTGCCCCCCTTACTTCTCTCTGCTCTCCCATCTCTCCTTTTCATCTTTTTATCTTGTTTTGTCTGTCACATGTATGTTTATATACTATATGTGTGTATATGTATGGGTATATATATGTGGATTTCTCCTACAACTGTGAAAATATAAAAAAAAAAATAAGCCCTGTGACATTAAATGCAAACAAAATCTCCAGTATCTCACATAATTGAAGTCCAGAAAATTCTTACCTACCTAGGATGTGTTATTTTCTGAATCATGATATAGTAAAATTGTGAATAAGATAAATTACACAAAAGAAAGGTTAGGAGACTTATTTGTCTTATGTTTTATGAAACTTTTATTTCAACAGAGAATGGAATATGACTAAAATCATATCTTTCTCTATAACTGCAAATCCAGCATCAAATAATCTGAAATTTTCATGTTAGATTTTAAAGTCCCAAGGAAAACTGGACCTTAATTCTCTGGTGACAAATATGCATGCTCTTTCTGGAATCATATGACTACTTGGACCTTGGACCTCAGTGTCTTCATGACATGAGGTGTGCTGTGGTGTTGATACCCGCCATCTGGGTATCAGGTAAGTCCTAACCATCCGTGCATCCATTTCTCTCTGCTATTGACTATAGATGTGACTAGGGCTGCCTTGACTTCATGGAAATGATGGGTTATAATCTGTTTCTTCTATAAGTTGCTTTTTGTTTAGAATATTTTATCATGGAATCAGAAATGAAACTAGGGTGATCAGTGAAAAAGCTCTACAATATATGTAAGTTGGATTGTGCATTCTTTGTTTCTGGATAGCGTCTTGCTAGACAGCCCTGGCTGGCCGTGAATGTGCCAATCTTCTGGAGCACACTGTCATGCGCAGTCTTCCATTGCTCTTCACCTAGGTGTTTCCCCCTACAATCTTTCTTCGGAATCCCCCTTAGGGTTTAAGGTAGTGTAGGTAATAAGCCAGCACCCACTTATGTTCACATATTGCTCTCAAAAATGTTAAATGCTTTTGTATTTCACTTCAACAAACCTGAATTGTGTGTGGCTATCCCCTTTGTGGACTCTGCCTTGACTGGCACAGCCAACCTCTTGTTAATGTATTTAAGAATGGAAGAGCAGAGTCATTCTGCCTTGCTGAGCCTACCGTGTTGATAACCTCCTATGTCTTATGAGTGCTTCTGAGTCTCGCAAGAAAAGTTAATTAGGAAATGTCAAGAAAGCTCTCCAAGATCCTAAGAGGGAAGAGCACCATGTGGCTACAATGTATCATTAGTATAAAAATAAAACCATTCCTAACCTCATAGCTCTTAAAGGGTGCTCATAGCACATCTAAGAAATGCAATTATACACTGGCTAAACTGGAAGTTATCTTAAGATGTGATCCATATTTTGCCTCAGGGGAGACTCTGGTTCCTCCATCTCATATAACTTACCAATCTATTTCTAAGAACTCTATAAAAACAATTCCAAAGTTGACTTCATAATTCACGTCTATCATTCATATCTCTTGACCACATGATTATTTCGTTTCAGTCTGAAGAGAAAATGATTCAGGATATGGCCTGGAACCAGTTACAAACTGCTGACCTCCCTAGCTTTACACAGCTAAGGTCAGTACTGTATAGATGAGTGTCAGCAAGGTCGGGTTTAACTCTGAACTTAGGTCAATTTTTGTGTGACAAAGCCTTCATTTGAAATAACTTCCTTATAAAATCTCTTTGCTGCAGGACGTAGAAAAGATGTTCGGCTCTCTCGTTCTGTTTTCAACCATGTTGATATTTATTGTATGAACTATAGACCAAAAAAATCAAATTTGGGTTTTAAATTAATTTTCAATCTTTGTGTGTGTGTGTGTGTGTGTGTGTGTGTGTGTGTTTGTGTGTGTGTGTGTGTGTGTATGTGTGTGTGTGTGTGTGTGTGTGTGTGTGTGTGCGCACACGCATGCCTGTGCACTTGTGCAGACATGCACCATGTGCAGGCAATGTACACAAAGGACAGAGGTTTCAGATCCTCTGGAATAGGGATACAGAAGGTTGCAATGTGTCAGATGAGACTTTAGTCTGCTGCAGCAGCAACAAGTGATCCATCTCTCTAGCTTCTAAAACGAGACTTCAAAATGAAGTCATGGCTCTACGTGAGCTAAAACATATGGAATATTTTTAAAAGAAACTTCAGAAAGCTCATACTTGCTCCATATTTCCTTGAGTATAACCATAAGTGACTACAAATATTCCTTAAAAATGGGCCACACTACTTTCTACTGTAACATGACATTCATAAAAATGTTAAAACAGACCAAATAGATTTATCTAAGGAAAGAGAATGCTTTCGCATTTTAGGTCTGATGTGTATGGATTATTAGAGATTAATACATATTTGAAAACAGTCTAGAATTTATCTTTTTTGAAGATCTTTAAAGAATCATATCAGTTGATCATCTAGGAAATCATTTGCATGTGTCTTCCAAGCAGACTGGATTTTCTTCCATGACCTCTGATCTATTTCCTTTGTGACCTGCTTTATGTCAACTTCCGACTTCTCTGTTCTTTGGTTTATTTCATGATGCCTCTAGACTTTATTTCCTCTTGAAGCCGTTAACTTAAAAAACACTTAGTCTAACTTCTTGAGTTCTTTGTATATGATGGATATTAACCCTCTATTGGACATAGGATTGGTTAAGATCTTTTCCCAATCTGTTGGTTGCCGTTTTGTCCTACTGACAGTGTCCTTGCCTTACAGAAGCTTTGCAGTTTCATGAGGTCCCATTTGTCAATTCTTGATCTTATAGCATAAAGAAAACCAAATAACCCTATCAAAAAATGGGGAACAGAGCTAAACAGAGAATTCTCAACTGAGGACATTCACAGGGCTGAGAAGCACCTAAAGAAATACTCAACAATCTTAGTCATCAGGGAAATGCAAATCAAAACAAGTCTGAGATTCCACCTCACACCAGTCAGAATGGCTAAGATCAAAAACTCAGGTGGCAGCAGATGCTGGTGAGGATGTGGAGAAAGAGGAACACTCCTGCATTGTTGGTGGGATTGCAAGCTGGTACAACCATTCTGGAAATCAGTTTGGCGGACCCTCAGAAAAGTAGACATAGTATTACCTGAGGACCCAGCTATACCTCTCCTGGGCATATACCCAGAAGATGCTCCAACATGTAATAAAGACACATGCTCTACTATATTCATAGCAGCCATATTTATAATAGCCAGAAGCT
>CM052714.1:33744256-33773971 GCA_028551405.1 Uromys caudimaculatus | reverse complement strand
TGTGTGTGTGTGTGTGTGTGTGTGTGTGTGTGTGTGTGTGTGTGTGTGTGTGTGTGTGTACATTAGGCTGATTTTGAAGCTCTGTGATTTCAACCTGTCCTAAAAGTCTTTTGATGAATACACGGCTCATTACGTAAAGGTCAACACTGGACAATGTGCTGTTAATTTCCCTTTGCTAGAAAAATCAATAACGGCATCATCATTCATTAAATTTGACAGAAGCCAAGAAAGGTAGATGTGAAGAACTAGTCAATACTCAGTCCTGATAGGATTGACTTGCTGTGGGGAAGGTATAAGACATCAAATTATTTATATACATTCTTCACAGCAATACACGATTCTGTCTTTAGGGAGGAGCGTTTTACCTCGTGGGCTTTCAGCTCTAATCTAGCTTTGGATTTCTGTGAGTTACTGTTCAATGTTCTACTCTGGAACAAGAGTTTCACACTTAACTGCTATGCATTAAGTGAGGTCTTTTACACTTGCACTTTATTAAGTTTAAATGGTGCCTAAATAGTTTCAAAATACTTACTTCGATAGGCACTTTGAAGACTATGGAGTTTCACTCTACCTGGTTATAGTCTTTAGAGGGCCTTCCAGTGACATGCATCATAGAGGGCTTGGGGTTAGCTCAGTTTCTCAGAGGAATGCTGAGAGTAGGCTTGGCTTGCTCTGGTTCTTCCCAAGGTCCTGGGCTGTTCGCGTGTTTCCTTGGAGCACTGCTTTGACCATGACGTTCATATTCCCATCTACCTTTGATTGTACAGTTTGGAGATACCTCTGTAATAAAAATATTAAATAGCATCCATCATACTTGCCATGTTCTTTTTATTTTGTTGTGTTTAGATGTGTGTGTATGTGTTATGCACATGTGTACACATGTGTGCGCACTCCAGTGCATTGCTTGTCTGAACATTGGTAGAGGCCAGAGAAGCATATCAGGTGTCCTATCTAGGACTCTCAGCCTCATTTCCTTGTGGCACAGTCTCTCACTGAATCTGGAGGTCGCTTTTTGTATTTGTTTTGTTTAGTTTTGTTTTAGCCTGGGCTGGCTGTCCAGCAAGCTCCTGTGATCTTTTTATTCATGTTTGTTCAACACAGAGACCATAGAATCCAGTGAGTCCCTCTACCTCCTCTGCTACCCAGACTGGAGTTACAGATGTGTGCTGCCAAGCCTGGCTTTCCCATGGGCAATGCAGATCTGACTCATATCCTCATGCTATGAGGCATGCATTCTTATATATACGTGTATCTCTCTAGCCTATGCTTTCATAGTATTAAAGGAAAATTTATATATGACAACTATTAACTCCCACCTTAAAAATACATAGGAATCCTTGAGTACGTCACATTTCTATAGGAAGTCTGAATGTCTTCTTTGTTTCTCCAAACAACTCTAGGTTGGCCAAAGTTCTCGGTGGGCAACAGATGGTAGCTACTGGACATGTTGGCCAAGTTCCTCTTCATTCAATGGCTCCTTGGTCCCCCAGGAATCCTTCTGTCATATTAGAGTTGGCTTCATTTGCATTAGGATACAATACAATACACAGATGATTCTGACTTGTATAAGAAAGTAGGCTGAGCAAGCAAGAGAAAGCCAGTAAGCAGCAGTCTTCTATGGTCTCTGCTGCAGTCTTGACTCCAGGTTACTGCTTGAGCTCCTATTCCGACTTCTCTCAATCATGAACTATAATTTGTAATGTAAAATAAACTCTCTCCTTCCTCAGGTTATTCTTGGTTAGTATTTTATCTTAGCATAGAAAAGCAAACTAGGACGATTCATCTTTTCTCAGTTGGTTTGTGATGGAGTAGCTGTGGATTTTGATTTTGACTTTTATGGAGGGGCGTAAGCTTGCATACATTTACAGTGCATTTATTAGGACATATTTATGTGACTTGCAACGATTTTCAGGAATACCAGTTTTTTCAGGCATCCTGATAATGATTTGGGCTTCTTTTCAAGGGAGAAATTCTCAATGGCAATTTGATGCTTGTGGTGGTTTGGATGTCCTCTGCTTGGCTCCAGTACTTGAACACTGAACTCCTAGCCAGTGGCACTGCATGGAAAGCAGTATATCCTTGCTGGAGGAAGTAGATAACTGGACTGGGCTTGAGAGCTGATAGCCCCACTTAACATCTAGTTTGCTCTCTCTCCTACTTGCTTATGTTGAAGATGTGATCCCTTAGCTTCTTGCTCTGGCTGTCGGTTGCTATTCTTTCCCTTCATGACAGACTAGTATTCCTCTGAAACCATAAGCCAATATAAACTCCTTCTTACCTAAGCTGCTTTGGGTTATTTCTTCTTAATCACAGCAACAGAAAAGTAACTAATAGAGTAGTAATGCCAATTATTTTCACAATAAGGAGACAATGGGCTGTTAAAATTGGTCATATCCTGGAAACTTGTTTTCTGCTAATGTACACTGACTAATAACTGACCTTTTAAAAGTGTTGATCTTGTATTTGACTTTCAACAAACATCTTCTGATTGGATTCGCACACAAGTTCAGCTGCAGAGGCATGGGATACAGGGCCTTTCATTATTTCTAATACAAAATATTCTGTAAAAGTTATCTTCTGCAGAATGTCCATGAGCTGCCAGGTATCGCATGCTATTCTCAGATGCTCTTTCGAAGATCACTTCTGCTTGCTTACGCATATTTCCTGCCGAAATGAGCTAAGAAATGCAAGAGGCTCTCTCTCTCTCTCTCTCTCTCTCTCTCTCTCTCTCTGTGTGTGTGTGTGTGTGTGTGTGTGTGTGTGTGTGTGTGTGTGTGTGTGTGTGTGTGCGCGCGAGTATCACACAGGGCAGACTTGATTTATGGCTTCATTACAGATGCTGAGCCAAAGAAATGATCATGAGTATATAATGTGCTTCTGGGAATGTTTTTGATTTGACCTTGATTAGTGTGATGTAGGCAAGGAGATTTTGAAGCCTAATGGTGCTTCCTGGGAGGAGGCTGGTTGTTGGACTCTCCATCAGCCTGAGTATCCTTATACCTGGTGCTAAGAGGAGCTCTTCTGCCTGTTCAGTAGACAGAATAGCCCAATTTTTTGTACTCTGGCTGATTTTTCAAGTCATGAGTAGAAGCTGCTATTCTGCTGCTGACCATAACTGCATGCACCCGTGGCTAATCAGAAAATGTCTCTTGTACCATCAGGCACAAGTCTTCCAAAATCATTATTTCATTGAACACATTGTGTAGAAAATTTATGGGAGTTTTTTGAGTGGCTTTGATCCTTCAGCAAGATGCAAAATTCTCAACTCAGTGAGAAAGAGATCACTCCATAATGAATGTTTCACACAATGAAAATTTTTGCTCTTGATGCTAAGAAATTTTTGACTTACAGCACTTAAGGAAATGAATTTATACTTTAGCACAATGGAATAGCCCTGTGTCTTGGAGGAATTGGAGATAGCCAGGATATTTTTTAGAAATAGTGGAAGGAAAATAATTCCATCAGGAGAGAAGAGTAGGAACAAGAAAGGTATATGTGAAAAAATGAGGAACTGTCAATAAAATTAGGATATTTTTAGCAATTAACTAACTGTCAACCAAACTACAGTAGAGAAGTTATAAATTCTTGGCCAAATTCAAAACAAATTCAACATAAACCTTGTTGCCTGGATTGCAGTTAGAAGATAGGTCATCATTTTTAAACAGAAAGAAAGAGCTTGAAATAATAGGGAGCTTTGCTGTCAAAATATAAACTGAATCTGGTCCATATTTCTGGCTCATTATTATGCTGGCTTTTATTTCATTTCCAATGGGAAAGCAAAGCCTCTACCCCTGAACATCTCATATCACCCCATGGGATAATAAATTCTGAAGATTAATGAGTTCTTAATGACCTAGTTATCTCTTAATTATTGAGAGAGTACATACTCATAATAAAACTCTCTCTCTCTCAAAGAAAATGCATCCAGTAAGTGCTGGGCATAGTCACATTGTGTTCACCTGAATGAATAGGACCCAGCATTAAAGCAACAGCAACAACAAAAAGGACAAGGTAGGAAGCAATGACCTTTCATGTTTATGTTAGATGACTTCAAGAAACTAGATAAAGTACATGTTGTCCTGCCATACAAATATGATGTCCTGAGTTCTAATGCCTAGAACCTGTATAAAACTGGACATGGTAGCACGCACATGCATGCGTGCATACACACACACACACACACACACACACACACACACACACACACACACACACACACCTATAATCCTAGCACTTCAGGGCTAGAGAAGTGGTTAGGAGGTACACTGCTGTTTCAGAAGATTGGTGTTAGTACCTAGTGTCCATGTTAGGGGGCTCACAGCTATATAAACTCTGGCTCCATGATCTATCACCCTCTTCTGACTTCGATGGGCACTGCACCCACATGATCACTCCTATATAAACATATATATATATATATATATTTCAAAATACAGCTTACAAGAGAGTTAGCCTGGTGTGTACAATAGAAAAACAAGACTCGCTGTTTTCAACAAAGTAGAAGGCAACACTCAAAGTTGTTTTCTGAACTCCCAAGGCCTAGCATGCAAATAAACACATACACACATGCACATGCACCCGCCCCACACTCACACAAGATGAATTTGAAAAATAAAAAGGAACTTTTTTTTTAATTGGATATTTTATTTATTTACATTTCAAATGTTATCCCCTTTCCCGGTTTCCCCTCCGGAAACTCCCTATCCCATCTCCCCTCTCCCTGCTTCTATGAGGGTGCTCCCCCCCACCCACTCCTGCCTCCCCACCCTGGCATTCCCCTACACTGGGGCATCAAGCCTTCACAGGACCAAGTGCCTCTCTTCCTGTTGATGCCCGACAAGGCCATTCTCTGCTGGAGCCATGTGTCCCTCCATGTATATTCTTTGGTTGGTGGCTTAGTCCCTGGGAGCTCTAGGGTGTCTGGTTGGTTGATATTGTTGTTTTACCTATGGGGTTGCAAACCCCTTCAGCTCTTTCAGGCCTTTCTCTAACTCCTCCATTGGGAACCCCATGCTCTGTCCAATGGTTGGCTGTGAGCATCTGCCTCTGTATTTGTCAGGCTCTGGCAGAGCCTCTCAGGAGACAGCTATATCAGCCTCTCTCACCAATTTTGTAGGAAATTAAGATTTTTTTTTAAAAAAGAGGGGAGATCAGTAGACCCTTGCTACCATCCTCTTGACAAAATATTGCACTTCACAGGTCAATAAGAATAGAATGACACTTAGAACGGTAGCTCTTTGAATCTGAGCATGTTGCTCAGTAACCAATAGGAGCCTGTTTGTGACTGTTCTTGACCCTCCAAAAGACACTGCTTTCCTTCTCTGTTTCTAACCTCTTGTTTTTCACTTTAGGGCATTTGAAATTAGAAATGGGGAGGGTTGGTGAGTCTCTTTCCACTGTCGTAAAATGAATTCTTGGGAGCTTGAGGGCCTCTGCTAACAATTGTTAATGAGGCTTTATTAACCCAGGACAGCACCTTGTGGAACATTTATATAAAATAGGTGCATGCCAAGGACTGTTTTTGTTTTATTAATAGCGTGTCAGTAGGGCATGCAAGGCTCTGGGGGATTAAAATGGCCAACTTAATAGTGGGTGTGTCTTTTCCTTCTAGACTAGTGTATCACTCCTGATTCAAGTCAGATTGCATCTCAAATATCTAAACATACATCACAATTACAATGTCAGATCTGCTTTGTCAAGCAGATGATGACAAGGGTCTACTGATTTCATCTCTCTTCTCCTATTCTTTTTCTCTCTCCTCTCCACACTTTCCCAGTAAGAATCTTTTCCTGTTGTGGAAAACTATTGTTTTAAATTTATCTTTTTGTATATTATAGTTGTGTGTGCTGTGTGGATGTGCGTGTGTGTGGATGTGTGTGTGTGTGCGCATGTGTGTGTGAATGTGTGTGTGTGTGTGTGTGTGTGTGTGTGTGTGTGTGTGTGTGTGATGGGTATCAATGGACAGCCTTTATAATTTAGTTAACTTAAATTCTGCATCTAAATTTATAGCTATTTTTTTTCATGAAAAATGGAATTTCTAGCTTTGGGATGATAACAAGATTCCCATTTGAAAGTAAACATAGAAGTGTAACAACTCAGAGGAAGACAGACTCAACTGAGGGAAGGGGGACCATGTAGGGCACAGTACTCTGAATGCTGAGTAGTCTTTCTCAAGGTTGGTATCGTTGCAGGAAAGAGGTGACATATCTTAGGAAATGTAGGATATTGGCTGCAGGACATCAGTGTCTACAGGGGACTGGCAGCAGGGTCTGCCTGAGATATGCAGAAAGTCTTTTTGAACTTATTTCTGACTCATACATAATGAGAAATGTAAGTGATATGTAAATAATTGTTACACTGCATTGTTTAGGAAATAATGACCAGAAATAAAAATCTTTGTACTTCCAGTTCAGACATAGTGGCTTTTCTACTAGATTTGTCCATGACTTATTGGGTCTGTAGATGGGAAACCTATGCATTGGAAGGCAAACAATGTCATATCATACTAGATAAAACGTTCAAGGCAAAGAAAGCCTTCTCAAACTGTATAAACTTAAAATTACAGCTGTGGATTTTAAACAGTTACCATTCTGGGTCTTGTTCTACTGAGATGGACTTCTGATTTTGCTTTTGAAAGAGGTTTATCCAGTGGGGCCTTGGCTTGACACTGTTGAACTTGGGGCAGTGTTCTTGCCTCTGCCTCCTAAGTGCTGGTATAGTGAGTAGGTGCTCCCATGCCTGCCCACACACTGAATTTAGGTACTTGGTTCTGAGAGACCTTTTGAAGATTCTAGTGTTTACTGCAGTGATGATCTGCTCTGAAGGTGCAGAGAGAATCCATCCATTCACCACTGAGCACTGGTAAAAACAAAAAAGGATATTGGAGGTATGGCTAGCAATTTGCAGTTACTGCTCTCCAGTAAGAATTTAATTGGTGACCGATTTACATGCAGGAATCTTCTATGCATTTAAATATCATTTATCCTGAGAAGTACACATTACCAAAATGAACAGGGGACCCCATTGGGACTTAATTAGGGAAGGCTGAGCTGGGAAGTGACAGTTTCCATGCTGTTTTGGAGTCTGCTCTAGCCCTTGTTCCCAACTCCTATGTAACACAATTAATATCCTGTATCTAGTTTTAATAGAGGCAGTAATTCTAGTAAGACACATTATTGCTTCTTGGCCCAAAGAGAAATGTTCATACATTTTTCTTCTTGCTGCTATCTGTCAAACTGACTGGATCGGTCTGTACCCTGAGACATTACATATTCAGGAAAGCAGTTGTTTCCATATGTCTTGTGGGAAAACTATCCCCTCCACCCTTTTTTTTTTTTTTTCTTTCAAAATGTCATGAGGTTTAGGGAACATTTTCTTTTTTGCTTCCCCTCTGCACATATCAGGTGGTAGCTATTACAGCATTCCCAGTACATGCCCCCGGGTGTGAGCCCTCCAGCTTCTATAAACCCTGGGTATATTCATTTCACAGGAGACAGACTTAATAGGCTGTTTTCTGAGCCACCAGCAGAGCTGCAAAGCTCCTGATGCCAAGTTCTCAAAAGAATTCAGCAGAGGAGGAATAGTCAGTTAGAGAGTGCTACTGGAAAACGCAGTTATTGTCTAGAAAGTCATGATAGACAGCTCAGCATCTTTTTTTTTTCTATTTATTTAACAACAATAGAGCATATGGTAGGTAATACCTTGTTTGTAAAGAACTTCTTTTTATTACCTTTATTATTTCCAGGAGATTTTCACATCCATAGTTAATGACTGTGACTCAAAATGAATTCAGCTTATGGAATGCATTTGTACTTCACGAAAGATGTCTACAGTTTCATAATGAGGAGCGGACAAAGACCCGAGTGCATGTGTACTCTTAAGAGCACAGCCCTATCAAGGGCCCCAAATGCCAGATGCCAGCCCTGAGACTGTTCCCCTACAGAGAACTTCTACCAATAGCAACTAAACCTGACTCCTCATTCAGCTTGCATTCTTTCAAGAAAAGTATTGGTTACTGGAAAGTTCCTGGAAAGGCAACATCTGAGAAGGCCATGAAACAAAGCTACTTACCAACTACCAGACCACTGAACTATTCTGCTGGTCAGAATAAATGTAACACCATTGTTAGGTGTGCCAGAAAGAATAGGTGGGCTCAATAAAAAGCAGAAGCTTAAAGGTGAGTTGGTGGTAGACTGGGTAATAGCAAAGCAGGAAGCAAAAGATGAATAAAGGATGCAGAAATGAACCAAGCTGACTTACTGAAGGGAAGACAGCATCAGTTACTCCAGTCCTCATCCAGCCTGGGCCTGGCTGCCTGGGTCTTGCTGTGAGTCCCTATTTCAGTTCTCAGACTGGGTGATTCATGGCATTCAATGGCAGATCTGAACAGAAAAGGTCTGGGGTACCATTCTATGAAACCCTATTCACACACCAAAATGCCATTGTGAGTGCAGAATGGATTGTCATGTAAGCATGGTCATGCCCTAAGGAAAGCAGAGCGACTGGAGAACGGGGAGCTAAGGGTGAGAGGACTCCAGCTCTAATTCTTAAACACCAGAATGTAAGGACTAGTTCTCTCTCTGTCCTTTAGTGAAGAAATGGTCAAGTTCAGTTCTATATCTTTTATAAATTCTACAGATGGTATGGCACTGTCTCCACCATGATCAGTCTCCAGATGGTCTTGCTTCCAAGGCAACCCACTGCTCATCTGAGATATTTAGTCTAGCCATCGTATGTATCACCTGTAACAGCTCATCAGGGGAGATCTTAACATCTTCCTGCAAATTCTCTAGTCTGAAAAGCAGCATGCAGTTTGCTGCTTTAGCTTTTGAGTGGTTTTGGTCTATTCATATCCACTCCTTTCATTATTCCTAATGTATCTTAAATGAGCCCAAATTCTCAAGAATTCTCTTGCCTAAGTAAAAACTATAGATCAATGGATTGCCAATAGCTTAGGTGGTAAGTTTTTTTTAGACTTATTTATTTATTTATTTATTTATTTATTTATTTATTTATTTATTTATTTACTGGTAAGTTTTTAACTCTCTAGAAATATTCCCAGCTGAGGGAGCTGTTTTTGCATTGTCTATGCTAGTGAACACTCTCTAGGGGAGAGTATGCTGGAAGTATCTACCTGGGAAAAACCTGGCTCCTTGATCTTCTTCAACTCTTTGTCCCACAGATATACGGAGGCCCAAATCCCCACCACAGAGCTCTGATGTCCTATGGGAAGATGTGTTATCAGCAGGAGCAGCCACCAAAGGGAAAGAAAAAGGGAGAAAGGGCCAGATGTGAAGAAGGGAGAAAGCGGCATCTACCCATTTAAATACAGGAGCATTGTAGCCTTTACTCATGGCAGCAGATTCTCTATCTTCCCTTCCAGTTCTGTCATAGGTTCTGTGGCTGAGCACACACAGGACAGAGTAATGTTGCATTTTATGAACAGAACTCTTTGTTACTGTATCTTTGTTACAATATCTGTCTTTGTGCTTAATGTTGCTTATTTTAAAGTTTGCTTTGTGTAAAGTTAGTGGAACAATAACTATTGCTGGCATCGTATCATTTTCTCCAACCATTTACTTTTAATCTCAGAGTCTTTAAAGCTAATTTTTGTTGTGGAGGACACATGCCTGAGTTCTGCCTGGCAATCCCTGTTCTGAATTACTACAGTTTAACCACTGACATCGTGAATGGGATGCTGTCAGCTGTTGACTGTCTACCAAATTTCTGTTTTCTGATTGTTGCCTTTGGTTTGGTTTCTATTTTTCTTTTCATTTTTCTGGTTTTTTTGTACCTTTTTCTCTGCATTTTTGTTGTTTTTATTGAACATTTCATAAGATCCTATTTTTTCTTCCTTCTTTGTGTGAGTTACACAAAACAAGAACAGAAACCTGATTTAGGTAGTGGCTATCCTAGCTGCTACAACAGACACTGGTAACAATTTGACTTTGAGATAGCACTGTTCTAGTGCACAGACACTTTAAGTATCTTGTGGCAAAGTGTTCCTGGTATCCTTTGCTTATTTCTTAGATCATTTCTGCCTTTGTTTATGCTTATACACACACCTCCACATGTGCACACACACACACACACACATACACACACACACACATATACTCTGCTCATCAATTACACAAATGAAAAAAGGAAGTGTTTTATCTCCATGCTTCTCTCATAGTCTACTTTCTTCCTGAAAACCCCTTCATTTACATGATCTCTTTTCTTTACTGAACTTCGTTAAGATTTTGCTTAAGTCAGGATTCCCAGGGGTAAACTTCTTAAACTTCTTCAATTTTTCTCCTAGAAATATTTTCTTTCTCCCTTACTGCAAAGAGTAACAGGGTATAAAGTTACAGGTCAGATATTTATTTGTTCAGTTGTTTTTCTCTTAGTTCTAAACTGTTGTTTTATTTTTCCTTTCCTCTTTTTTGGAGTGATTTCAGTGAAAGAGTTAGACATAATTACTGCACTTTCTAAAGTATAGAGGGTTTACATAGTTTTCTCTCTGATATTTTATCTTTTTTTTTAAAAATAAAACTGAAAGAAGCGTGTGTGTGTAGTTAAATGTTTTCATTGGCATTTGTCCTTATTGATGTTTTCTTGGCTTCTCAAGCTTTGTTTGGTCTTTCACATTACGTTTGGGTGAATTCTAAATATTTTGTCCTTTTTAAAATTAGAACATGTTTTCATAAGTTTTAAGAAATCTTTTTGTAATATATAAGCTGCTATTTTCTAGATTTGAATTTTAAAGCAATCTATTTTGGGGCTTGGTTTTACATTCTCTTATTATTATTATTACTCTTTATTAGTCATGATCTTGTTCTCTTATCAACTGTTGTTTCGTTTAATTTATAGAGGGATATCGCTTTTCCAAAAACAAACAAACAAAAAACCAAAACAAACAAAACAAACAAACAAAAAACCTCATGCGTTTAGTCACTGATAGCTCTTACAGAATTTTAATCGTAACTTCTATGAAAACACAGACTTCCAACCTTTGTAGCATAAGAAAACAAAGATAATGCAGCTGCTCTCACCTACAATTGTGCAGCTGAATGATATCATGACATTGAGAACTCTCTGCAAATTGTTTGGAATTGCACAGAAGATGAATTCCAACAGATCTCAAGGTAAGTCTGAGGGTCAAGGGATATTTCAAGCATATTGAAGACTTTTAAAACTCTAGTGTTCTGTAGGTCAACAATTCTTTTCACATCTCAAATAATTAATACTTACTGACCATCCAGGAACTTTCTTCTAGACATTAGAGATATTGAAACAAACAAGAATCCATTCTTAGACCTAGCAGACCTTCAACATAGCAGAGGGATACAGATGGTCAAAGATTGCGGGGGGGGGGGGGGGACAAAGTAATTGGTTCTTTAGTCACCATTTCCCTTTGTGTTTTGAAGAAATGCACAATGCTAAGAGACATTGAAAGAGCTGGGGTGACTTTTTAGATGACCTGTAAAGGGTAAAATATAAAGAAGGAACAAAGTACAATGATATATATATATATACGTGTGAAAATATCACAAGGAAGCCTTTTTCTTTATACAATGGCTAAAAACTTGGTGAATAAAAATAAAGAACCAAGTAGGTCAGGGAAAAATAATGATTCTAAAAGAACAAAAGTAAAAGTGATGGCCCCAAGGCAGTCATAAAAAATACTTTAAAGAAACAGAACACTTAGTATAATTGAAGTATAGGTTCAGAAAGAGAAAGAAGCACTGAGAAGGCCAACGAAGTTATGACAGAGACCTGCGTGTTCATCATCACAAATAAAGATATGTATAATAAGTCACTCATCATGAAGATATGACCATAAAAGTCTATTAGACCTTTCTTGAAATATTTACTTCCTCCTCTCTCTACTTCTAAGAAGGAAGTCATTCTTCTATTTAGGCTTTACATGCTTGCTTTGGCTAATGATATGCTAGAAGATGTGACCCAAAGTCCTAAAATAGGCATATGCAGGAGGTTTCTACAGTCTCCCCAAGGTTTTGTAGCCCCCTTCAGTCAGCAGCTAGCACACTGAAGCTTGAGGCATGGACTGATGGGGACCAAGTCTCGTCTCAAGCTGACCACTGACTGATACACAGAAGCATAGATATTTGTTCCTGGTTTTTATGAAACTGTAGCCATCTAAGACATGATGCTCAAGAGGTTGCACAGAAAGGAGGGAGTGGTCGGGGCAAACCTTGAGGTTGGGAACAATTACAGATTGGATTGAGGAGAGCTAAAGCTGAAAGCTCTCGCTTTCTCATTGTACTTTGGTTGTCCATGTAGCCATTCCCACATCTGGCAAAGAACCATCTGCCAGTGAAATCATTAGCATACAAAAGACATCTTCAACACTTGGCAGAACTTTGTGTTAGTTCAACAGAACTTGGAGTCACAGACTGTATCTGAAGAAGCCAAGTTGGCTACCCGTCTTGGAGAAGCCAGATAAAACAGTCAAATTAACAGTAAAAAGGCAGTTTATTCAATGTGTCCACATGAGGAAGGGGGACAAAGAGATCCAGGGAACATCTCAAATACATCTTTGGGATCCCAAAGTGAAAGTAAAATTTAAAATAGAAGGCCAAATATATGCAGGTTTAAGCAGGCCTATTCAAAAATTGTGACCCTGTGCACTGCTGGTCCGTTATTGCCTGGCCTTCAGTCTCATCCTGTAAGGTAGCCTAGCAAGTTATTAGGACTGTGTGAAATATCTTTTCAGGAGACAAATTTTCTTTCTAGCTGAGCTCTTTACCTTTTCCCAGCATGATCCTCCTGGGGAAAGTCCTGTTTCTTTGAGGTTGACTCTGAATTGTCTACTAGATTAAGGAGCAAAAGTGTCTTTTTAAACTATCTTCATTTTGCTGGTCTAACTACACTAAGAGGCAAGGACAAAGATCAAGCACAGGTATGGTGGTGGATATATCCATATCCCACAAGGGACTAAAACATTCAGAGACTTCATGGGTAAGAAGACAATGACTTTTCATTTTCTGTGGCCTAAGAGGTTGATGTTCTTTAGGTCTTGACATTCTCCATGCTTGAAGTCTAGTCCCTAGGTTAGATCTACTGGGGAATGACTGAACGTTTAAGAGGTAGAGCCTGATGGGAAGTCATTGGATTACTGGGTATTTACTCTTGAAGTGGATTGTGAGACCTTTCACCTTCATTCATAGCTTTGGGGCAAATGGCTTTGCGCTGTCTTGTACAAGCTCCCACCATTATACGCCAGTACAAACCCAAAAGTGACACCCGTTGTGCTTGTAGAGAAACCTCTAGAGCTGGGAATCAAGCTTTCTTCTTTGTAAGCTTGTCTAAGGTACATGTTTCAGCAACAGAATGCTGACACATGGGACTAAGCTGACGAGATTTTATTTTGTTTTTATCTGGTGACCTGTGAATGGCCATGTTATGTACTATTTCCTAAGAACTTTAAAAGCCTCCTGGAATGAGGAGGAGGGGTTATTAAGATGCAAGAAAAAAAAAAGGGAAAATTTCCAGGAACAGAAGTTGCCTTGAGCCCCCCCAAGTTCCTACAGCTAACCTCTCACTAGTACCCCTATAGGTAACTCCAACTTATCAGCTCACAGAGTTGGCCTGAGTGCAAATGAGTGGTTTGTCATTGGTGCCCTGTCTGAGATGATAAAAATGTATGGAAGGGTATCATGAAAGTTAAGTATGTCTTCCTGTGCCTCTGAACCTCCAAATTTGAATTGAAAGCACTGATGCGTGAAGTTAGAATGAACTGTGAAGGATGAGCAAAGGCTAGAAGAGGAGGCATTTCAAACCAATTTTAAAACTCTAGCTCATCTCTGCAACACAGACTTTTAGCCTGAAATTCATCCCTAATTTTGCAGACATCGGGGCCATTTACCTTCAAGTTGGCACATGTTTTCTACTAGTCTCGTTTCAGATTTGACATCTTGGAACCATGTTACTTGGTTTTAGTCTGAAACCTAGGAGGATCTCTCTAACTGTAATCCAACATGGGGAGCATTTGCCTTGCCTAAGTTTTGCAAAGTCACTGAAACTTTTGGGAGTTTGTGACATTTCTCACATCAGAAAAATATAGATGCTAAGGATGACTGTAATCCACCATGTCATAACTCAGAGTACAAGAAGTATCATCACAACAGTGTTTGGAGGTGGCATGCCATTTTGGTTTGATTCTGGTGGAGGATATTCACTTCTGAAGAGTATAGACCCATCTCTCACAAGGTATTGATAATATCTTCGGTGGAAAGGTAGTGGTCAAGAAAGTTTGCCCTGAATGACTAGGAAGTACGGGGTCTGTTGCCCTGAAACCATCAATTAGAAGCATGGTTGAAAGAGACAACTGTGTTCTCTCAGTTGTCTTTATGGCAGAGGGCACAATTTTGTAAACATTTTCTACTTACAGCCATGTTTCCTTAGAAATCTTTACACGGATCTCTGTATGTAGTATTTAAGAAGACCTATATATCAAACATTTGCCACTAATAAGTGTTTTAGTCAGGGATCAGTAGAGGACTAGAACAAGGGAGTCAATACGTGTGTGTGTCTGTGTGTGTGTGTGTGTGTGTGTGTGTGTGTGTGTGTTTAAAGTAGGAAGGACAGCAAATCACACTTGAGCTGCTGAGAACTGAATAGTTACTTGGTCCTTGAGGCTTGTTGCCTCAAGAACTGCTGTAGTCTCAGAAAATCTAGTACTTATTAAGTCCTCAAGTTCAGATACCTTAGTAGTTCCAACCTGGTTCTTAAAGCCTTGAATATTCCTGGAGAGCTGCTGATCCCTGGTCCATGAATGAAGCTGGTTTTGTTGTCAATGAAGATATCATTAGCAGCAGCAGCAGCAGCAGCTGCAGCAGCAGCAGCAGAAGAAGAAGACGAAGAAGAAGAAGAAACAACAACAACATGCCAGAAGGAGAAAATCCAAGGAAGCCAGCTCGGTGATGATCTTCCCTCTGACCTACTCTCTCAGACCTGTGCTGCTACTTGTGGGTGCCACTCACATCTGGACTGCGTCATCCAACATCAACCAAGGCAGTCAGGGTACTTCGTCAGGTGAGGCTCTCTACTCAGGTGATTCTAATTTATACAAGTCGAACATTAAAACTGACCATAATAAAAAGTCACAGGGAAATTTATTTTGAAACAATTCTTTGGATATCATGTTACAATTTATTGAAGATGAAAGTAAATGGGCACACAAATGACTATACTTACTTATTTTAATATAATTAATTAAATATTGAATGAATATTTGACACCGCAAGACAGAACATCTTCAATGTTTTACAGAGTTGATTGATATTTTGATTAAAATCATCAGTGTTGAGACTGTCATTTGATGCCAATATATAAGCACACACAAATAGAGACGTATGTTTAAGGTCACTTCAGAACTTGTTCATAATTCTCTATCATAATCTGAAGCCAAAGTTTAATGATTTTTAAAATGTATTTCGGTCAGCAACCAAAACATTTAATTTCTTAAAAAAATTAGATATCCTAACAAAATCCAATCCAAAAATTTTCTGACTCAAAACTCATATGCTGAGGGTATAATGGTAGGAAAATATTAAATCTGTTTTACACAATAAACCATTATGCTTCTAGAGGAGCATAAAATGTGGTACAATGAATACTCTGAAATTCACAGTATAAATAGTCTTGGATCGAATGTGGAATTTCATGCAGCATATATTGGCATGACATCTATGGTGTGATAGCATGCAGGGAGCAAGTTCACAAGTCTTGCATCGAGACTAAGCTTGCAGATAGACATGTGCTAGGACACTGGTGACATTCATAAACAGCAGGGAGTCAACATGCCTTTGATTTTGAATAGCCCTTGGTTGTTGTACAGTCAGGAATGTTTTCCTGTTGCCCAGTCCTTTGTGATATTCCTTCAGTCCCATGATTGCTCATTTTAAGAGACTTGACCATAGTGGATGCCACGGCTGCTGTTCAGATCTACTCTTTAGGTCTAAGATGTTCATTTTCCTAGATGCTAAAGAATGATGTGCAGTGACAGTACAGGTCTCCCACACCAGGCATTGCCTCAGCTGAAAGGAAGAGGAAGCATTTCCCTAACATTACACTAGCATGGGGCAGGCTACAGTCAACAGAGGCTCAATAGGATGGGTTAATTTGGGGTCTGATTGCTCGCTTAGAGGCATCTCTATGGGACTCTCTCAGCAGCAGGGCTAACTGTGTAGTCACTTAGGTCTCTGCTGCAGCTGCACCAGTGAGCATTCCTCTGCACTGATGCCGGCCCCTCTCTTCTAGCAGGTGTTTTCAGAAGAGACTCCATTTCATTACATTTTCAAAATGTCAACAGCCAGCTCAGTATTTGTTTCTGAAGAAATCAACTTGTAACACTTGTGGTCCGAAGTGGTCCAAGGATGCAGAATATAACGAAAGGTTTGAGGTAGGTTCTCACTCAAGTGAAATCAGTTCCTGTTAGTAGCAGCAGATATTCCAGTGGTAAACCATGGAAGGCAGTGTATTAGAAATGCTTTTACCAATGAAAACCTGGGAGAGATGCACAGCCGTGTAGACATCCCATGTCCTGGGTGGTTCCAGGGAAGTAGATTCTACAGCACTGGATGACTATTCCTGCCTGGGCCCTGCTAATATATTGGAGTCGCATGGGTGGGGAGAACTTACACATACATACATATATACATACATACATATGTATATCTTTTATTGAAAATATTTTTCATGCAGTATATTCTGATTATAGTTTTCCCTCCTCTCACTCTTCCCAGATCTTCTTCACCTCCCTTTCCATCCAAATTCATGCCTTTTCTTTCTTCTCTTGTTAGAAAGCAAACAGGTATCTAAAAAGTAATAATACTTCAAAATAAGATAAGATAAAGCAAAACTAAACAAACCAACTAATAAACAAACAGAAGAGAAGGAATCAAAGAAAAAGCACAAGATACACATTTAGATGCAGAGACATACAAGTTTGCCCACACAGAAATCCCGAAACAACATAAAACCAGATACTAATATATCATAACAGTTTTTGAGTCACTCAAGTAGTAATGGAGATGAGGTCATCTTATTAAATGAATCTCAGATCTAATCAGCTATTGGTTGGTTACTCCCACAAGCTTTGTGCCACTGTTGCACTAGCGTATCTTGCAGGCAGATCGCTATTGTAGACCACAGGGTTTATGTTTACCTGGGTGAATATTTTCTTTTCTCCTTTGGCAGGGTGTCCAGTACCTTCCAAGAAGCATGACTGCTAGTCAGTGGTAGTGAAAGCTCTAGGCTGGTACCAGCTTGAATTCTGTGTCCAGTGAATTGTATAGGTGCTGTCTTCAGGAATAGAGTCTTACCATCAGTTTGTTGAAAGCAACTAATTGCCTTGGGAATAAGCTAGGTTATTTAAAGGCTGCCATGGCACTCCTTTTGCCAACAATTGGATTAGATGTAACACAATCCTGGAACCAGAGTCTTCATTTGGTTATGAGAGATGTCCAGTTGGAGCTATGCCTCTCTTATTTGACAATTCCATTTAGTTCTCTTTTATATGGGAGATTAATCAATGCAAGGCAGATTAAAATAGAATGAAAAACATAATTCCTCATCTTCTGCAGTAGAAGGTCTGAAAAACAGATTCAGGAGAAACTTTAAAAGATAACAGCTCTGGAGAAGGTTGGATTCTAAACTTAACTAAGTCAGTTTCAACAACGTGTGCATCCTAACAAGGAGACACCTGATGAGATGAGAATACACATTTCTATGCACACAAAACTCTGGTGTCTTTTGCCAGTTCTGACTTCTATAAATCTATAGAAGATCTTAGCTTGTGTGTATACCTTTATGAGGGGTGGGCTTGTACACATACATTTTATTTGGGGTGAACTAGGGTGTATATGGACATTGGAGAGTGGGAAGGAGTTTGCAGGGCAAAGGAAAATCATTAATTAGAGTTTTAAAGTTCTGTGAATGCTCCTTTTGTATGGAGGGGAATTCCGGAAATGCCTTGCTGGGTTCTTGCTGGGTAGGTTCTTTTCGGGGGAGGGGGAGAAAGGGGAAAAGAAGAAGTTGAACTTGTAAGTCTGCCAAGGACTACTTGACCTTCCCGAGGAGGTTAGAGAAGCAGGAGCCTTGCTGGTAAAGGGAGTCCGCCATTGTGCACTCAGCTCAGATGAGCTATTCAGTCATAGCAGACTATGACCTTAATTAATAGGCTTTCTCCACAGACTTCCCTTGACCCATATTGTAAATATGAGTTTGTGTTTACTGTTCAAAGAGCCTCACTTAACACCACTGTCATGATTTAGTGAGTGTTTTGTTTGTTTGTTTGTTTGTTTTTTACAACAAAATTGATCCTACCTAAAGTGCCTTGGATCAAAGAATGCGCTTTATATAAAAGGAAGTAGGGCAGTGGACCTCTGACCACATGGACCACTGCTTCTGTTACACACCACAGGCACTGGAAGCAGTTTGTCTGGCAGTATATAAAGGCAGCTTGAATATGTACTTTAGATGGCATGACCGGCATGTGTACTTTAGACTGGATGAGTCTGTGAATCTGGAGTCAGAAGTAGATGACCTTGTTTAGAATCTGCTTTAGTGATACACATGAGGAATCCATACTTCCCATTCAAGTCCCCAGTATGATTTTCTCTAAATGTAGTCACTTCCTCCTGGAGAAAGAGGAACCATAAGACTCAGGAAGCTCAGGACAGTTGTAGGATTCATAAGCTGTTTCCCCAAGGTCATAAATACAGTTAAACAATTGTTGGGTCAAGGCCCTTCTGTGGAATGGTGCTGCTTGCAAGGCATGCTGGGAGCTCCAGGGATACATACATTTATTCATCACTGGTGCATGTTTGAGAGCTGCTTCTGCCTCCTGCTACTGCAAGCAACTCTAGAAAACTCACTGTCCTACCAAGTTTAGCATTAGGACATTGTAAGGGTCCATGATTCACTGAAGAATGATACCCCAGACTCAAATAGTATGTAAACTCAAAGAGTATTTTATTCTACAGAAGTCCCGCATGCTGGGGTCTCCCATTACCTAGATAGAGAGACAACCAAGTGAGCTGACAAGCCTGATTTAAAGCACATTAGGGGAACTCTGAGGGTAAGTGATATTTATCTTCTCTTTCTCTAAGGGCATTCCATTACAGGAATTGGGGGCTGGAAACTGTTGCTGAGGAAGTAGGTGAGGAAGTCTGGAAACTGCTGCTGAGTCATTGTTTTTTCCCTCAGGCCAGGTGGTGGGGAGATGCAGTTCTGAGGCCTGGACTTGCTCAGTTCTTGGAAACAGAGATTTAGGCCTCATCTCCTGAACTGCCAATTTGAAGCCTGTCATGGAGTCAGTCTAGACTTCTCAGCAGTGCCCTGTCTGGGAAGAAGAGATGCTTGTTTACATCTTCCTGAGAAAAGTCAGAATATACTGAAGTGAATGTACTGAGTGAAATTGTGTCTTTCCTACTTTATGGTTTCCTTCTCAGGACATTTAGCATTCTAAAATCTTTTTCCTCATTTTGCATGACAAAAAAGGAAAAATTTTCTCTCTCCTTCTTTTGTTGTGTTATGTGTTCACCCTTAAGTGACCTCATCAGAACCAGTTTATTTTGAAACTATATATATCTATACTGACATCTGAGCATCTAAACTGCTAGGATTTGGTCATTGTTCATGTTTGGACTTAGTTTCTTTTCCATTTCATATATCCCTTAGGACTCTGCCCTCCATGAAGGGTTAGTTAGCTCTTATCTCTTACATGCACAAGATTTTAAAAATAACATCTTCACTGATTATTTTTTTGAATAATAAGCCAAATCTGTCTCTTCCAAAATGGGTATTTTAATATTTCTGTCCTATGGAATTTTAAACTGTTTTTCAGTGGTTATTTATGATTATAGGACCAATGTCAGGTGTGGAATGAGGATGGAGCTAGGCTATATGTCATAGATCAGAGCACACAGGTTACCCTTCCATCCTCGTTGTGTGGTAACTTTGTTTATGAAGCTGAACTACTTGGCTTGCAGGGAAGAGCTGCTGACGTGTACTTGTGTCTCACCACACACTTATAGACCCAGTATTTAATCTGCTTCTTTATTTTCCTTTTCCTTCTTTCCATTTATTTATTTATTTATTTATTTATTTATTTATTTATTTATTTATTTATTTATTTTTCAAAACAGCACAGAGCCCCTGAACATCTATGGGAGAATGATCGATTTAATCTAGAATGACCCTGTTTTTACACTCATTCATTTTTCTGCCCCTATTGTCTTTACTCTTCGGGGTGGTATTAATTAGGAGTCATTGATTCTCACCTAATGTCAGCCCATCTACTCTTGCAGCTTGTCAGCATGCCTTTCTCCTTCTGAGCACACATTCATTGCCCATGCTTCTGCTTCCTATTCATTCTTTTTTTCTCTCTCCTTTACCACCCCTTCCTATTTCTTTCAGAAAAGGCTGTCCTTGACCCACATGCTTCCTTCCCTTTTTCTCCATCTCTTAGTGGCCTCTTTTGGCTGAATGCTTCAGTGACAATGACTACATTGACTATTCTGAAACCTCCCTGGCCACCCTTAACCTCTGTCCCAATCTATCTTTCCTCTGTCAATCAGCGTTCCCCCGCAGGCATTCAAATGCAGGCTGGATCCATTTAAGAATGAAAGGTCCTTTCTCTGCACTGGTCTCCCATCCCATCACTCAGAATCACCTCAGGCATCACTCTTCTGAAGCCCCAGTATGCATTTTGATGCATGTCAAGACAGAGATGAATCTTTCAAGACAGGCAGTTTCATGGTCAGAGGCCTTTTGCTGAGAGGCACTGCTCACAGATGTCACAGTGGGAGTAAGGAGGCCTGGATCCCCAGTCAGACCTGAGAAGAAAAGGGTAGAGTTTCCTTCACTTAGTGAGCCCACAGTTTCTATTTTATCAGTGTATTCAGTGAGAATGGAGCTTAGGAGGATGCATTTTAGGTCAGGTTCACAAAAGCCTTGTTTGGAAGGTAGAGTAGCAGAGGCTGGAGTGAGTTCAGAAGATGTGCATAATTTTGATCTAAGTCAGGGACCACAGCCTGCATCCCAAGTCAGGTCTTGCACTCTTCCACAAACCAACTAAAAGGATCAAATTAATAGTGGGAAGCACAAAAATGAGATTTATTCAATGTGGCCACATTGTGAAGAGAAACAAAAGTACTCCAAGTCCAACTTGGAGATCTTGATGTGAGTGTACAGTCTAAGTAGAGGGTAAAGGATGAAATGCCTGTATCTGAGCAATCCTGGCAAAGGTGCAGCCCTGCCCACTCCCCTACCATTGTCCATGCTCCTACCACTGCGATGCTTCAGTAAGGTGTTTTTGGAAGTTCTTAGGACTGTGTGAAACCACTTTGCAGGAGACAAATTTCCCTGTCTGCTAGTGTCTCCCTTTTCTAAGTATGAAATTCCTGGGTAAATTCCTATTTTTTCAGGGTCCATTGTTTCAATAGTCTGATGATCAATTTGAAAGACACAGGAATCTCTTTAAAGCCATGGTTTTCAACACGTGGACCCCCTTTGGGGGTCACATATCAGATACTCTCCATATCAAATATTTACATCACTATTTACAACAGCAGCAAAATTATAGTTAGGAAGGGACTGTATTAATGGGTCACAGTATTAGGAAGGGTGAGACGACTGCTTTAGAGTATCTTCATTCCTGACAGATCTTATATAATCACTAATTGTATTAGGTTAGGAAGAAACTGTTGCAGAGGTGAATTCATGTGAAAAGCAGAACTGTGAATGCTGGTAAGAGAATGAGAACCCGAGGAGTGTCAGGTGGTAGGTAGCTTCTATCACAAAAGGTCTCAGGCTCAGTCCTGCCCAACTGAGTCTGGTCAAACCTGGGCTTGCATTCAACTAAGTCTTTTTTCTTGCTATAAGAAGTTCTTCCTTCCTGATGCTCTTTACTAAATTGATTTTCAGATAGAAGTATTCCCTCTACCTGGCCTCTTGTCACCAAATGAAAGGTAGTGTCTAAAGGACACTGGAGCCACTCAGTGTCCCTCACTAGTCATAGGAGACTTCTTTTATTGTAGAAAAGGAAAAACCTTGTAGATGATTCTAATTTCGCTGAGGAAGAGAATCGGGCATCAAGAGCTTGTGCAAAAGCAGTTAACAATCTCTTCCATCAAGAGCTCTTGCAATGAAGCCCTTGATCCTTGATCCTTGGTGACTATTGAGACCAGTCACTTTCGGTGTGACAGATCAAATGCCTCAGAATTTAATCCCTCCAGAACAGGAGTCACAAAGTAGAGAAACAGTATTAGCCCATATTGAATATAGTTAAATCTGAAATAATTGAAAGAACTGCAATTCTTTACGTGATAGGAAGGACTTAGTCTGCCTTAGTAAGATGCTTGTTTAAAAGCAATCCTACTTGTCCAAAACCACAATGTGTGTACATCTTTCAGAACCAAATTTTTAATATATACTTATTTAGTGTGTTATAAAATCTATGTATGTTTTAATGTATGTACTTATTTAATGTGTATTAACATATATATGTATGTGGTGTTGTGGCCAGAGGACAGCTTGTGAAAGTCTGCTCTCTGCTTTCACTATCTAGATTATACAGATGTAACTCAGGCCAGACTTGGTGGCAATCACCTTTACCCACTGAGCAGACCTAAGAACTGTTTTTAATTTCTTTTCTTTATTAGGTGGTATACCTATGAGGCAGCAAGCATATCAATAAAAGAATAGACTCTTGGAGTCATACTGTCTAAATTAGGATACAGATGGCTACTTCCTTGCTACTTTAGTTAGTAGCTTAACCTCTTTATGTCTCAATTTTATCATAAATAAAAATATGAGAAAAACAAAAATGGACATTTTAATATTATATACTCCATGGAGTTACTGAAAAATGAAATCACACACAAAAACATACACAAATACATGCAACTGAATTTAGGGGGTCACAGCCTATACCCCAGCAAACCAAATTCAATATTTCATCCTTGATAAGCCAATTAAAAGATTCAAATTATTAATGAAAATGATAAGCCACACTGAGAAGCAACAAAGAGAACTAGCTCTTCTCAATACCCAATCCAGCAGTCCATCTTGGGAAGGGTCCCTACATGAGAGTAAGGTTCATATACAAGGCAATAAATATATGTAACTGAGGAAAGCACCTTGTCCAGCATTGTCTCGGCTTTCTCCTGCAAGTCCGTATAATAAACTGTAAGTCTTTTCCTAGGAGACAAGTTCTTCTTCTGGCTTTTTAAGTTCCTCCTCTGGATGTCCACTGGGATTTAGATGTTTCTTCTTCCACAAGAAAGTCCTGGGGGAAAAAAACTGTAGTTTCTTAGGGTTCATTCTTTCAGTAGTCTCTTAGCCAAAGAGGGGAGTGCAATGTCTCTTTAGAATATGCCCATTCCTGTCAGGCAGGCCCACTGCATAGGAGCAACAACACTGAGCTACCATGAGAATGATCAACTTCTTTTTATGAAGATTTGGGGACATGGTGGTTTATATGCTTTCTTTACAAGATGCTTCCCTTTCTTTTTCTGTCTTTGTTTGTTTGTTTGTTTATTTCCTTCATTCCCTTTCTTCCCTCCTGTAATTACACCAATTCCAATTTCACTCAAACCCTAGGTAACTTTTACTTCCAGGTTTAGACCTAGTAAGTCTTTGTATGGATCCTTCTCTGTATTCTTGAACACTGTCTCCAAAGTGCATACAAATGGAAGAATTATTCATTTAATATTTTTTTTTTTAGTCCTTTAATCTTGACTAAGTGGGATCATCATATGCAAAACTCAAACAGAAGTAGGGTAAGTTCACCTCAGTTTCTTTCTAGAAGGATTCTACTATAGTCATCTACTTAGCCTCTATTAAAGTTCATGTATTATCTGTAAAATGGAGCATGGGAATTTTTATGACAGACAAGCTCCATACTCAGGTACTACGTGGAGTAGTTAGAACGTCAAAGAACTACCTACAAGCTTTTCTACACATTTCTTTTTTCATTCAAGAATCCATTCATGAGTTTTGTGCTGGAGATGCATGAGTTTTTGTTTTATCATTTGTCTTTTGATAGTCCCTACAATCAATGCTGCAATTAACATCCTCATAAGTAGACATCTTAGGTCACTTTTGATTTTATGGCAGAGATCTACATAGTGGAATATTTGGCTTGAAGATTATATGGAATTTTGTATGAATTGATTCTATTGTCCTGTCTTCCATAAGCAAAGTACTGCATACTTCCACCAGTGGTGCAAGAAGGCACCCTTTTCTACATCCCCAGTTGCAATGGGCTCATCCTTTCTTACTATTGTTACTGTATAAAAAAAATCTAGCATTTCAAGAGCACTAAAGGTCCCCAGATGAAGTCGACTGTGGTACACATGGAGAGCAGAAATGACAACACACTCAGGAAAAAGAAATAAGTACAAAGATAGCTCTGACAACCAGGTTTTGCTCTCTGGGGAGGAGAGGCTGTAAAGTAGAGATAAAATAAAACAGAGGCAGTGCTGGCTCCTTCCAGTTTGCTCATTGATTAAACTTGAACAATCTACTTAGCATCTACCTAGCATTAAATGTTAGGTATTTTTCGGTATTATCTATGCAAAGTGGACATAGCCATGTTCTGAAGGCTCAAGTGTCATACAGGCAGCAAGAACTTTTAAAGCCCATAAGCACACAGGGTTCAGAGACATGCCTTGTATAGATGTGTTGAATATATACAGACTGATAATCTCCATATAAAGTCCCATATGAGAGTGGTAGTGGGGTCCACTTACAGTGCCAAAGCCATGAAAGAAGAAGGCCCATTCCCACAGGGAACAGAAGCAGCAGGAATAAAGCAAGATGCGGTTCAGGGTGGCTAGGACACAAGATAAGGCTCACAACTGGACTCTATTGTTTATAGGCTCAGGAAAAATGACTTTAGAGCCTATAAGGTGTAAACTGGAGGAATCTTCATCACAGGCCTATTTAGTTGGAATGAAAATGATTGACACCCATATAGTTTCATTTGGTAAACAGTCCAGTGTTGGTATCTGAGTAGGTCACAGGAATTTTGTCCTGGCAAAAGTAAAAGTAAGGAGTGATAAGGGAAGAGGGTTACTGCCAATTCTGCTCCATTGAAGATGGTATAACAGAGAGGTCAATCTCATAGACCAGCACTGTGTGCCTGCTAGAGACTGGTGAGAACTGCCTCAGCCATGAGCACCATGTTCTTCTTTGTGCTGTACAGGTAAAAAAGAAAGTGTTGTTGCTTGCAGGTGTGCTGCCCATGCTCATCTCCTGGGCAGTCACCATCAAGTACTGTGTGAGCAGTTAAGTGCCCAGACTCACACGAACAACTCCCCATTCTTTCTTCAATGTCTGGGAACTGTAGGCTGAAATTTTTTGAGACCTTGTATTTGAGCAAGACCAGATGACTATGGCATACATGTTTGGATATTGATGAAATAAATTCTATTAATCATTTTCTTGCAAAAGATGAAAGGAAATGGGAAGAGATGATTAGTGTGCATACACGTGTGCACATGCAGACAATGAATTCTGACAGCTATATTATTAAGTTATTTTATTTCTGACAAATAATTTGTTTATATAGAGAACGTATAGAGGGAAATGGAAGAATATATAGTAAAGGCATCACTGTGGTAGCTTTTGTGGGTACATAATACGTGGCCACTCCTGGTTATACACTGTCTATTATGTTTGAGAATATACTTGTGAGCATGTTCTGGACATTGTATAAATCAAATTCTATGAGGGATGCAAGGAGCAAACAGATACAAATTTCAGCATCAATAATAAATAATATAAGAAAGCGTTAAGCAAACTAAGAGAACTAGGAGGGAGGAAGCTGTTGTTTTATATAGGTGAGCCACTTGGCATAGAGATCTCAATGAAGGGGAGGAGGGGGGACAATCTATAGGAAGAATGCCCAGGAAAGAGCTGAGAAAGTGCAAAGATTCCAATCTAGGGAAGGTAATGAAGTGTATGTGTCTAGAGCAGGGAGGGGATAAGGGCTTGGCAGGTTCAGGAAGGTCTGAGATTCCATTTAAATAGAATGGGAAGCCATGGGTGGGCTTGGAGAATAAAAGTTGGGCAGTAAATTTTTATTTAACAGTATCATTCTGGTTGCTATGTAGGACAGAGGAAGGTTAGGGCTCTGCTGGGCTCTGTGACTTCTTAAGCTGGGGCAAGAAGATTACCATGAGTTTGAGCAAACTGAAGTTACCTTGTGAAGCTACTTCACCTTAAAGAAAAAAAAAGGCAAGAGGAAAGGCAAGGAGACTAGGAGACCTTGTAGGAAGCTACTCTGCAGCAGTTTTCAGAGTGGGTTTAACACAAATTAGAGTTGATTCTGGGGCTTCTGACTTTATTGTTCAATATTATTCAGTATTTTTCCTTAGCAATGGGGGTGTATAGTTTTTACAATTTAGGTAAAACAGCAACAACAATTTTAGCATTCCTAAACATTTAGAAATCATGCCTAATAATATCAGATCAATAGTGTGTGAAGAAAACTACAACAACAAAATATGTAAGCCAGTATAGAATACTACTAACAAATTCATAATCAACAGTTTCATTGTTCAAATGATACAAGTTTCTTCACATAGATGGGCCAGAACTGAAGATTAAACTAATTCAAGGGAAGATGGAGTTCAGAGCATTTATTTATTTTTTCTCTAATCATCATAAAACACTGTGCTGAATTTATGTCTTTTTTTCCAAACATGCATGGGTCAAAGTCCATAGATTCTGACCCAAATCTAGGGATTTGGTATAAAATCTTCGTATGAAAACTATGAGTGTTTATTTTTGATGCAAACTATTCAGGATGTTTTGAATTTTTGAACTATTAAAACAATGATCAAAGTAGTCCTCAGAAGGGAGATTTCTAGGGTCTGCATATACATTTAGTTTCCCATTTAAAGGAAGAGAGGAAGACATGGAGATAGAGGGGGAAGCATGAAAGCTTATGCAGTCAGAGCACAATTACAAAATGGTGTGCTGATCACTCAAAGAGAAAATCAAATCATGGGCGTTATTTTTGTCCTGACATAAATTCTCCATGAAAAGATTTCTGGAGGATTGGTTTTTTTGTCCATGCTTGAAGCCCTTGACAAGCAAATTGATGCTTAAATTGCAGCCTGACCTCTGGCTTGCTCAGAAGCCATATTTCCCTGGCTTGGCTTTGTCAAATTGTCCTCTCCCTGCACAAGCTTCCAGACAGGACACAGTGTGCCAGAAAAACTCCTCCCAGTTTCTTGTAAAGAACAAGCTGACAACGTGTCTGGTACTTTGTGTCCTGAAAGAGAAATAATAGGCATTTCTGTGAAGGGATGCGTCACTCAGTGATAGGTGATGCGGCCATTCAGTTCTGGAATGAAAACTTTTACTTCAGGTGTGCACTCATTTATTTTAAATCTTTGTTTGATGAGCTAAATGCTGAAATTAGCCACTTACTGTGTTTTGTTTTGTTGAGACAGTCTCATTTAACCTGACTCAAATCAAACTTGCCATGTAGTCAAAACCAATAGAACTTCTGAACCCCTCTCCTCTTCTTCAGAGCTAGAGATCCATACATGTAACACTGAGCTTTATTGTGAAATTAATTACTTTAAGTACAAAAATTTGGACGTTATGTTAGTTACTTTCCTCATTGTTGTGACAAAATACATCATAAAATCAACTTAAAGAAGAAATCGTGGATTTTGGCTCAAGGTTTAAGGTGATACAGTCCATCATGGTATGGATTGCATGGCAGTGAGGACATAAGGAGGTTGGTCATTTTGTCTCCACTCAGAAAACATAGAGACATGAATATTATCACCTAGCACATGTTCTTCTTTGAATTTAGTCTGGAACCTTTGCCCAGAAAATGGTAAGTGTAATAATTGGAAGTGGTCTCCCTTTCTCAGTTAAAAATCTCTGAAATTACACTCACAGAAAAGCCAGAGGTCTATCTTCTAGATGATTCTAAATCTAGCCAAATATCTACCAAGATGAACATTATAGACACCTTTTACACTTTTGTTTATAAGTTAAGATATGGTGACATTACTGTCCCCCATCCTCTTTATAGAAATCTGTACTGTCATTTCCTTATTGGAACCTATTATTAAATAGGAATGCTACTGTACAACTATGTCTTAAAGTCAAGCCTAAGAATGGACATTTACACACCAGCTCATTAATATAATATTTAAGTGAATAAAGTATTTTAATCAGGATTTTCTTTAATTTTTTCCCAGTACACTTGGGATCTTCGCACACATCTGTTTTATTTTAAAGGAAGGGCATGGTTAAAATTCCATGCTCACATAAATAAGGAAATTTTGATTCTGTCTCATTCCTTTTTTTTTTTTTTTAAATCTTTCATTCTGTCTCATTCTTTTTAATGCCTATTTTCCCTGCTTTATTCTTTTAGAAAAATTATGGCAGTGAACATTTATTGAATATTATGTGACCTCTTTTGGAAAAAATGTATTTTATACGCATTGTTTCTTTTAAAGTTTCCAATAACCCAAATTGTGCAGCCACCACAGAAATCAGTGTGGTGGTTCTTCAGGCAGCTGTAAATTAATCTACTTCAAGATCCAGCTATACTACTTTTAGGCATATATCCAAAGAATACTTCATCATACTGCAGAGACACCCACATGTTCACAGCTGCTCTACTCATAATAGCGAGAAACTGAAGACACTCTTGATACCTTTCAGTGGATAAATAAAGAAAATAGGGTACATTTACAGAGTGGAGTATTACTTGGTCATAAAAAATGAATTCATGAAATTCATAGGTAAATGTATGGAGATAGAAAGAAAAATATCCTGAGCATACTAACCAGACCCAGAATAAGGAAATAGAATAGATAGTTATGGATAGGTGAGGGGAGAGGGACTGGAATGGAAGGATCAGAAAGGGAGAGCAAGGCGGGAAACAGGCAGACAAGGGAGAGAATATGGGAAGGACAGGGAAGCCTAATGGCCAGTTAAGGAGTCATATGGAAAACTAAAGCAGTAGAAACTTTCTAAAATATAAACATGTATAAAGATAATCTAAATGAAATCTCCAAATAATGGGAGAGACAAAGCCCCAGTTGGACATCTCTCATCACCAAATTAAGTTTCAAGTACTGGGCATGAGTTACAGCTAATCAAGGTTTTTGGTGAAGGGGTCCATGGGAATCCCCGAACAACCCAAGCTGTTGCCAAGGCCATTAGTTGCTCTCCACAAACTGATGGTAAGGCCTTGTTGCTGAAGATAACGCATATATAACGTATTGAACATGGACAAGTCAAACTGATGCTTACATAAAGCCTTCACCCCACCCGACTAGTGTTCATGGTTCTATAAACTACTAAAGGAGAAAGGTAAACATCAATCCCTCTATCTACAATGATGACCTGTTGGCAAGATGCATTAGTACAATCGAGGCACAAAGTTGTGGAAATAACCAACAGCTATCTGACTGGATTTAAGGCTATTCCATGTAATACAACCCATCTCTAATACTGCACAGATGGCCAGGAACCTGAGACTAGATAGGACAGGGTCCTAGAGAAAACCAAAATACCAAAGGAACTTAGAAATACAATTACTTATAATAACATTTTGCTTTACTCATATATCAGTGTCTAACTCAGCTATCATTAGAGAAACTTCCTCTTGCAGTACATGGGAACAAAGACAGGTTTACTATAGCCAGACAATGTGCAAAG
>CM052714.1:33676756-33741756 GCA_028551405.1 Uromys caudimaculatus | reverse complement strand
TTATTTAGTTTTGTGTTTGGGAGTGTAGGCCAGAGGACAAGGACAACCTAGAATGTCCATCCTCATGTACAATGTATATGCTTCTGAGACAGGGAATTTTTCTGGCCTGGAACTTCCCAAGCAGGCTATGCCAGTTGATCAACAAGCCCCAGGATCTACCCATCTCTGCATCCTAAGCCATGTGGCTTTTTAGCCTGAATTCTAGGGATCAAACACAGGTCCTCTTGCTTGTAAGGTAAGTTCTTTGCTGCCTGACTTGCCTCCCCATTTCTGAAATCATATTTATGAAGTAAATACAAAAACCTTAAGGTTTGGAGTTTGAGTCGGTGGACCATATGCTTTTATATAGACACATAAAGGAACATTTTCTCCCATTTCAGTATGAGGAACAGTGAAGATTGTTGATGTGGATATTGGTCTGGCCTGTTTTGGAGGGTGACCGTGCTAGGAGAAAGGTCTCAACTTGCATTTTGAATAGCCTACTACAGAGAAGTTCAGAACTACAATTTAGTTTTTCTATTTTTACTCTAGGAAGAATATACATTGTGTTTTATCTGGTACTATATGCTATTAAATTTTGGGTAAATAGATTGCAGGTACTTTATTAATCCTTCTTTTTTCACAGTGAAACCAGACGTTTCTAGTTACAATCAGTAACTTGTACAATGAGTGCTTTGGTTTTTTTTAATATGTGCAGTGTTAGAAAGTACTCTTCATCTCCAAGGTCACATAATAGTGACTTAGCAGTGATATTGCTATGGATTAAAAGTAATTAAAAATGATAAGAATATATATGACCACATTCTTTCAAAAGCACCTTTCAGTCTTTCCACAGGAAGGAAATTAAAATATGTGTATCCTCTATGTAGGCTTCAGAGAAAAACAAATTGAAAGTTCAAGGTTACCCTTAGTTACATTGGAAATTCAATGGGATACAAGAAATCTCATCAAAGAAACCCAAATTGTTGTATGTGCGTGAGTACACACATGTGGGAGGGTGAATGGGTGTGCAGAATCCCCTACTCCCTTTTTATGGGTCCCAATCCATGTGACCAAGTCTTCTTCCTTAGGGTTAATTCTCTGTGGTAATACTCTCTGAGATCCTCTCGGAGATTAACCAAATACCCTAGGTGATACTTTAATTCAATTAAAATATCAATCAAAATTAGCCATCACACTCACTGACTTATTGCCTGCCTATCTCCCTTCTAGAACACAAGCCATGTGGGGATTGAAGAAATTTATTGGTCTTGCTCACATCTCTTTCATGTCTGTGTTTACAGTTTCTCCTGGTGGTTCCTCAGAAAATAAGTTCAGAATGGATTATGTGTTTACTCTCTGTTTATTTGAGGGGGACTTTTAAGAAGTAATAAGTCAAAAGTAGATACAGGCAAAGTTTATTTTTACTCAAGAATTTGAATCTGGAGGCCTGATATTCATTCAAATTCAGGCCTAGTTTTCCTACTGCAAAGGGTCAAGTATACAACAGTATCTGTGCCTCCACTCCTTCTTCATGTGGAATGCAGAATGCTTAGTGTCCTCTGTCCCACACATGGCTCTGAAGACGGAAGAAGAGAATGCTGACTATTGATGCTGTCAGAGAAGGCTTCCAAGCACAAGGGATGTGTCTAAGATGAGTGTGTCTCCTTTTGCTGTAATCCTTTTGAGACAGCATCTCATGGAGAGAAGGCTGGTTTTGTACTCTTGATTTTTCTGCCTTCGCCTCCCAAGAACTTGAATTATAGACATGCACCAGGACACCCAGCTGATGTTATAGTCTTACTGTTGAGACAATGCCTGTTGAAGGCATGGATGAAAAAGAAAAGGGCAAAAGATAACTTTTGCTTCAAAACAGAAATAAACTGTAATGCTTATTACTGGGTCTTGCAATTCTATCTAACTAGGAGTGGGATGAAAGTTTTAAAGTGCAACAAAGCTATGGCCATGGTGGGAAACGGTATGGAATTTGGAAAATCAGACTCCAATCAGAAAACTTCTCAGGACCCTAAGTACCTGTGTATGCTTAAGTTTTCTCAGGTTGAAAGTGCATGGACCATTGTTCAGTTTGTTTTCCAAGCAAGAGATGTTGGATAGATTATGGAAAAGAACTTAAGACCCTTTTGGTTTTAGCTCATGGTTTATATAACACATCAACAGTATAAAGGAAATAAAGTTGACTTTAAATAAGCAGGGAGAATTTGTGGCTTATATGAAGCATATGGTTCTTAAGTCCAGGTGGGCTCAGATGAGATCAGCTACAGATAAGCTGTTGCTCTTGAGAAGATCTATTATTCCCTGAGCAGTATGGATTAGGAGACACTTCCATGGATGTTTCACTGCTAGCATTAGTATTTCTGCTATCATTTCTCTAAATAATGTTTATATTATGCAATATGCATTAATTGAGCATCTGGAGTGTGTGGGTGAGACATGAGATAGGAGTGTGTTTATAACTGAACTCTCCAACAACCTAAAACACATCTCTAAAATAGGTCTTGACTATAGGAAATATGTTTCCTGCGTGTGGTGGGACCTGTCCTGTGATGCCTGTTTAGAAGCCAAAATTTATAAAGAAGTTTACTGCTTGCTTGATTGATTGATTGAATGGGGTCAAAATTATCTGAGAAATCTAAAGTTAACAAATAGAGAAAAAGAAAATGTATAACAACGACTAAAATTGGAGGTGTGAACGTGGTATGCAGCAGGTGAGGAACGGAAGACGCCTGAGGAAGCTTAGACTGTGTGACTTCCGCAGCCTCATCTGAGAATCATATTTATAGTTTCAGTATTTTTATCTTCTGACTTTTTTTTCGGAGATGTTAACATTTAATTTTAACATCAGTTTTGCATTAGAAGTGTACTTCAATGGCTTCGACACACCATTGAATGTGATGATATCTTCTCAAATATGTGAAAAGGAAAATGGTGTATATTATGCTCACGTTTAATTTGGAGTTGATTGAAGCAGATGTGTGTACATTATGTGGTGGCAGTTAAAACTTCTCAACAGATTGGGCCAGGTGCTGCAGGCCCATAATCGTAGTTACGTGGGAAGTTGAGGCAAGGGCGATCTAAAGTTCAATGTCTAATTGAACTACAGAGGTAGTGCAAGGCCAGTGTGAGCAATTCTGTGAGCGCCTCTGTTGACATAAGAAAACATTAAAAGAGGGACAAGGTTGGAGATCAGAGGCACTGTTTGTCTAGTATTTGTGGAGCCTTAGGTTCAGCATTTACTACTGATGGCAAAAAGGATGAGGATATATGATCCTCTAGGATCAAATTTTAATATCTGCAGGCCAACTAACTATATTAAGACTCTACTTGGCAGATTCCAGTATCTGAGACATTACACTGAGAAACTAACAGGTTCTAACTTGATGAAGCATGACAGTGGATTGGGTGTGTTCCGATTGTATGTTGGGGTGGTGAAGAGAAGCATTGAACTTGGCAGATACTGAGTTGAGATGACCTGGGTAGGCCCAAGTGTGAAAGGTTACCCTGATCCCTCATCACATAAAATCAAGTCATGGTCAGACAACTCAAAAGGAGTGAACTGAAGCTCAAACTATTGTTAGCTGACCAGAGGGAGCCCTTACGGCATTTGGCATTCGGAGGGAAGCAAGAGTGTCCCTCATATGCGGATATGCAAGGGGCTTATGTGAGTGAGGCATGGTGGGGTCTGTTTTCACATATAAGGAATTGTTCATTGAAAGTAAAACCAGGTCACTCTTATTCCCTTTCAGGAAATGTCCACAGTAAGTTAGCTATTTCTTCTCAAAAGACGAAACAGAATTCAGGGTCAAATCCAACACACATGAGGATGAAAGCAGAAGCTGCATGTGCTTGCTAGAAAGCACAGAGGGGTAAAACATGGCAGTCTCCTGCTGCAGCTCTCTTCTTAAATAAACCAGTGAAAGGGCACACTATGCCCAAACCACACAGAAACACCCTGCTGCTTACATGACTATTTATCTTAATTCTCTCATCTTTACCCTTTGCTTCTGTAGATAACAATTTGCTCTCTCCTCCACAGGTGCTGGTTGTATTCGCTGCCTATACTCCTGGGGAAATGTATTTAACAATCTTTTATGAATGCAACAGGATGTTTACAAAGGGTACTTATTTATATCACCTTTATACTGAGTGACTAGAATACATTTTACAGAGCTGACAGCTAAGTATTGCCATTCACTGGGAAGCTCCTCTGTGACTCTACCTCCTCCTACCTCTACTAATCAAGTTATGTAGGGCTAGGGAGCATACATGAGAAATTTTGCTCATTTCTCTACAAAGAGGAAGAAAGTAGCTTATTTGGGTGGACTGTGGTCCCCAAGAAGAAAGGGCACTAAAGAAGAAACAGATGATACCCAGGGAGGTACAAGAACTCATTTCCATCCCTGGAAAGATTTGCACTGAATTTGTAAAGATCTCATTTTCTTGTCCTAATACCAAAGCAGTATATCACCTAACAACTATGTTCATGGTGTTTACACTGTGTTAGGCATTACAAGGAGCCTATGGGCAAGTGGAGTATTGAGGAAGATGGTTATAACTTAAATAAATACTTTATATTTTTATATAAGACTGAAGTATTCATAAATTTCAGGGATCCTGGAACTATCTGCCAAAGTAGCCATGTGCTGCTGTATGTATGTACAATGTCTGCAGGTGTAATCTTAGCTGCATGCTCATTTGTATTTATAGGTCTTTGTTGCACTCATATGAAACCAACCAGGTGCTAAAGACTTCTTGTCCCTACTGGGTTTGACTCTAGGGAAGGTGGTATACTCACCGAGACATAATAGAAGGAAATGAAGTTACCAAGCTGGCCTTTGAAAGGAATACTGTGATGTTAGTGCCTTCTTCTTTCTTGTCTTCTAGCTCCATTGTCTCCGTGAGTGGCATGGCCGCTGGCCTCATGAGTGCATCTTAGCTCCATCATGTGCTCACCATCATAACGAGCAGCCTCATCCAAAGGCAGCAGGGCCAAAATAATTATGTTTGTTTGATTTATTGGTATAAACAATATAATTTGTTTATCTCAGGTATTTTAACAGAGGCAAAACGCTAACACAGTACCATAAAGCTGGTGTAATTGTTATTATATTTTATGTGTATATGAGCACTTGTGTGTATATGTGTGCTACAGTGAGGAGGTGGGCTTTAGAGGATGACTTACAGGAATTAGTTCTCTTCTTCTTACAGGAATTGATCCCAGTTCATTAGGATTTGGGACATGCACCTTTATCAGCTGCACCGTCTTGTCAGCCAGTGGTTTCTTGTAATCTAGATTCTTAAATCTCATTTTATATTATGCTCTCCACTGTCCACCATCTAGCAATTCATTTTGAACAACACTTCACATACATATTGTGCACATCCTCTTAGTAGCCTTCTTGGTCCTTTATACTAAACTCTGTTCATTGTTATGCTGCGTAACACTGTACACCACTTTAACAGACTGACTGTACAACTTTCCAGTATGACTGTGTGATGACTGGGTTATCTTCATTGTCTTCTTGATGAGATTTAGAATTGCCATGGAAACAAGTCTCTGGGATTGTCTCTGAGCTCATATTTAGAAAACCTTAACTAAAGTGGAAAGTCCCAGCCCAGGAGTTGGATTCCTAGGTAGAATAAAAATGAGAAAGTGAGCTGAGTGCCGGGTATTATCTCTGTTTCTGTGGACTTGATATGACAGTTGCCTCGAACTCACAGACTGTGCCTTTTTCTTTTCTGTGGATTGCTCCTAGAATCGTGAGCCTTTCCTTAACTTCCATTGGTTAGGCATTTTGTCACAGCAAAAATATAGCAAGTAACAAACTGTAAACTATTTGGTGACTCTTATAATTACAGACTAAAATCTGCTCCGTCCTGGAATTGTAATAGTAGATTGCTAACTTCCTATTTTTACTCTACATCTCTAGTGATAGAATTTAGCTCAATGTAATTTTTTTTTTTTTTTTTTTTTTGGTTTTTCAAGACAGGATTTCTCTGTGTAGCCCTGGCTGTCCCAGAACTCACTTTGTAGACCAGGTTGGCCTCGAACTCAGAAATCCACCTGCCTCTGCCTCCCAAGTTCTGGGATTAAAGGCGTGCGCCCCCACTGCCTGGCTTCAATGTAATTTTTTAAGCATGTGATCTGCTACCAAATGAGGATGTTTTAGATTATAAATATGGATTACATTTGCTGTTTTGGTTTATGGGACCACCCTTGAATCCTTTCCATGAATGATGTCAACTGTATGAACTGGAACTTGAGTGCTGAGGTAAAAGTTGGATAGCACCCATATCCATCCATTTCTGCATGGAATAGGACTACCACCCTACTAGAACTTTTGAGTTTGGTTGCTATTATAAAAATAGACTTCTAACTTCCTTAGGGTATTAGGTCAATTTGAAGTGTCTTTTCCAGAGCAACTGATAGATCCCAGGACTAATAAGAAAACTGTGTAGATGAAATTGAAAACGATGCAACAAACTTCATAGCTATGTCCTTAGCTTAGCTGTCAGGACAGAGATGGTAGAGACACATTTCAGCCTATAAATTGGTGAATGCCCCCTGCTATCACATATTGTTTTGGAAAATCCTCCTGCAGTGACTGATTTAAATGGCAGACAGTATTTAGACACCCTTGGCTCTAGGTGAAACACCTTGTTCTACATTGGTAGCATACACAATCTGCTCCTTGTGGATTATGTACAGGAATTATAAGAAGGATAAAGTCATGGCATGATTTGGTGGCTCATCATCCAACAGTAATTGAGAACATGTGCAGTTTAAAAGTCCTACAAGCTGGAAAAAAGCCTAAAATGTTTTTCACTAAGCAACGAAGCATGGCTATTTATCTTCAGAACTTTTTCAAAAGTTGCCTATCAGACCACCAGGGATCAAAGGTGGCATACACAGTCAGGAACTACTTGCCATCCCTGCTACCCAAGATTTGAAATGTCTCATTAACTTACTGCATTTTTTTCTTATTCAGGTTTTTGACTGGATGATTTCATTGAACCAGTTTTGTATACTGGGAACAATAGTCAATCTGAGAGAAATGAAAACCCTGTTAAGCATATAAAAGTTCAGTAGAATAAAGTAACCACATGGATTTTTTTTTGTTATTGAGGATTAATGTATTTTACTGTATGAAAAATTTATATACAGAGAGGGTAACAAATAAGAATCTTTGATTCAGACAATCTATTGTCAAAAAATACTTTCCCCCTCTTCCCTAGTGGTTTAGTTGACCTCTAAACTGGCACAATGTATCATAGCCAGAAATTATAACTCTCAAACTTTCCTGCAGTCCAGGAAGTCATGAGAGTGTGTCAGTATTGGAACAAAGGCTACAACAAAGAGAATTTTCTAAACACCATTTCCTGATTACCAGCAATTTGCCAGAATTGGTGATCGTCTAGCTGTGTATGTAAACAGGACTCTTGGTGTGCTTTCTATAATATCTTTACAAATAAGGCCCCAAGAAACTGTGTAAGGACAGTTTGATATTGACATAAGGAAGAACACTTCTTTTCTCATAGCTTGTTCCTCCTCTACAGGATCTGTCCAGAAGTGGGATTTAGAAGATCTCTTTTCCACTGTCTGGAAGGTTCTGTCTGGGAAGCAGTTATGTATTATGACTTTCCTTGCCAACTCACCATCTCACTACTTCTGTTATGAGTAGACAATAAATTTATTATTAGTCTCAGAACACTGTTCTGGCCTCTGTTATTGTGAGTCTCCTAGAATGTCCATTTAGTATAATAACTACTCTAGCAAGACAAAGGCCACTTGAATGTTAGCCACTAATGCCTCTTCAATGTTATCATTCCACCTGATAGTTCTATATTACACAAGTTGATTAAATTATTTAAACTCTCTTCATGCTGAAAGGGCCTTCCTCCTGATTCTTTTTGTACCTCTTGGACCATATATATTTTTACTTTTTAATTATTTCCCACCAATCTCTTAGCAGGTAGGATTTCCCTATATTCTGTACTCTCTTCTTATTGTTCAGCTCTTCGTTTCTTTATGTCAGCTATTGTGAATACACAGGGGATGTTCAAATCTGCCGTCTTCCCATGTATGTCTACCTAACATAATTATACCTTGTTTTGCGCTGCCATGAAAATATCCCTATTGGTCTTTGAAGCCAGTAGAATCTTAGATTTTCATATATGAGTTAAATGTTTATCTGCATAAGCCTCTGTTCTGAATAAGCTTTGAATGCAAATATTCTTGGCTTCTGTTAAAACCACCCCTAGGTCTAAGAAGTTGCATAGACTAATGCTTGATCAGACTCTTTTCATTCTTTTGTCCTCAGCCTGACTTCTCTACTCAGAAGATTCTGTTTAAAAATAAATAAAAGAATAATTTTTAACTCATTTAGAATGGCTCCTAACATCAAATGTATATTTAACACAACAAAACAAACATTAAATTAACAACTTACTACCAAATCAGCTCTTTTAGAGCATAATCAGACTAAATGGTAATGTCTCCAAGTATCTTCATACAAAATATCTAATGCATTTGTAGAGTGGTTATGTTTAATTTTTAGAGCTACTAATAGCTCCCTTGTTTTTTATAAACTCAGGCATCTCATAAACATTTTTACTAAATCTGATCTCACAAATGTAGAATGATTGACTGAGACACACAATATGGATTTTTGAATGAAAGATGCCCTTCTGCTAGTTGCATGGCAGTGACAATTTGTTTACTCTCAATGAATAGACTAGTAGCCCATTTATGTTAATACTAACATTTTGAAATATCACAGCATTATTACCATGTCATCCTCAAGTGTCATTTGTTGACTTTTTCCTGAAGAATCATGAAGATTTTAGGTCTATAGGGAAGTGGGGAGAGCATCTTATCCTATTGTTACATTCAGTAAAGTAAGGCATTAATATTCCTGTCTGAGAATAGTTACCTCCAAATGCACTGAGAAATCAAATGACTTGAAAACATTTAAGGCAGTTTTAGTTCATGATGGTGGTTGAGATTTCCTGTCCCCTAAAGGCCATGCTCTTGTTATTATGCAGTATTGCTAAATTGTGTGTGCAGGATTTTTTATGGTTTCTTAAAACCATAGCATGAAATATATTATGGCCTACTTAGAACTCCACAGTGATAAGATTCACAAAGAAAGGATGCTGTTAGTTTTTGTCAACTTGACACAAACTAATGCCATCTGAGATGAGAGAACCTCAGCTAATGAATTGCTGTCATCATGTTCTCCTGTGGGCATGCCTATGGGCAATTTCTTAATTTATAATTGATGTAGGATGGCCCAACCCAATGTGGATAATGGCATCCTTAGGCAGGTGGGCCTGGCATGTGTAAGAACATGTAAGGAGCGGTTAGAGTATTCGCCATTACCAGATGGCGCTGTTACTCTGAGGAAACTTGTGGATAGCGCGGGGTGGCTCGCCCGAAGCGCCTGTGCATTAAGGGTGTACATGACTAATCATCGCCCACTCCCGGGGCGCGCCAACCAATGGAGGACACCCTGCCTCAGGGCTATATAACAGTGCCATTTTGGGGCCCCGGGGTTCTTCCTCCTCTATCAATGGCTGAATAAAGCTGAACTGCAGACGAAGCCTGCGTGTCGCGTGTCTTCTTGCTGGCGAGAGGCGCACGGGACAAGAACATAGTTGAGAAGGCTGTAAAATCAAGCCAGTAAACAACAGTGTTTCTCTATTGCTTCTGCTTCAGTACTTGCACACAAGTTCTTGCTTGAGTTCCGGAAATGACTTCTTTAGATGATGACCTGTGACCTGGAAGCCAAATAATCCTTTTCCTTCCCACATGGCTTTTGGTCAATGTTTTAACTCAGCAGCAGGAAGCAAACAAGAATAGAAAGGATACATGAAAACCTGCCAGGACCAAAGAAAAGGAAAGGAGTAGTAAATTTTAGATTCAGCCTTGACTATATAGATCTTATACAGAAGAAACAAATTCCCTGTGATTTTAAAGGAGACTAGTGCTATAATATTAAGTGGTCACCTATGAAGAATAAGGTATTATCAGGGGGTTTGAGAAAGGATGCTTTATTTTTTCTGTCCATCTTTTCCATAGCATAATGCAATGAACAGCCTTCAGAATCCTACTTTTATTTGATTTGAGACACTAAGGAAGACAATAAGGAAGACAACACAAAAAGGGGGAAGTGGCCGCCATCATATCATGCTCAAGGTCACCATCTACTCCTGCTGTCTCATGCTAGTAAATTTGCAGTAAATTATGGCATTTGTACAACAAACAATGATTCTTGCCCTTAATCCTCTTTCTCAAACTGATTGAACTAAAACAAACAAAAAGAAAGAACACCAATTTTCCTTCATTCTTCTGAATCTGAAAGATATTAATTCACTATGCTAGAGCTCGAAGCATGGCCCATTTATAATATCTTCTTCAGGCATGGCTCCAGGTACTGAAGTCCTTGTCCTTTGTAGTCTTTAATATCCAATAACAATTCCTATTTATTTTGCTAATGGAAACAATTTAGCCAAATTGAATTTCTGCAGAGTTCAGATGAGCAAAGAATGATTCGTGAACTGGGCTATGCTCAGTCCAGAAGGGGCTCAGAGAATTCCATCCAGCAGTGAGAGCAGCAAGTAGCATTCTGGGTACAAAAGCAAAGTGAGGAAAGTTCCAGATTGGCCTATAGGTAGAAGGTTGCCTTGCTTGGCATGATATATTGAGGCAGTTGCTTTATTAGGGGCATGGGATTGGCTGAAATTTGGTCATTTGTTGTATCTTTTTTGGATTTGGTTTTTAGATTATACATTGCTCTATAGAACTCACAATACAGAGATGATCCCAGGACAATGGCCATTTATTAATTTGATTCAGCTCTTCATTGTAGCTGATGTAATGTAGTAGGTGGCAGTTACCTATGCAACCATGAATAACTCTCACCACTCAAGTACAAAACTCTTAGCTATTGTTGCTTCCTACAAGTTGCAATATTCCATCTTTCCCAGTCACAATGATTAGCTTAGGTAAGAGTACTATTGCAACTTTTGCTCGGGCAAAGAATACTATAGTTCGTGTTCTGATTGGTCAAGTATCTAGCCATGACCAGTGTTGATAGTGATACAGTGAACAGAGCAAAGATGGTAGAACTACCCAGAAATATATATAGAAGCAAGCTGTACTTGCAGCTTGCACTTATTAAGATCAAAACTAGATAAAAGTAGATGTATCAAGACAGGCTGAGTTACAGATTCCTCTACTGAATGCTAATACTTTTCTGGGGAAGAAAATGACGTGATATAATCTATAAAATATGCTTAAGCAGAGTAATTTCCTTACACTACTATTAGTATATTTGGGTTTTAGATAATAAAGAAACGTCTTTTCTTTATTATTATTATTTATTATTATTTGGTTCTGAAGTCATAGAAACTCCTGCACTTGTGTGTAGTGCTTGTCTAGAGATAGGAAGAACTATAATCTCACCATTAATTTAAGAAATCATGCCTTTAGTACACAGATCACTTCCTCCCAGTGTTTGTCAGTGCTATTTAACCTTCCCCTGGAGCTCTTTACTTTACATCCTACATTTATTTTACAAGCCACACATCTTTTATGGTTCCAGCAACATGTTGGATGCTCCCAGATCTCGGGCTTTTATGGATTCTTTAAATATTTTTCTCTAACACACAGAAGTTCTGTGTCAAGGTTGGCTATGCAATCTTAGTCCAAGGCAGGTGGAGAGCCGCAGCATCTGGCACATGTACTACAGAAACATTCTGCAGCCTCCTAAGCAAATATAAATGTAAGGTGCTCCATTCTTCTGCCCAGACCCCTGGCCTGCCTCCAGGAGGCCTGGTGAGCCATCTTTCCACTAACATGTATACCCAACTGTGAAATACATTCATAATGTTCCCTCATTTTTCCGTGTTTATAAATGTGGTCCTTACTACACATGGGAAGGAGGCCTGAAATGGGTACAAGGATTGGTGGGAGAATATTTATTTATGTGACTTTTTGTAAAGCATGAATCTGACCTGGGTGTTTATTGAGATTGACTTCTAGTTTCTATGAACAGTTTTCCTTCCCAGAAAAGTATCTCCTCCCTTCTCTATGGATTGAAAACAGTTCTGCCTTGACTGAAATCCTTCATTCCTGAAAGAATCAGTTTAGAGTCACTAGGAAATCATGTAAACTAAATTGTAGAAGTGATGTCATTAAAGTGTGTACTGGCTGGTTTTGTGTGTCAGCCAAAAAAGAACTTTAGGTGAGAAAATGCCTCCATGAGATCCAGCTGTAAGGTATTTTCTTAATTAGTGATCAAGGGCGGAGGGCCCATTGTGGGTGGTGCCATCCATGGGCTGGTAGTCCTGGATTCTATAAGAGAGCAAGCTGAGCAAGCCAGGGGAAGCAAGCCAGTAAGCTACATCCCTCCATGGCCTCTGCATCAGCTCCTGCTTCCTGACCTGCTTAGTTCCAGTCCTGATTTCCTTTGGTGATGAACAGCAATGTGGAAGAGTAAGCTCAATAAACCCTCTCCTCCCCAACTTGTTTCTCAGTCATGATGTTTTGTACAGGAATAGAAACCCTGACTAAGACAAAGTGCTAGAGTAGTAGAGTTTTCTTTAACAGTGCTGTCGCCATTCACCCACTCATGTTTTGTCTGTCCATCTTCCCATTCATCCGTCAATCCACCAATCCATAAATCCATCCAACATGTCTTGATCTCACATAGAGATCTCTGCATTTGATGAATATGTATGTAGGGATACCAGGAATTTCACAGGAAAGCCCATTTCTTTGTGCCCAAGAGCAAAGCTCTCAGCCTACCAAGAGGACAGGAATAAATAAACAACTAATATTAACTACATTTGTTGGTTAGGAACCAAATGTCAAAAAAGTGGGAAAAAATGTAAAGCTAAATAACAAATAAGGGTAAAACAAAGACGACTCAGAAGAGGAACACACCCTGGACACTAAAGAATTTCTAATTGCTTAACCTTCCTCACTAGAGTTAGATAGTACCTGAAATAAATTAATCATAGTATTAGGAGAGTATAATTAAGAAATGTATGTGATCAAATATACCCTTCAGAAGTCAATCGACTGAACAGATGTGAGTTCCTGGAAGCCTGAAGCTATGCCTGCTTTGTTTGATGCTGCATCCAGGTCAATGGTCACAGAGCACACCATGCTGAGGATATTCACTAATGTTCCTGAATGGCTACCGAATGAATTAATGGTTCTAACTAAAATGGTGCAGTGTACTCTATAGCAATTACTAGATAAAGTATTTAATATAGAATGTGTACAAAAGCATTAGACTGATTCATGGAGGGAAACAAACAAATTACAACTTGAACTTTGTAAGATTAGGAGGGCAATACAGTGTGTGCTCTTTTGAATAATTATCCTAAATTTTATGCTTAGAGATCATAACATGTATATGAATCTCTCTGTGAACGAAGTCACAAGCATGACTGCTTCTGAATGAAGGTTTCAGAAGGCAGAGCAACAAAGAAATTGCAGCTACTACTTCACTCCAAAGGAAGGTGGGCAAGTGTCATTGTGGCTGTCTGTCACCTCACATCACAGCAATAAGCATTCCACTCACTCAGAGGCAAGAGCAACACTGTCATCAAGACTGTGGTGACTGCTATACCTCCTGTTTTTGTCTCCACACAAAAGAGAGTCTCACATTTTATTTATATACGACAAGGTACATTTTAAACATTTTAGATGCAAACCAATGTTTTTATATAATTTTTACCGGTGGCCTGCAGTCTTTTAGTAGAAAAAAATCACAGGCCTGAATTTCCTCAAGTGAAAATAATATCAGCTTTTACAGGTGCAATAGAGTCATTTGAAGTAGTAGGAATGACTTCATGATAAAGACAGATATTTTTCAGTTTCTGTGTAGGCAATGGAGTATGGGCTGGGTGATACCCATGCGAGACAGAATAGAGTCCAGCCAGCAGAAGCTTTCAGGACACTTTGTAGCTTCAAGGGAAAAGCTTTCAAATCTTTTCAAATTGCTCTGCACTGAGGCATTTCAGGGCCCACTTCCTTTTCAGAACTAACCATTACAAAAATGGGAAGCACTACAATCATTCCAAATGGGCCCAGTGTGCAGAAGGCAAGAGGAGAATTAGGGGTATTAGAGCACTTTATGCTGCTATGCACTCCCACAGTCAGTCGCTCCGCTAATCTACTGGCAGTGATTCTGAACCCTAAAGCACCATGCATGAGCCAAGAATTGCAAGAGATCTTGTCATAGGGAAAAAGTCAGAAGGAAATGGCATTTGAGAAGGAAAGGCTCAAGCCATATGTGATGAGAGTCCTAACATATGCCCATCTCCTGCTGGCATAGATAACTCACTGGGGACCCTCTGAAGGAAGTGTGCTGAGCTCAGATACGTGTGCTTACTTCAACTGACTCCTGGTGGAGTTGCTGATAAGAAACTTATTCTATTTAGAAAATACAATCTCCATATAATGAGACAACAGTAACCCCCTTTGGGTTGCTAATTCCACATTCAAGGCTTCACAGTTTCACTTGTCTCTCCTCTACCCTTGGGATACACAGAGGGCTGGAGCATTCAACAGATGATGTCTTCAGATGCCTACAGTGTGAAGACCACAATGCAACCCCTTCCTATCACAAGTGGTCTATCCCAGGCCCCAGTGGATGCCCGGATAGCATGAGTAGCACCAAGTTCAGACTTTAGAACCTTCACAGCTTCTCTCTGGCCCTCCCATCACTCTTGAGCTTTAGAACCAATATTATATAAAATAGGGTTGCTTGACCAGAAACACTGAGATGCCATGAATGTTAAGACGATTTAAAAGGCAGAGAGAGAGAGAGAGAGAGAGAGAGAGAGAGAGAGAGAGCGTGTAAAGGGTGGTTAGCATATCTAATTTGGACATACTAGAGAAATGAATGGTTTATACTCCCATGAAGCACAGTCAGTCAGATGCTGAGAGAATTTATGCTACCCAGGACAGTCTTCAACTTTAAGCTTACCAACAGCTTATTTCTGGGCATTTTTATTTGCCATGGTTGACAGTGTACAACTGAAATGACAGAGAGTGATGACTAAGAAGGGAATGGTATAATATCATTCTGTCTTCACCTGACACTAATGAAATGTGTTGAAAAGAATCAACTTCCTGGCCCTCCATTCTCCCTGCTTTTGCATGTGGGGAATCCAGTTTTATTTGGGATGCAGTGTGTGTGTGTGTGTGTGTGTGTGTGTGTGTGTGTGTGTGTGTGTGTGTGTGTGTCTGTGTGTGTGTCTGTGTGTGTCTGTGTGTGTCTGTGTGTGTCTGTGTCTGTGTGTGTCTGTGTGTCTGTGTGTCTGTGTGTGTTGTTATTCTCAGTAAAGTGGTTTAGTATTGTGCTCCTTGTCCTATAGAAATCCTAGTGTCTTAGCTGTTGCCAGTGAAATCTAAGCTGGAATCTTCTCAGTGAGCCCTGTGGGAAGCCCAGAATTCCTCAGAATTTTGGTCCTCAAAGTGCAGTCAATAGATCAGCAGCCTTAATGTGCTTACTGGCTTGTTATTGTAACAAATTCTTATTTTGAATTTAATTTTCTTTTTTTTTCCTTACTCACTTTACATCCCACTCACTGCTCACTGCCCTCTCTTGCACACACCCCACCAATCCCTCCCCCCATCCCTCACCCTTTGAGCGGGTGAGGCCCTCCTGGGTATCCCTAACCCTGGCACTTCAAGTTTCTATGAGGCTAGGCGCTTCTGTTCCAACTGAGGTCAGACAAAGCAGCCCAGCTAGTAGAACATATCCCACATACAGGCAACAGCTTTAGGGGTAGCTACCGATCCAGTTATTCAGGAACCACATGAAGGTCAAGCTACATATGAGTAGGGCAGCGTAGGTCCAGCCCATGTATGTTCTGTGGTTAGTGGTTCAGTCTCTGAGAGCCCCAAGGGTCCAAGTTAGTTGACTCTGTTGGTCTTCCTGTGGAGTTCCTATCCTCTTTGGGCCTGCAATCCTTCCTCCTATTCTTCCATAAGAGTCCCTAAGATCTGTCCACTGTTTCACTGTGGGTGTCTGTATCTGTCTGAGTTAGCTGCTGGGTGGAGCCTCTCAGAGGACAAGATGCTCCTTTCTGCAAGGATAACAGAGAATCATTAGTACTGTTAGGGATTGGTGTTTGTCCAAGTGATGAGTCTCAAGTTGGGCCAGTTATTGGTTGGCTCTTCCCATTCTCTGTGCTCCCTCCCCCGTGCCTGCATTACTTGTAGACAGGATAAATTTTGGGTCGAAAGTTTTATGGGTGGGTTGGTTTCTCTATTACTCTCTAGGGTTCCTGCCTGGTTATACAGGAGATGGCCTCTTCAGATTTCATATTCCCAGTGTAGTGTGTCACAGCTAAGGTCACCCCATTGATTCTTGGGCGTCCCCCTTATCCCAGGTCTCTGTCTAATCCCGGAGATGCCCCCCACCTCCTCATCACTGTCATTTACATTCATTTTTCATGGCCATCCAGCCACCTTTCCTCTCCTTCCACACCTTACTCATTAAGTTAGAAACCAGGGCACTTGGGCAACTATCTGTATTAGCTACTATCTTGAAGAATTTGAGGCAAGGTGATGTTTCAAGAGGAAAGATTGACCTAGAGTTGAGCTTTCTAAACTTGGCTACAAATTGGACTCAGCTGGGCTCCTTGTTTCATGGAGAGCTGAGAGGCTTTCCTTGAATTAGGTTTGGAAGTGCCCTGTACAGTGTCAGTCTTTTACACTGTGGCAGAGCAAGATGTTCTCCACTTGATCCAAGAGGATACTGTAAAGCCTGAAACAGCACAAGCTGATGGAGTATTCTATTCTGTTCTGAAGTCCTCAGATTTCAAGATTGAACCTAGGTGTGTGTTTAAGTTTCTACTCTCATATTTGCTGCAAGTCTCATTTAAAGGGGAGCAAAGCCATGACTCTCATGACATCATTTCCATCTGTACCTAGTTGTTCAAGAAAAGCAAAAGAAAGTTAGACCTCAAGGGTGCTGAAGAAGCTTTAAATGTGGTAGCACTGCTAATATTCCTATGGACTACTTTTTTTTCACCTCATGTCGGGATCTTCATGGGTAGAATGTAATGTTTTACTTGTGTTAGCAAGTCGCACAGCCCAATCCCAGCATGCTGAGGGTTGGATGCCTCTATGAGGGGAATTGATGGCTCTGCCCTAGCTCGAGATATACTAAGTAAACAGACTGGGTAATTTAGACTTGGGACACTGGTTTGTGGGTGTCCAAGTTTACTTGCTTAGAGCCTCCAGACATTCTTTAATTGTAGGAAAGTCAGCCAAAATGAGAAGAGGAGGTTGAAGCAGCAATCAAAGCTTTGCTAAAAACTGGGTTGGTTGTGGTGAATGAGCAAGATTGGGTGGAGTTGGTGCATTTTGTAAAACACATACTAGCTGTTGATGGTGATTATGCTTTGCATGGGGAAGGCCTCCACAATGACAGCAGCTTACACTGTATGATGCTTAATCTCTCAATGTGCCAAGCGGCTGATTGGGAAACAATTCAGCTATAGTCAGCTTGTTAAATTTGAACTCCTGGGAATGACTGCCATAGTTTCTCTCAGTTGCAGAGAATTATAGGAAGTTACTGTTTCTTAAATTAGGACAGTGCTGCTCAAAATTTAGTGGCACACACACTGGGAATGGCACAGAAGCTTTCTCTAGTCCTAGTGGTGGAATAGAATAGAGTTTAAAATGTCATTTCTAAGCAAGAAAAAGTAGCAAGCTCCAATTAAAATTATCATCAGCTTAATATGAGAAATGATACTTGTCCACAGTAAAAGTATCTTACTTTCCAGGAGACTGTCCACTCTTATTGCCCTATAAGACACTCTGGGGTTCTCAGGACACTGAAGCCACATGATCAAGGGGGAAATTTTCTATGACCAATGACTGAAAGAAAAGGAATGCATGTATTTTGGGGAGTGTGATTACAAGTCTAATTTTTAAAAGGTATTTGTTAAACCACAAGATTTCTCTTAAGAACGAAATTTAAGCAAATATTAATTAAATTATAAATAACTGGAAGAAAAACAACTGGTGTTAATGAGTAGAAAAGTAGTGAAAGTTGAGTGGGTGGCTGCTTAGTTATAATTATGTTAATAACTGAATAAAGTAGTTAATGACAATGACCTCTGCTGATATATGAAAAGTTAAATGTGATATTATTGGGATCATTTGTGATAAGTTCTAAACAGGTACACCTGATGTGGTCACACTGCAGTACTGTGGAAGGTGGTTATTAGGTCACAGCCCAGGTAACTTGCAACCAGGGATTTCAATTCCAGGAATATAATGGAACCAGATCTTAATATAAACCTCCTGGCTGCAGTGGAGATGTGCATTCATATACATTATAAAATTAGACTTTTATTTATTTTTTATGTGCCTTTTTTCTTTTTTCTTGGATATTTTATTTATTTACATTTCAAATGTTACCCCTTTCCCATTTTCCCCTCCAGAACCCCCTCTATCCCATCTCCCTACCCCTGCTTCTATGACAGTGCTCCCCTACCCACCCACCCACTCCCACCTCACTGCCCTGGCATTCCCCTACACTGGGGAATCTAACCTTCACAGGACCAAGGGTCTCTCCTCCAACTGATGCCAGACAAGGCCATCCTCTGATATATATGTAGCTGGAGCCATGGATCTCTCCATGTGTACTCTTTCGTTGGTGGTTTAGGCCCAGGGTCTTGTTGTTTGCTTTGTTGGCTAAGATAAAAAACTCAGGTGACAGCAGATGCTGGCGAGGATGTAGACAAAGAACACTCCTCCATTGTTGGTGGGATTGCAAGCTGGTACAACCACTCTGGAAATCAGTCTTGTGGTTCCTCAGAAAATTGTACATAGTATTACCTGAGGACCCAGCTATAGCACTCCTGGGCATATACCCAAAAGATGCTCCAACATGTACACATGCTCCACTATGTTCATAGCAGCCTTATTTATAATAACCAGAAGCTGGAAAGAACCCACATGTCCTTCAACAGAGAAATGGATACAGAAAATGTGGTACACAGCTATTAAAAACAATGACTTCATGAAATTCTTAGGCAAATGGATGGAACTAAAAAATATCATCCTGAGTGAGGTAACCCAGTTACAAAAGAATACACATGGTATGCACTCACTGATAAGTGGATATTAGCCCCAGAACTCTGAATACCCAAAATACAATTCACAGACCACATGAAGCTCAAGAAGAAGACCAAAGTGAGGATGCTTCAGTTCTTAAAAGGGGGAACAAAATACTCACGGGAGGAACTACGGAGACAAAGTGTGGAGTAGAGACTGAAGGAAAGGCCATCCAGAGACTGCTCCACCTGGGGATCCATCCCATATATAACCACCAAACCCAGACACTATTGTGGATGCCAAGAAGTGCTTGCCGACAGGAGCCTGATATAGCTACCTCCTGAGAGGCTCTACCAGATTCTGACAAGTACAGAGGCAGATGCTCACAGCCAACCATTGGGGTGAGGTAGGGGTCCTCAATGGAGGAGTTAGAGAAAGGACTGAAGAAACTGTAAAGGTTTGCAACCCCATAGGAAGGGACAACTTGTTGAGCCACCTGATTTTTCTAAGTTTTGTGAGCTTCTGAGCCTAGTAAGTTGCATGAACTTCCTGAATCTCATGAACCTCTCCAAAGTCTACAGGATGGAATGGTTCAGTATCAAGGAAATGGGTATACTACACTGTCTTAGCTGCTCTGGCTGGAGAGTGAGTTTTAAGAGACTGGAACTTTCTGCTGCCTGAAGCACATTCATGAGAGTCATGAAAGGTCATCAGAAATCCCCATGTGCTTCAAGAGTGATGAAGAAGCCTCTTCATTGATTTGTTATGGTGGCTTTGTGTTTTGTTTCTTCATTACTCCCTATTCCCCCTTTCCTACAATGCCAGAAGGTGTGAAAAACAGCAGCAACAAGAAACCTATGTGTGCTGTAACCTCCAGTTTAAAACAGCGACTCGCAGTGTCATGGCTTCAGTGCTTTTGAAGAGAACAGATGAGTTACTAACTCAACTGAATCCCAGCTTTGGTGAGGTAGATGGTGCCTCACGGTTGGAAAGATGTTATGTTTTCATCAAGAGCATCAGAGAAAACACTGTGTTTCAGTACATCCCATCAGTGTGAATGGTTAAACCCAGTGTTGATGTATTATACTGATGAATCTTACACATGAATGCAAAATGAGAGAACAGAATCAGTAAAAGATACTATTGGAAAGAAGATGAAGGTTTAGAATAAGTTGCAATTTAGTAACTGTAGCAATAAGATTTGTTTTCTTACTAATTCTGCTCTTGTTATATAACAGTCAACACCCTGTGAAGCAATCTGATGCATTTTAGGGAACTCCCTGTGGTATTTTCATAATGTTCTATAAATCTAACCTTATTTCAAACTCAGAAGTTTACATAAACACAAGCTATGAACAAAACAAACAAGGGAGATGACTGATAAGTCCACAAATCTGTCCGTGAACAATAGTTTTTCTCTGACTATGTGGAATTTGAAATTATCCCCCATACAAATTTAATATTCTGCACTAGGAAACAAGAAATGTGGCCAAATGGAATTTAGGTGTTCAACTTTCAATATTTACAGTTACATATTCAAAAATTGTTTAAAGCTAATTAAACTTTTTGGTGTTCCATCTTCTCCAAGACTAAAAGCAGATTGTGGTGGGAGTCTTCCTTTCCCCTCCTATTTTCAAATATACAGTGAGAGGATTGTTCAGAGTTCACCACTGTGACAGCTTCAGAGTACTGTGTGGCTGTCCTCCAAATGAACTAAAGTAATTTTTAAATACTCTGCCTTCCCTCTCCTCCAGCCCTCTTAAAGTCCTTCTGTAATATAACTCAATCCATTCAGTCCCATCGCAGAGCAGAGGAGATTCCAGAAAGCAGTAAGAACTCAGTCCTTCCTACCACAGCTGGAGTTTATTAAGTTGAAAGATTCCCAAGGCTTGCCTCAGTGTTTTTACAAATTTGCATTTGAAAGTAAACTTAGGAAAAACGAATAATATTTGTTTAAAAATGTGTTGCTATTGCTATTAAGACTCAATTTAAGAACACACAAAGGAGCTCGCTTTATCATTTGTGGGATGCTTGTGGCTTTTCTTCTTACTCTGGTGTGATTATGAAGCCTGCAGTCCTGCTTTTATACAACGTGGTTTGAATCAAAGCAGCTGTTTTTGCTGAGACAGTATGCCAAATTTGGGAGATATTTTAAGGGCATAATTTTAATGGGGGACTCTATCCAAGAAGTTGCAAGAAGCCTCTCTAGGCTATATTAAACAAATTCCATATACCCATTGTCTCCCCAGAGCTCTAATAAACATCATGGATGGGAAAAGCAGTCAGGTGAATCCTTATAGGAGAAATGGCTGCAAGGCTGCAGCAAGAAGTCCAAGATGATTGTTTTATTTGTTTTCTCACCAAACCATGTTTGACTTCTCTATTTCAGCAACCAGCACTCAGATTTTTTAAAGATTCATAAAGTATGTAATTTTATTATTTTTAGATTTTTCTTACTTGTCTGTTGTCATTGGCTTAAATACAGCTTTCATTATTCACTAATTTATTCAAAATGACTTCAATACCAACGTTTGTTAGGGCATCCAGAATCTTGAAGAAGGTTGTTTATACATGCCTCCTGGTCATATTTTTCACTTAACTGAATGCTTCTGGAGAAAGCCCAGCTAGAGGATATCAGAGAAGCCCTGGAGTGACTTCTAGTGCCATTACAAGTTCACCCCCCACCATGGTACAAATTGTCTATTAGGTGACCTGAATGCTCTCAAACTTACTGTTTCTTTGCACATGAGTATCCCTGCATGGAATTTCTTACTAAACCATGCAGTTTTCCTTTTGCACATGCTTCAGAGTCAGCCCTAGGGTTACCTTTTCTGAGATGTGCCCTCCACTATAGGTTTATAAAACAAAAGAATCATCTAAACTAATGGAGATAATCCAATTGATGGATTCTGTCTACCATGTTGTCTGAAGAGTTTTCACTTACATGTTTCTGAGGAGAGTATCTCAAGCAAGAATTGCCAGTGGCAGTTAAGGTTTGTAATCAGCAAGTCTTGGCAGTTTCAAGGATGCCAAGGGATGGGTTTGGGCTGTTGCTATGCTTATCCATTGTTTTGTGGTTGCTGTTTTTCTTGCTAGAATAGAAAAGACAATGGCCATTCTCAAATTCATGCAAGTTGCTAAATAAGACTAGGCCATGTTGCCCTTGCTCTTAGGGCATTCTAGAATCTTTGGCTAGTTCCCATCACACTAGCATAGCAGAATAGTCGCAGTGTAGCTTAGTGATGGCATTATACCCCAAGCCCAGACCATTGTCTAAACTGTCTATCAGGTGACCTGTATTCTTTCAGAAATATCTTTACCAACTAAAGAAAATCATGAAAAATATAATCAGGTCAAGAATCTGAAAACAGATTCTTTTCTGGAGGATTGCTAACCAAGCTCTCCAAATGACTCAGGGGAACTGAGGCAGTCTCCAGGGGAGCCCTTGCTACAGTTTGACTTCTCCCTTTTTCCTATTCTGATGCTGAGTGAGGGGCACTGGGTTTATAGCTGTTTCCTTGGGAGGACATGACCATGGCCATCAGAGCAACTATGAAAACATATATGGGACCTACATAAGAGCAGGTTTATTAATATCCTTCCTTGAGGTAAAGGAGAGGATCATAGGCTCACAAAACTCAGAAGACTCATATTACCCTTATCAAAGTTATATAAAGAACAAACAGCTGCTGAGAGGGAGGAAACTTTACAGTAGGGTACTGCCTGTAAGTTTTTGAGTCATTGTCCATTTTAAGGTGAGGCTTTTGGATGACACTGTAGCCATAGCCCAACATGCTCCTATAAGCAAACCTTTATCAATGCTTTATAGGGAATCCTCCACCCGTGTTCTTATAAGGTATCACAGTAGATGCTTTGGTTGATTAACTTGATTGGGGTGAATCTTTCTTTCAGTCTGCCATTACTCTCTAAGTCTTGGGACATATAGTCACCTCAAGAAAAACAATGCAACAAATGGCTTCCCATAGACCTGTCTCAAAATTAGCCCGTGGTTATTCTCAAGATCATCAAGTCCTTGAGAGCAGAGATCAGCCATTCTCCTCTTCACAGGAAGGTATCACTGTCAAACAGTTTACTCTTTTCTCTCTCTCTCTTTCCAGTTTAGTCTTATATAAAGTTTCCTTTTAAGACATTGTAACAGCTCTTTCTTTTCTATTAAAATTTACCTTGACTTAAATCTATCAGGAACTTCCAGAATCCCATTGTGAACTCAGGACATAACAACTCCTGTCAATCCTCTGGCACAGTGGTTAGAATTCATTTATGTCCATTTTCACAAAAAACAGGTCCCTAAATTTACATTATACATGTATCATTCTTTTTATTGTTGCTCTCTGATATTAATTCCAGAAGGAAATTATTATGTTAGAGTCTTTATTTTAGCTTCTGTTATGTCTGACATAACATTTTGCAAATAGAGATAATTAAATGTGAGCCCAGTTAATGAAAGAAACAAATATCACTCCTGACTTCAGCATATGGAGTATGTGTTGAGACCTTATTTCTCTCTATTTTGTAAAACTCCATTTCTTGATGGTATCAATGTTGAGAAAACTCTGATTATCTTACTTGGACATAAACATAGACTGTATGAAAACAATAAGAAAATCTACTGTAATGGTTTGAATAGATATTGCCCCCATGCAGTCATGTGTTTGAATGCCTGGTCCATACAGAGTAGCACGATTAGGAGGTGTGGCCTTCTTGGAGGAAGTAGGTCATTATGGGCTTTGAGGTCTCGTACATTCAAGTTATACCCAGTGTGGCTCAGAGTCTTTCTTTGCTACCTGTGAATCCAGATGTAGAACTCTCAGCTCCTCTTCCAGCACCATGTCTGCCCACATGCCACCATGAGAATAATGGACTAAAGCTGTGAAACTTTAAGCCACTCCCAGTTAAGTGTTTTTCTGTATAAGAGTTGTTATGGTCATGGTTCTTCTTCACAGCAATAAAAGCCTAACTAATACACCAATTAATGAGTATTCAGAAAATATGAACCAACAGCCTCATACCACAAAAAAAGTTTTGGCGTGCAAAATTACTTTTATTGAAAAATACAGAGAAGTTTTCAGGTGAATCTATTGGTCTTTTAAACCTTTGTTACTTTTTACATGTGTTTGCTTTTGGTTTTGTTTTTTATTGTGGAGACAAGTTCAGCCAATACATTTATTGATATTTAAAAATACAATTTACTTAAAATAGAATTACATTGCTTATCCCTTCTGTTTCATCCTTCTCGCCTTCCAACCCACCTCATTCCACCCTCTTAAACCGAAAGCTTCTTTTTTCCTTTGATTTTTATTTTACACACACACACACACACACACACACACACACACACACACACACACACACACTTACATATACATTGTATATGTATTTGTGTGAATAAATATACAAATATAACATGATGGATCCATTTTTATTGTTGTTATCTATATGATTTCAGGCCTGACCACTTTGTATTGGGTAATCAATAAAAAGATGAAACTGTTGGACAGGTTAATTAACTTTTTATGGAGAGTAACTATCCATATGGAAGCTTTGTTAATATTTTATCTTATATTTTCCATTTTAGCAAGGAGAACACATGTATTCTTTTTGGTCAACAACATTATTGTACTTGATTGCTTGTAATATAGAACTGAGTATTTTGCCAAGTACAAAATTTGACCAATTAGTGATACTATTATCTTTTAAGACTTTTAGGTTATTTTATTTTATGTATGTGTGCGTTTTCCTCCATATGTGTCCGTGCACCACACGCATGCCTGTCTGATGCTAGTGGAAGTCAGAAGATATCAGATCCTCTGCAACTGTAGTTCAAATGCTATCAAATAAACAGACCACCACTGCTTCTTTAATTTGATCTTTTATGGAAATTCAGATTTTAATTTATTTCATGGCAAAAAAATGTTCCTATTACAGAAGAATATGAATTCATCCCACTCATCCAGGCAATATTCAGTGTCCTAAATAGTCTTATGAAATCTAATAATATAATTTAGAGAATTAAGGTAAATAATAACAGATGATCTGATAGGCAGATAGGAAAGAGTAAGTATTTTCTGAACCAAAGATGTTTGGAAATTTAGAGATATTCTATTCACTGAAAGTCAATTGCCTTTTTGGTGTTGTCTTCAAAAGTAATGCCAAGGCTTGGCTGAAATGATCGAAGGCAGTGGTTCTCAACTTGTGATTGGGGATATCCTGCATATCAGATATTTACCTTATGATTCATAGCAGCAGAAAAATTACAGTTATGAAGTAGCAACAAAATAATTTTATGGTTGGGTGGTCACCACAACACGAGGGGATGTGTTAAAGAGTCACAGCACTGGGAAAGTTGAGAAGTGCTGATCTTAAACAAATGCTACCTAGCATTTCGTGGACACATTTGAGCCTTTTCCTAATATTTAAAGGAAACTCAACCCAAGTTCTTCTCCAACTCCTGTGCTCATTCTCTGAGCTCCACTACATTCACCAAGCTAAACATGATCTTACTTCTTAGGCTGTCTCGGTGTTGGTCTGAGTCACGGTTCATTTTGCACCTGTACACAAGGTTAACGCAATGGCAGTGTATACTGAGCTTACTGAAGGAAAGGCTCATTAAGGCCTGGCGTGTCTTCAGTCAAGATCCCCTCATCTCTAACACAGGACGCAGTGCTTCTCAACTTCCCTTCTCTCTCAAAGTTCACGATTCCAAAGTAAACCCTTTCCCAATTTGCTGTGGATACAGATGTCAGAACCTTTCAGGAGGAAGCGGGCTCTTTCAGGGACTATCTAAGGTGCATACTCTCGCCTCAGCAGTGATGACTCATCTTAGGGGAGACGACTACGTACTTGATAGTGTACTTTTATATCTTAGAATGAAAGCGGTTTCTGCAAACCTGTTTGCCATGTATTTTAGGCCTAGTCAGGCCCTTAGACTCACTCTCCCCTCTAGATATGATTGTTTATTTCACAAACATAGTTGTGAAGATTGTTTTTACTTTTTTTGAGTTCTGCTGAATTGCCTTTTTTAAAAAAAATCACCTCAATAAACTTCTGCTGACCCTCTCTGGAACCCTCCTTCTCAGCATTCTCCCCCGATTCTTTTGTGTGTATGACTCACTGGGTTTAATTAGAGTTGCTTTCCTGAGCATGGGCTAGGGGTTATTTATTGCAGTTTGGGAAACTCCACACTATACCACTGAAGAAAATGACTCCCTCTTAGAACTCAGAAAGAGTGGAGATAGGGCCTTATGGTACCCCATCCCCCATTTTAATTTCCTTCTTGCTCCCTATACACAATTTTAAAATCACTCACCGTGTAAACCACAGTCTCTGGACTTAGGGACACTTGGTGGGTGCTGTGGTTGTTCTATTGTCATAAATCATTGTCGACAGAAGAATTTCTTCCTTTGGTTTGATGTAATAAATTAATAGACTAATGTTCATGTAAATTAAGATGATGAAAGCAGACATAATCCTTAGACGAGGAATTCTGATTCTTTTTAACTCTAGACAAGCCATCTACAGCAGTGTCAGAAGTGGCACATGCATTTTCTGCACGTCTCACTGTGCCTCATCTCAGCCTGGTCCATGATTCGGTCCTGTGGTTCTGTATCCCCAGTCTCAACAAATCATGGGTTGATACTATTTTTAAAAATATGGACTTAGGTTGAGAATGTGCAGAGCTTCTTCACATCACTCACCCCCGAGCTATGTGAGCTAACAAAGTAAACGACCTGATAAAGCAATGGCTTCAACTAGGTTCTGTAATGGCTCTAGAGATAATGCATACTATAAGAGAAGGTGTGCTCAGAGTACATGAAGAAGTGACACCATTTTACATAGAAACCTGGACATCTATAGCCTCTTGTTTCAATGGTGAGGTCCTGACCAGTCTCCAAGGACATGGAGAGAACTTGAGGGAGAAAAATCAAACTATCAACCTATGCTGGAAATAATGTGGAATAAACCTCCTTTTGTTGAAGCTTCGTGTTAATCACTTGTTAATAAGGAGCATGTGATATAAGATGCTAGTAACTACAGAGCACACAAACAATGGCTGATCCCTGGCCTGCACTAGCTGGTGACCTTGGCCTGAACTTTTTATTTTCTGATGTATGAAACTGAGCTGTTAGCAATACATTCTTCTTTCTTGTTGCTTTTATGGATTCAGTAAGATGCTTATAAAATCACTCATATAATACTACACAAAAGAGAAGTAAAGCACACAGCCAGGGGCAACTATTACTACCATTTTAGTTACTCTTATTTATAGTATTTTGAAAGGAGGGCTTGGGGATAAATTGGGTTTTTTTTTTTTTTTGGCACTATTGGAGATTGAATCTAGTGCTTTATAGAAGTGTCTACAAGGCAGTCAAAGACAACAGTTCACATGATAATATGTATTAGGCATATTCAGATGTTTCCATCTTGGGTACTTCTTAAAACTGACTTTTAAATACACGCTCTTGCTCTTGAATGGTTTCTGTTGAGGATATTGTATTACCAACACCATATAAAAAGTCAATGAAGTATTTTATCTTGGAACCAGTCAGATAGACTTTGATTCGACCAGTACTTATAGAGATTATTTCTAAGGCTGAAAATGGTGCTATTTTTAAAAGTGATTTTGAGGTCTAGAAGGCAAGAAATAGTAATTTAAAGATTAAAATTATAATCTGGATTAATTTGAAATGATAAATCCAGTGTGAAAAATAATTTTTACATTTGGGAATTAAATTAATTTTGAAATTAAATTAAATTAAAAATAAATTGATTTCAAATTAAATATAAGCAAATTTATTTTAAATGATCTAAGAGTTTTTGGCTATTTCTTTCTTTCCTAGGGAGACTATATCATTGATACATTTGCTGTAATCTATGAAAACAGTGGTATAGTGGATTCAACATACACATTGTAATTTCTTGCCATTTTTTAGATATAATTCTTCCTATTTCCCTCTTCTTCTGCTTCCTTCTTCTTCTCTCTTTTCTCCCCTCTCTCCCTCTCCCTTTCTTCTTTTCTTCCTCCTCCACCCCCTCTCTCCCCTTTTCTATGCAGTCTCACTATGCAGCCCAGGTTGGCCTTAAACCTACTCCCTTCTGCCTGAATCTGCTGAGCGCTGGGATTACAAGAATGTTTCTCATGCTGAACTATTTACTGTATTTTCTATGTAACTTTAGTTTTCCTTTTTCAACATTACAATTAGAAATTAGTATTTTTATATACTATCTAGAAAGAGATAAAATAAAAATAGTTCTCATTCTAGAAAAAAGTATTGCTCTGACATTTTTCTTTTATTCCTCTAAACTTCGAGTTTTATGAGGACTAGGCAGATGTTTCAACCACTGAGTCTCAGGAGTCTTCAAGTTAGCCCTTTCTCCAGAGCAAAAGGCTGTATTTGACAGCTATATTGAATGGGAAAGTCTGGAAGGTTACCAAAGTGCAATTTCAAGAATATTAACTTTGGGCCAGTATGATGGCTCAGTAAGTAAAGGTGTCTGCCACCAAGCCTGATGACCTGAGTTAGATGGATCCCAGGAAAGAAATGACACTTGCAAGGTGCTTTCTGACCTAAATATGAGCTTAAATACATACCAACACAAAATAAAATGCACCATGTCCCCTTGTTAGCCTACAAATAGTTGGATCACATACTCATCTAAATTGTTCTAAGGGATGATTCAGCAGTCTTGAGTGCTTCCTTCTCTTCCAGAGGACCAGACTTTTGTTCTTAGCACTTGCACAAGGTGCTCACAACTGTCTTTAACTCCAGTGCTCAGGGATCTGATACTTTCTTATGGCTTCAGTGGGTACCTACATATGCACTCCTAAATGCTCACATGAACATGAATATACAAAAATAAAATATCTTTTAAAAAAATCAATGGTTATCATTTTAATGATTTATGTGTTTGATCTTACCTTTGCTCTTACATGTACCTTTGATGGGTTTTCTCACCAGTTAAATTTCTAACCAATTAAAAACTATTTTAAAGTCTTCATGCCAGTCCACCCATTGGACACATAGTTTTATAATTGGGTCTCTTTAGCTTAACTTGTTTGGCTCTGTTGATGACAAACAAAAACCTGTACCAGCATAGGCCCAGATAGATGTCAACAACATTATCCTATTTTTGCAGCTGTTCAGATTTAGCTTTATCAGATTTGACTGAATCTTTGCCTCTGTGTATAATGATCTTAAGTTAAAGGAAGAAGGGTGCTCTTTAAAGAAGACAGCTCTCTAAAGCCTCACGGTCAATTAGACACTATTCAGAATCAGTCTGAATTGTTGAAACTCTTGGATGTTCACAGTGTTCTTATGCTTGGTGTTCAGAGCACTGTGTAATTATCCCAGAGAGTGCTTCACTAGTGCTGATCTCTGAAGAAGAGATCCAAGACTTAAAGAACCCAGATAAGCGCAGATGTGCAGCTCTGGTTTTGTTCTCTGCCTCAGCATGCGAACATACACCCTTTAATTCCAGGCTTCTTGCTTTTCTGTGGTTGAGACGTTCAACTATAGATGGATCAAGAGGCTGTTTGGTAAATAATTTCTCCAGAGAGCTGGAAGGCCAGGGTGCTGTTAGAGTCTCAGAAGCAAAATTTCCTTAATGGCAATCGACGTGTGTCTTCCTTACCTAGCAATGAAAATGTGTGGCTCTCTTGTATCGTTCCCCTTACTCAGTAAGGGAAAACCATTTACCACAATGCTTTAGTTTTTCATGATACATTGTTTGGATTTTGTTTTGGTATCAAAAAATAAAGAGAAAAACATGACAACAATAAGAATCAAATGGCTGGGAAAAGAAGGGGGGAGTCCAGCTTGTCATTGCTACGTCCCTCCCTGAAGAAGTAAACCAGTTCTTAAAGTGGTGCCTGATTCTAACAGAAGAAAAGAAAATGAGTAAAAATGCTTTCCTTAGGTGGTATTGCCTCTGTACCACTCATGCTTTGTTCTGGGATACAGAGAAGAATCTGAGCATCAGTAAGGAAACCTTTGCTTGAGTTTATATGCTCTCCTCTCTCAGCATCACTTTGGAGTCCTGTAAATCAGTCTTTATTCCTAATTATTCCAAATGGTAGTGCCTACTAAGCCACAGGGACAAGGCTGAGAAATCAGAGGCACTGGTGAGTATGTGACAAGCCTCTTCATAATGGGGACCTGCCTAAATGACACATTAATCATAATGGCATCACTAAATGCCAGTGCAGGTGATTCATTCCTAGCATCGTCAGTGGGACTCTGGTGAGTGAACCAGAGAGAGAACCCAAAGCTCATTTTTCATCATTTGGTTTGACACCTTCTGCTTTAAACGTAATAGCAATTTAGGGCATATGGCATTGGTTATCCATCTCCATAGGTTATTCTTTTAAATGCAACCTAGATCAATAAGACCAAAAAAACATGGACACTTAGACATTGTTAAAAGGAGCTTGTTAGAAATGAGTCTCATTCCACTCTGGGCACATTCCTGAGTTACTTGCTGGGAACTGGAGCTAATAGGACAGTTCTCCATGGGCTAAATGAGTCCGAGTTTGAAGCAGTAGCCTAGATGAGCCAGGCAAACTGCCCGATTCTGCCTGGAGTAGCAGGGAAATTGCTCTAATTGCCCACTTCCCTTTGATAGGAAAGGCCTAGTCAGTTTTCTTCACCACTTTATCAAGCACTGAGCTCCTCTTTCTGCTCTTTGGCAGGCGATGAGAGCATCTGTCAGAGCCCATTCCCAGTAGTTCTGTGACTTCTGCTGAACTAGGTGGGCCTGAGACAATGATTTTGCTGTACACCTAGGACCTTTACAGCATGCCTCAGGCACCGGGTGTTGTTTACATGTGAAGAGCAGTAACCAAACATGCTCATTCCTTTTGTGTTCCTCTAGTTTGTCATCTTACAGAGATATTTCCTCATCACCAGGGTTATGGTGGACATTGGCCATTGCTTTTGGCTACCAAGCTCCAAAATAGATTTTGTGTGTTAGAAATTTCCCAAATTGTTTGTTTGGTAGTGTTCCTTAGGTAACTCACTTTTGTTACTTGTATTGTCTTGCTTTACTTCTTGAGACTGGGTATCATTATGTTGCCCTCACTGGACTTTAACTCACTATGTAGACCAGGCTGGTCTCAAGGTCACAAAGATCCATCCACCTTTGCCTCCTAAGTACTGGGCTTAAAAGTATGTGGTATCTGTTCAGCATTTTTTAAAATAGCTTAACGTTTAAAGATTTATTTGTTTTATGTTATGTGTATATGATGCTCTGTGTATGAGTGTGCATGTTGTACACATGAGCACAATGTTCACAGTGCCCAGAAGAGAGAATCTGAGCCCCTGGAGTTGAAAATATCGATAGCTATATAAGCTGTCTGATATGGATGTTGGCCATTGACTTCAGGTCTTCTAGAAAAATAGCAAGCCCTCTTAACTGTTGAGCCAGCTCCACAGCCCTCTTGGTTTTTATTTTACTTTTATTATTACATTTATTTATTTTGAATTATTTCATGTCCATTTGTGTGAACTTGTGTGAAGGTCAGAAGATCAGTTCTGTCCTTCCGACATGTGGGTGTAGGGGTAAACTCAGGTAACCAGGCTTAGCAGTTAGTATCTTTCCCCACTAAGCTACCATGTTGACCCTGCCTTGCTCTTTAGGTAAGAAACGGGCTAGATTTTGGAAAGGAAGGTGGTAAATCCAGCAGTCAAGCACTTTCTAAGTAGTGGCAGCTTTAACTGAATTCCACAGCAACAGACTCTAGAAGCACCTCTAGTGCCTATGACTGTTATCCTTGGCAAGAGAAATCCAGGGTGTGTGCATAGGATCATAACAACAATATAGCCATTGTTCCAGGCTGCATACTATCTACAGTTGTCCCATTTCCTCTAAGGTCACCCAAATACTACTTAATATTATGTAATACATAGGTTATTAATACCTAGTTAAAGTTTTCTTCTCTTGCTTTAGACTAATTGACTCTATGAGATACTCAAAAAGGTAGGAACATCTACTAAGGGGAAAGGAAGTGAGGAATTGAATTATACATTATCTGTTCTCAAGTTTCCACCTCAGTGATGCATGTTATCAATTCATACATGACCAAGCTTGCTCAGGCTTGACAAAAGTTTGATCTTTGAATAAGGTCTGAATAAAATACAGATACATGGAATGATTGGGTAGGTTAGAGATAGGTAGATGTTGAAAGTTCTCATTTCAATGAGGAAATTTAATAGCTAAGTATGATTGAAAAAAATTCAGGTTTCATTCATTGGTTCATTCATTTTTGTTGCTGTTTTAAGACTCACAGTGCAACCAGATAGAAACCTTGTTTCTTCCTGTCCTTGACTGTGGGTGTGGTGTGGACATTTGTCTCAGGCCCTTGCAACTGTCTTGTAATGATGAACTCTAACCAGAATCATAAAGCAAATAATCATTCCCTGATGTTGTGATGTTGTGTTGGATGAGGGAATTTGATTACAGTAATGGAAGTGAAACTAGAACACTCATACCTGCCTCTGAGACTTGTGTTAAAACACAGTTGGGAACTGCTGTCAAACTCACACTTGGAGGGGCGAGATAGCAATTACAACATCTCATTCAACAGGCATATGAGGAGCCCTTCTTGGTGGGGCAGGAGGCACTTTTCATTCTTTCTGTGTATGTTCTCCATTCATCCTGGAGCAGGGAGCCCCGGCTCTGCCTTCCCCATGCTTCTCCACTTTAGTTATCTTGGGCAATTCCTGAATCAGATCCTAGGGAATCTGCCCACTCTGCAAGTTGTACAAGTTTCTCAGCCAGTTCTTTCATTGTGGACTTTGGTCTGACTGATGGTCATTTCAATTTTCAAACTCTCAAATTGGCTTTCTTTTTTTATTAAGAATGGTTTATATTTTAATGGCAAAATTAGTGTATTTTCTCTTAGAAACGCAGTAGATTTCTTACCCATTTCTAGACAGTTTTGCATCACCAGCCTGAACCAAGGTGTTCTTTTTGAAACATAATTCTTTAAAAACCCTCCTCTCTTTTTTTTATTTCTTGTTCAGAAGCCAAATTCTTTCAACTCTGCTAAGTTTCTACTTGACACTACACTTTGGAAGTGTACTTCCCCGTGGCTAAAACTATCCAGGTCCAAATAGGCTTTGAGCACTTTGCTTTAGGTATTACCCAGGGCCTTCCAGCATCAACTATTTGCTGTTCTTGAGCCTCTGACTTGACATTCTCAGAGAATGCTTAGTCCAATACCTAAGACAACTCATACAACACATTTCGTCTTTGAAAGCTCTTTCTACAAGCTGCCAATGCACCAAGTACTTGACTCACGTTCTATCTGATCCCAAATGATATTGGGACTGGTCTCTTGGATTTGCCTACACCAAAAGATGTCCAGAACATCCTTCCTCCTTACTCTCCATACTGGGATGCTGACTTACTTATTATAGATTTTAGATTTTGATTCAGTTCTGTCCAAGTGCCAATGCCAATTTCCATATTGATCAGATTAATTGAACAGTAAAAGTTACAAGTAAATATTTTGAAAGCCAGTGATTTCCACAAGAAACACCTTAATATCCACTGATAGTTCCCACCATTGTGCCCGATGAGTGACTGTAAATTTGACCTAGTGAACTCTCTGCAGCTGAGATGCAAAGGAAGTGAAGAAGAAGTAGGAGGAAAGGGAGATAGGACCAGGGAATGTCTTTGCTTAGATTACTTTCTTCAGCATGTAGTCTATTAGCCATGATGCTCCAACACTCCAACACCCTGAAGGACCAGGTGGAAGATAAACGGGGACTGCCAGACTATTTGTTGACAAGTTGCTGTTATCCAAACTCTGTTTTTAAATTTGGAGACTAGAAAAAATTAAAACCTATGATACAGTTATCATGAATCTAAAAATAAAATAAACTGTTCCTATATCTATCTGTAATGTATACTTTAAGATGTGAAATCATTCAAAGAGGAAAATGACCTATCCTGATCTTTGTGTGTGTTATTGTTACAGTTTTTATATTTTCAACTTATTCTAAGAGAAGTTGGTATCTTTATATCACCTAGGATGGAACAAATGTGTTTTAGTTTCATTGCTTGTGACTATTCTTGGACTGGATTGGTATTGGACTACAGTGTAGTTTGTCATCAAAGAGTAGAACAGTCAAACTGAACAAAAATTAACCTTAAAGGGATGACTAGAGTACAATGTCTGTCCTTCCAAATCCCCAGACTTACAAGGCTCTTGAGCTCTGAATCTCCTACCAGAGACCCACCCTGATCAAAGAACCTGGTCTGACCAGTGAGGCCCCAGGTTTCTTTGAATAACTACTCTCCTTTACCCCCCAGTTTATCTACATTTCCCCTAGAGTTAGGGAACTTTGTTTCTGGTTAATGTTTTCAGGTTAGCCAGTCATCTGTGAGTAGGTTAAGGCAGACAATACAAATCTCCTGGTGTTAGGGGAAATCATTTGACAAAAGGTGTAGCTTTATACAACTTTTTCTCAAGAAAGCTGTCCATCTAGGTTGTAACTTACTTCCACAGCCACATGTGGTCTGCATAACTGAGGAAAAGTCTTTTCTACAGACCATGTAGCAGAGCCTAAAATGCTCTTGTATTGAGAGAAATCTTTGTCAATGACTAATAATAATTGTTCCATACCCCCCAGAATCCCTAGACCCTGTAAACTCTCCAACGTTCCACTTTTATTGAGTCGTATGGACTGTGAAATGTTTAAAGTCCTATGTCATTAATCTTTCATTTAAATCCAGTTTAGCACTTCCCGGTGGCAAACCTTTTTGCTTTAACTAAAGATTAATGCTTGAGACGGCTTGGACTGGGAGAAGTTGTAAGATGTGGGGAAGAACTTCCAGGTACTTAAAAAATAAGATGTTTATTACTCCAATGGGACTTGGTTTCTTGGAGTCCTAACTACCTGTAAGTCTCTTATTAAATGAAGAATTCTTCAGAAAAAAGATTTCATTGATGAAAGCAACCTTCGTTCTAGAAGACTCACACTTAGTCTATTGGTATCTATTAATTTGTATGAAAGAATAAGTTTCCTTGTAACATTTAAACTACTTTTATAAATGCATCTGTTCTATTTACATTTCATTCAGTCCTTAAAACTAAGTACACTATGAATTATTTCCCTGTACCTTTGACTTATTTCACTCTGTGGCAAATGATATCTTATGGTCAAAATGCATACACTAATTTCCTTCTCCCATGCTTCAGTGTAGTCTAGTCTTTCTCTATTTATTCCAGTAGCATCTAAATAGAGTCACACAAGCAGTGGTATTTGAAGGATAGTGATATTTAATACTACTCTAATTCTAATGGATAACTTAGAATACTTTGTGAGTAGCTCATTGAATGTTAACTAGATTGACTAGAATAAATTGAAAGGCTGTAAGGTTAGTCTCTGAAAGTCAGTATCCAATTGAGGTATTTAAGAATCCACAAAAGAAAGACATCTTGTATTAGGAATATTACTTTTGGGAGGCCAGAGAAATGGCTCAGTGGATAAAACACCTGCACAAAAGTGTGAGGCCTAGAATTAGGTCTGCAGTTAGGCTTTCTAACACATAAAAGATGGTAGGGTGTAGGGCACAGTTTGTAATCTCAGCCCTCAGGGTGCCTAGTCAGGGGATCTCTGGAATAAGTTAGTGATCTCTACTAGCAGAATCATTAATGAGGAGGAGACCCAGTGTCAACCTCTGGTCTCTTTATGCATAAACACACACCCATGTGTACCCACACAAATGCAAAGACATATACACAAAGACAGTATCCCCAAACAAGCAACATTTTCTTGATGTGCCATTTATTGTGATTAAAAAGCAACAAGACCACCTTATTATATTAAGTTTATTCATCCACACGTTTGTGTGGGTGGATGGAGGGCTACCTGTGGGATCCTGTTCTCAACATCTATCAGTCTAGGTCCCAGGGATTAGACTCAAATTAACCTGTCAGGCTTGTTAGCAAACGCTTTTACCTGTTGAGCCAGCTAATGGGCCTCTGTGTGATTCTTTAATACCAGGAATGTCACTGCTTTGCAGGTGTATGTCCTAGAAGTATGCTCTCGCTGAGAATCATTTTGTATGGTAGAAGGAGTTTGATGTGGATCAGCAGTAATCACTCGGCCAAGCAAAGTCACCCAGTTAAAACTAGCCTGGCTGTAAAAAGAGCAAAGGAGCAGAAGCCTGACATTGAAGAAAATACCTCCATGATTTTAGCGGAAATGATCTCTATAACAGTTTGGTAATAGTTTATGAATAGTTTATATTATAGCCTGTGAAATGAAGCCAACAGGCTCAGGTAGTTGAACGTGTCATTCACAGCCAGTGATGTTGTATGAGGAGGTTGAGGACTATTTAGGAAGTAGAGCTTTGCATGAGAGAGTGGGGTTTTGAAATTGGGTGAGTGTAAGTCTAAGGTTATATAACTTGGCCTACTTCTTATCTTCTCTCTGTTTCCTGATCCATCCAGATTGGAGGAAACAGTCTCTTGCTGCTGTTGTCGTAGCCAAGGGCTACTGTCTCCACCACTCTTCGCAAGGATTGTCTCCTCAAACTATGATCCAGAATAAACGCTCCCTCATCTCACTTCTTGGCATATATATGGCCACAGTAGTAAGGAAAGTAACAATCCAGTCTCTAGACATCGGAATGGGATTTCTCATCTCAGTGGCACTTCTACCTTCCATCCGCTCTGGATTATGGTTAAGGGGGGTTATGTGATTCAGGTGCTATTCGGAAGAATATAAAATGAAATATAACATTGTATCTTCCAGGGGTTTATGAAATATTGAGTCTTGAATTAAGATATATGCTTTTTTAGTATTTGGGAATTACAAACAAATGCAAAACCATCAAATGTCGCACATATTTTTTTAAAATGTTGACTGCTGTTGTTTGAGTGCCCCAGATGTCTTCTGATTTAGCAGAATCATCTGCTCTCTCAGACTGTCACTGCAAATCTTATCTGCTTGCCTACTTGCCCATGCAAACACACAACAGGAATTGGAAATTAGCTTTTATGAAATGAGTATCCATCTTTTTGTTATTCTAAATTTATTCTTTTTACTTTAACTTGAGGAATTAATATGCTCATTCTTATTTCATAGAAATGTAGACCAAACACATGTCTCTTTCCCACTCTATGAAGCTAATATATCCTTCTTCTGCTGATTTTAAATAAAGGATCCAGCTGCAGTTTTGAAAGAGTAATAATAATACAGACCCGACTTGTGCAGAACGTCAAGTGGTAGAGGCACAGAGTGGATTCTAGCTTGTAAAGTGGAAGATACTATGACACATTTTTCAATTTTAACAACTAGGTCTCTGGGATTAATATTGAAAAATTAGGATGATGAGCCAGATATGTGCATATGCAGTCAGCCACATGATTGATAGTGATGGTTTCTATCATTTTTTCTGTGTGGCTAGAAAGGAGAACAGATCCTTGGACAGTCACAACAGTGAGTCATCACCTTTAGACATACCCAGGTTTTTATAGTGCTACTCTCCACCCAACAGTCCAGCTAATACTGGCAATTCAGAGGCTTCTGTGTAAGAGCTACCTCTGATGCCTATCAACAAGGCCATCCACTAGCATGGACCACAAAGATCCAAGAATGAGTCTCAGAAAGGAATTGGGCTCCTCCTCAGCAAAGCAGCTCCAGGGATTATTTCTACCAGCTGTGCTGTTGATCAAAGTTGCTACGGATCTGTCAACAAATAAGAGACAGCCTGCTTCAATTGCTCTGACAAGTTGTGTCCCAACTTTGTCTAGTGCTGGACACTGTGGGTAGAGAGCTTGCTTTTCTTCAACCATGACAGTGAGAAATCATTTCCTCAGAAACTAAGAAAGCGAACCCGGATGTTTCTTTTGGAAACCTTGCTTCCAGCCTTTCTCAGGAAAGACACACAGACCATCTGCAGCAAGCAGGTTGCCCTTTAGCTCCAAATGTTGCTTGTATTTCTGAACAGACTCTATGTGCTCTTTAAAAATGTCCTTTTAGTAACTGATTATTCTGGAGTAGCACCAAATTTGGGGTTTCTTTTTTTCCTACATTTATTCTATCTGAGCTATGATCTATATGAGTGTTATTATCAAGAGTTTCTAAAATAGCTCTAATTTAATGCTCATAAATTAATAAATACTCATAAATTCTTAATATTTTTGAAAGATTAACTGCACTTGTCTGAGATTGAGGGGTTGTTTGCCTAAAAGACAGAATTTATTCACCCTTGTGTTTTATAAGTATTTTTATCAGTCATTCAAAAGATGATTTTTGTGTCTAGAAATTGTTCTTGTTTTCCACACAGAATTTGAGAAATTATCATTTTAAATAAAATAGTTTGTTTTTATAAGATGGTATAAAATCATGTCAAATTTCCTATTTAGAGGTTTGATTAAGAAATCAAATAATTTTTTTCAAACTTTGTACATAACAAGGCAGTATTCAAGCTATTCTGTAAATCCTTGTGCCACATGGCAGTTTAGATTTATTTTTATCTCTATTTAATAATGGGATCTAACAGGGAAAGCATTAGCACATTTGAGATCTGAGTTTCAAACTGGAAAAGTTCAGTCAGTATTGAGAAGGATCTTGAGGCAATCTCTTCTAATTTTGGTAGGAAAACTTGGTTTGTTTTATTACTATTTTCTCTTTGCATTTATTATTGTTGCTATGTATTATAGGCTTCTTTCAAAGCAACAGAACTAGCAGTAATCCTCCTGTCTCACTTATTTTGTACTGAGATAAAGTTTGTACCAGCATGCCCCACCCAGGAAGCACAGTTTTCATAAGAGAAATAATTACAGAATAAAACCTTACAAGACATCAAAACTGAGTGACTGAAAGAAGTCTTCATTCTTTTAGCTTTTAAAGCAAAATTATAAAGGAAATTTACATTTTATATTTTAGAATTACTTAGGAATAAGGTTACTTTTCATGTAATTAGTTTCTATAAATTTTATCCAGCTTAACTTTGTCCAGCAGTTTTGATGATAGTTAGACATTTTTGAAATATTTTATTCCTATTGGAATATGTCAGTTTTTAATGATAAAATCAAGCCTTTTCTCACAATCAGAAAGTGATTTATGATTTACCTTAGGTCAAAAATCAAAACTTAAAAACGCAAGATGGAATTGCTTAAGGATCTGTGGCTCATATTATGGAGTTCTCCAAGCTGGAGGTCTGGGTCACTTTTATGGCCAGAAGGGCACATGTAAGTTCTTTCTACTTTAGGGCCAGGCATATTTTTCTATGACTTTCTTGGTTGAAGGATGCTATATGCAATCTACTCTGTGTGGTAGAGAAAATATCTTATCCCTCATTCAGCCTGAGGCCCTTGGATTCTGCTTCATGACAGAAGCTCAGACAAGAAGAGGAGGAGGAGGAGGAGGAGGAGGAGGAGGAGGAGGAGGAGGAGGAGGAGGAGGAGGAGGAGGAAATATTATCCCTCTGCCCTGTGCCTTAGTCTCTCCATCTCCTTTTTTAGTTACTTGATCATTTGTGACCAATTTTTAGGGAACAATTTAATTGATCTCCATTTTTTTTCACGATTTATTTGACTTGAAATCATGTGAGTTAGCAAAATTCTGAATACGAAGTTAAAAACACAGTGACCCATGCTCCCTGTGGGAAAGTTCACAAACACAGTTCTTCCTAAACTGAGCTCTTACAATGTTTAAACCTTTGGCAAAATGTAGGGACCAATTCTCTCCTCTATGCAGGGTTATTGAATAGTAGTGTGCGGCTTCCCCCTTGTTCCTTTCAAATGATAGAAATATCAGCTCTTCAAATTTTGAGGAGAGGATTTTTAAGAATATTTAATTAGTTTTTAGCATTTTATGTATATGAGCATTTGTCTGTATGTGTCTATGTACAGCACAAACACAACTGTTGCCCCTGGAGGCCAGAACAGAGTAACATATCCCCCTGGAACTGCACTTACAGATAATTGTGAGCCACCATGGGGGTGGGAAACAAACCTGGTCTTCCAGAAAAGCAGCCAGTTCTCTTAACTGCTGAGCTATTTCTTCAACTCCCCAATCCCTAAGTGTATTTCTTTTTTGTTTTAGTCAGAGTCTTTCTCTGTAGCCCCCTTGGTTCTAAAATCCTCATGCACAATCTTCCTGCCCCAGATATTAATTTCTGAAATTGCAGATGCTTGACTATTTTCCTATGTGTGATCATTACAAACAATGAAGAAAGCATCCATGTTTTCTAACATTGATTAGCTTTTCTCATGGCTTTCTCATTGCTTAAGTAATTCCCAAGTAGTCTGCTTGACCCACGCAAAACCTGGTGACTTCCCACCAACAATGGAGGCTGTTGGAATGCTAAAACAAGAGCACTTTACTCCTGTTACAATTTTAAGGAGTAGTCATAGCGTTTCCTTAATTTCCTGATTCATTCAAGGACATGTTCTTTCAATGTTTGATATGTATTATTGCATCTGCCTAATTGGCCTATATCAATATCCATAGCACTGTGTTGCATAAGACATTTTTGCACAGATATGTAATGTACTTTGTGTGTTCCCACCCATAGCCCACTCGTGTTCCCTCCCATGCCCACCCATCTCCTTCACTCACTCCCTCCTTCCTTTAGTTCCCTTCACTCCCTTGGAGATTTTGTTTATTCATACTCTATCACATATATGCCAAACATTTTCAAGTGAATTGCCCTCTGACGTAATATATATTATATTATATTATGTCATGTCATGTCATGTCATGTCATGTCATGTCATGTCATGTCATGTCATGTCATATTATATTATATTATATTATATTATATTATATTATATTATATTATATTATATTATATTATATTAATCTTTCTAGGTTTGCAACATCATGTAGGTCTCCATGCAGTTTCTTTATGCACACTTCATTTATATTAAGCCTTTGATTCCCTTATTTTCACAATCTTATCAGCCCACCACATATTTGAACTTTCCTGCCTCTCCTATTCCCCCGTCCTACTTTTATTACACCAGTGTCTTATCTGTCCTCCCTACCAATGAGTATAAAAACACAATGGCTTTCCCAAAATACAGAAAAGCCTGAACATAAAACAGCCCTAAAAATAACAAGTGGTACCTAATGAAAGGATATTGGGAAACATTTTTTTCAAAGTATTGGGATGAAAATTAGGGTCTTGTTCATTCTAAACTGTTTTATGCCTGAGCTCCATTCCTAGCACAGAAACAACTTTTCAGAAGACAAGGATGAGATTTTAAGACTTCAGAGCAATGTCTGATTTTCAACAAACATACTTTTAAAGAGGAAGGGCTAGTTAATGGTCCTAGACAAACTATATATATAAGTTTTGTGGTGCTTGGACCCTTGTAGGCTTCACAAAGAGGGACTGGACACCTGACCTCAATGTTAAATTGCTATCATTTATGTGTATGCAGACGCATTGTTATCCTTCAGTTCACCAAGAATTGCCAGGAGTGTGTGGGGGGGGGAGGGGTAGGCAGTAGGAGGAGGATTGGGAAGGGACAAGGGGAAATATTTTATGTGCCCTTTTTAGGAAAAAAGTGAACATTTTAATTCATACTTTCTATACAAATATCTTGAGTTGCAAAATATTGAGTACTCAAGTTTATAAGACTTAAACTGTGTTTCAACCTGTTTAAAACTACAATATCAATGTAATATGCAGGCTTTTCCTGAGAGAATTTTAGTAATTCCAGATTCAATGAGCATAAAATTGTCAGCTGGACACAGCCTAAAACCACTCAATAAAAGGCCTCAATTGAGTCATTGTCTTTATAGGTTGGTTCATAGGTATGTCTATGGAGGATTGTCTTGGCTGTTAATTGATGTAGAAGCGTTCAGCACAGCGTTCAGCACATTGTAGGTGGTACCATTCCCTGGACGCATTGGTCCTGATTGTATAAGCTCGATGGCCAGGAGCCTGGTAGTCAGCCAGCGGGAGTCAGCAAGCAGTTCCTCCCATTTCCTGTTTGAGTTCCTTCTCAAACTTCCCTCAGTGGTATATTGTGACTCAGAAGTGGAAGCCAAATAAACTCTTATTCCACAAGTTGCTCGTGGTTACAGGGTTTTATTACAGCAACTGAATAGAACTAGAACAAAGTATAAACTAAGGATGCTGTGCTGTGTTTAGTGTTTCACTTTGTTGGCTTTGATTCTACATGAGCATTCCTCGAGTGCTGGAAGGGAAATCACTGATAAAGTTGCTTGTTGATCCCTTTGTGAAGGTAACAAATGACAAGTATCTACCCAGGCAAAGCTTTGACATTGGTTAAATGGGGAAAAAATCCACAACTCTTGAAAAGACTAAAATAGGCAATATATAGACAAAGAAAGAGAACCCGAGATTTAGTATGTGAGAAACCATCAATTCAAAAACATGAATAACTTTCAAATTTATTTGTAAACGTGATAACCTATGTTAATAGTTCCAGGAAAACATTTTTAGTTATTAATTACTCAGTGTGGGAAAGGTGAACTCAGACTTTTATTTCTAAGTTAGGTTTATTTAACATCTATATTTAAACAAGATTTGTGTGATGATACAAGAAGAAAATATCTGAAAGTACCATGGTATAAATGTTAGACTCTTAAAACTTATGTATTAGTGTTATCTGATCAGATCTAACAATGGCTCATTTGACATTTGACTTCCAAAACTCCAAGCAGATGGCCATAACAGTTTGCTGGCCTCCCTGAGTTTTAAGGAACAGGGAGTTTAGGAAACACTTTCAGTAACTGAATACTAAAAGTTCTTTAAACAAAAGGTCTTTCAGCAGGTCATATTATATTGCTGAGCCACCACATTCCTGCTTGTAGCATGTAAGCGATAAAGACACAAAGGATGTTACTCAGTTGTTTACATTAGATTACTTTAAAAAAATCCAACTGAAGACCAGTGTACTGCCCAGGTAAGGGAGAGAACTGTGTTCTGGGGAGCTGTGATCACATGTCTTGAAGCCCCATCTGTGACTATTTTAAGAGAAACTCTTATAAAATATCCTAGATATTATGAAATATCTCATGAGACAGTCCCAAGTTAGATTGGCCGCCAATTTTAAAGCTGAGAAAAGGGACACATCATAGAAAAGAAATAATCTGGAGATCCTGGGTAAAGTGCAACAGTTGCACTGGGGTAGCTCTGGGAGGTGTGGATGTATGCACTGAGGTGGCTCTGGGAGGTGTGGATGTATGCACTGAGGTGGCTCTGGGAGGTGTGGATGCAGTTGTCAGTTTATTACTGAAGGTTGAGAAGGGCTGAATCTAACAGCATGATGTGATCTTCCTTCAGTCCAGCAAGAATTGTCAGGATTGCAGGAAGGAGCAGAAAGGAGAGGGGTGGAGGGGAGGGGGAGGGGGGATAGAGAAAGGGGGGAGAGGGAGAGGGATTACAGACCACTGTGCTACCTGTCCATCTTCTTGAATTCTGAGGATTTGAACTCAGATCCTCATGTTTGTATCCTAGTGCTTTGGCACATCATCAGTTTCCAGCCCTGTTACGTTGGTGTTTCCAGCTTATCACATAAGTTATGAGCATACCTCGTTACAACAATTAAGATTTTCTTGGATAATGTGTGTCATGAAGACTTCACTAATTTACATATGATAAACTACAATGAGGTTAATTAATGTTCCCCTAGAAACAAAATAACTTTACAGTTCTACAATTCAAACTTATATGGTGCATTTATTTGTACAATATTTACTGGATAGACAGGCATAGTGCAATTTGAATACTTTAATATTTAATAGCATAAAAGAGGTTTTCCTTTTATTATGACATTAATCTAATTTACGTTATGACATTTTAACCTTTGTTCCATTTTATAATAGGCAATATTTAATGTTTATGGGAAACATATAGAATAATAAACTGGCATTCACATTCACACTACCCAGATCCATCAACTTTGATACTTTACAACAGTTGCAAAAGAGATTTTAGGAACCAGGCTGTTTTCTGGAAGCATTTGCAATCCCCATGTGCCAGTGAAAACCCACTTCATATCCAGAGTATCTGTAACCTTTATGATCTTAGATATTTTTCCAAATTATTATTCTTTTTTTTCAAAAAGTGGTTTAGTTTTATTTCTACTTACATGTTTATGTGTGTGTGTGTTCATGCATGTGTGTACATGAACATCTGTGTGCCGTGTGTGCATGCGTCTGCAGAGCTCTCAAGTAGGATGTAGGAGCCTAGAGTTGTGAGCCATCTGCCATGGGTGTTGGGAGCTGAACTCAGGTTCTGTAGAGGAGAACTAAGTGTTCTTCGCTGCTGAGCCATCTCTATAGGCCTGCCTATCTTTTACTTAATAGACATTTGTGCCCTGAAATATTGGTAAGATGACTTTCCCAACTTATTTATCTATTTTGGTGGTTCTCAACCTTTCTAATGCTGCAACCTTTTAATGCAGTTCCTCATGTTGTGGTGACACCCAACCATAAAATTATTTCATTGTTATTTCATAACTGTGAATTTGCCACTCTTACAAAGTATAATACAAGCTGGGCTGTGGTGGTGCACGCCTTTAATCCCAGCACTTGGGAGGCAGAGGCAGGCGGATTTCTGAGTTCGAGGCCAGCCTGGTCTACAGAGTGAGTTCCAGGACAGCCAGGGCTACACAGAGAAACCCTGTCTCAAAAAAAAAAAAAAAAAAAACCAAACCAAAAAAAAAAAACAAAAAACAAAAAACAAACAAAAAACAACAACAAAAAAAAAACAAAGTATAATACAAATATCTGTGTTTTCTGGTGGTCTTATGTAACGTTTGGGAAAGAGTCATTCAGCATTAAAGAGTCTTTTGACCCACAGGTTGATTTACTTTTCCATAGAAAATTCCAAAATAAAAACTTTGAAAATTTTTATACAAATGCATATATACCCGGCATGCACCATGTTTTCTTTGCTCAGCATATTTTAATATTACCTATATTTTTATATAAGGTTATATTTCAGTCATTTTAGTTCTCATGTCTGAAGTTATATTTTATTCATTTTAAGTTTTATTCAGCACTATACACACACACACACACACACACACATAAATATGGTTGGTTAGGGTTAGGTATGTGTGTGTGTGTGTGTGTGTGTGTGTGTGTGTGTGTGTGTGTGTGTGTGTATGTGTGTGTGTGTGTGTGTGAATATCAGAGGTACATTATTTGTTAAAGAAACACTTGGTCACTATATAATTTTTTCAGTGTAGTATGGAACTCTTTATTTTAGAACTCTCAACTAATTTAGGGACTATAACAGTAGGAATTTGTTGTGGGGATGTGGTTGTATTCACCTCCGGATTTCACAAAGTCAAAGAGCAGAATGGAGGTCAGGGAGGGGTTGAGGAAGGGGAGGCAGCCGAACTAAGAGGAATGGCTGCTACCTGACTGCACAGCATTCTTCCTGGTATCAGGGTAGCAGTTGTCGTTGGAGAAGGGTGAGATATGAGGTAAGATAAAAAGGATGACCAGATAGGAAGGCGAGGGAGGTTCTTTGCCTAGGTGGCTGTGTACAGAAGTGCAGATAGATCAACATTCTCAGTAAGGTTGATGGAGCAGACTCTTACACAGGTGGGCTTACAATGAAATCATTACATTTTAAGTGAGCTCTTATTTGATAATTATTGTCTGTTTGATTACTCGTAAGTTAAACCTACTTTCCTTTCTATTAGCTAATACAATTTCTTAACTTGTGTCCCAGGTTTGCCACTTTTTTTTTGTTGGGATGATTATCTATTGATCGGAAATCTGGAGAAGAGGTGGCATGTGCTGAATTTCAGTCCTCCATGTGGATCTTGTAAAATCCAGGTATATAATAAGTGTGATTGTCTTCTCTACTATTCTTAAATTCGGCGCAGTAAATGAAAGTATCTGTTTTTAGTTGTTACTGCTTGTATTAACTGAAAAGAAAATCATTTCCTAATGTGCTGTGTGCTTTTATATATGCAGATCTTTCACATCTATTTCCTAATCAAAGATGGACAACTTTACTTCTCACAGTAAAGTTTAGTTCAACCTACATTCCTGTCTTGCGGTTCTGTGTAATCTGCTGTTAGAAACACATTTAAATCTCTGACCCGCTTGACCAGTTACCAGAGCAGCACACAGTAGTTCCCCATTGCTTTCTCATTCACAGCCGCCACATGTCCACATTTTCATACAATGTATAGGTGTGTGCTTTATTAATTTAATATTTGTTCCAATTGCTTGTGTTTCCTGTCACTGCACTTAAACTGCAATCTCATGTATTTTGTGCATTAATCTTGTTAGCCAGCTACTGTCAAAATCATGCCCTGAAGTACAACTCAGAGGCTGACATTTATTTTTTCCATGTCAGAAAAGGAGATTGATGTAAAATTTAACAGTATGTTAATTACTACTTACACAGGGCTTTGGTCAAGTGCAGGTATAATGTATGATTGATTTCTCCCCACTTCATAGTGAGTGCGGTTCTTCCAATAAAAGAATCTTTTTGCATTATGAAATTTTCAAACAATATAAAAGAGAACTATACTTGAAGTCAGAATATGTCCTTCAGCTTTTGGGTCTACCACACTGAGAAGTGGGAAGTGAAGTCAGTACACCGTTCCAATGAGGGAGGAAACATTCTTGAAATACTTATTTTGATACTAATTCCTTTTCCTTAATTTTTGGGGCATAGGTGTGGTTTTTGGACATAGTCTTATTCTGCAGCCTAGGCTGGCTTCAAACCCTATGGCTATCTGCCTGCTACTGCCTTCTATATGTTGAGATTTCATGTCTGAGTTACCATGCCTGACATTGACATAAGTGCCTACAGCTACACCATTAGATGACTTCTTAGAAACTTGAATTAAGACACAGATATGGGTATACCCAGAAACATATGTTTTATTACTTCTCTTTTCTGTCCACGTGTTTGTCTGTCCCCCACACTCAAGATGCATAATGTTTATCTTGAACTGTCCATATGGTGGCTGGAGACCTCAGAATGGAATTTTGGTGCCAATGAATGTACAGGCACAGTGGTTATGCTGAATGAAAAGGCCATGTAGAGGCTGTGCACTGACATCTAATCAACTGTCTGAGACTTGCTACGCGGGGAAGATGAAATGCTTTGAGAGTTGTTCTCACAGAAGGGATCCTGCACTGCCCTGGGTTGGGTAGAGGAAGCTGTTTCAACCCCTCCCTCTTCCTTCTCAGTTTTGACAAGAATCAGGCTGACCCAGGGGTAAAGGCTTTGGGTTGTTCTGCAACATTTTTGACAGTGTGACAGTATGCTACTTGGTAATTCCCTCTCCTGAACTGCTCACTTCTGTCCTCATTAACTATCACCTCTTCTGCAATACGACTCTGCTCTACTCTGAGTATATCTTGGGATGGAGATTATTAGGGTACCATGTCTGTGTCTGTCCTGATCCCCCGTTCTGACCCCTGGAGACAGCTCTGCTTTATTTTAAAGAAACTATGCCTTGCAGTGTCCCTGAATTCCCATTGCTAATGAGTAATAGTGTGGACTACTGACATTGTTCAGTTTTGTCTGTGATTTAGATTAACTAAACTAAAAGAAAAACATGAAATGAGACTTTTCTCCTGGAAATGTGTTCAAAATTGTGATCTTCATTACAGCATACATAGTGTTGAGTAATGGAAAGTCAGGACACCCCTCTAAAATGGCCCAATTATGTAAAGCAAAGAGAGTACAGTCATAGATTGTCCATTATAGCTTAGCATGTGCCATATGATCCCAGTGCTGATTAGATAAGTGCTTGTGGAGAGACACCATATGCCATTTCATACCCACCAGCGAGGAAACACATGGCAGGAAATAAGAAGCACTGACTTTCAAAACTTTTGTTCCTTTTAAATGTATAAAATAATATTCTCCCTCCATCTAGCTTCAGTGTTCCCTTTTACTCTCCACACAGCATTCTCTCTCTCTCTCTCTTTCTCTCTCTCTCTCTCTCCACATATTTGTATATATAATCTATATACTTAAAATTATATGACATAATATATAATTACATATGTATATATACATATTTATATATGTATGCATATTTGAGTAAGACAACTATTATGTAAAATATATAAAATAAAAGAAACATCATATTTTAGGGCAGTAAAATAATAAATTTGACATTGTTTATTAAATCAAACAGTAATATAGCCCAAAGTTTTAATAATTTGGATGATAAGAGTATACTTTGAGACAGTAAAATTCCTTCTTGATTCATCTTTTTGCTGGTTATGAATAATCTTCAGAGACATGGGAGACTGTTCTAATTCTTTCACATGGTACTGGTTTTTCTCAGCGATACTCCAAGGACGATGGTCACTCAGCTAACTGGCTTAATTCTTGTACAGCACAAGACAGCAAGTGCTAGCTTGCAGGAAGCATCTGCATTAAAAAGATAATCCCTCCATAAAACATTTAAAATCATCTTTCAGGAACTGGCAACTGTGTAGAGCTGTGACCTGTGAGGACAGATTCCAGCAGAGTAAATCAAAGACTCTGTGAGAAACATATTTAGATGAGAGTCCAGGGGTGAAGACGAGCACTCCAGAGAGCAATGGCAGGGAACAGGTTTGGGAGAAACAGAGGGTGCAAAGACACACAAGTGGGAAAAGCACTTATTCTATTAAACAAAGGGAAAGAAAACCATTGTGACTTATTGAGGGAAATGTTGCCAACATATGAGGCTTTGTGGTCAGTGTGGGGCCTATCATGCAAGAAGAGACACATGGAGGGCTTTGAATATTTCCCAAGTATAATAAAGAATTACCAAAATGTCTGATGATGTCATAACTGAAATGAAATTTTATACTAACAGTTTTCATTTCTCCATTGTTTATTGTATATTAGTCCTTGGGGTCTTATCTACTGCGAGTTCATATTCACAACACTTTAGAAGCATTTCCTGGGCAGTGAAAGAAAGTCTGAGAATGTATGCCGTTTTAGAGACATTCACATGGCCAAAGGTTAGTGGGGCTTGAAATGAAAACTCAGATTTCCCTTTCTTTTTATCACTATTCATAAGAGAGCATACAGGTTTCACTGTGCCATTGTCACACTTGGTGTCTCTTTATCTTATTCTTATTTCTTTCTCTTCCCCATTGCTCTCCTCTAGCCTCCCTACCCCATCTTGCTGGTTTCCTTCCTCTTTTCAAATAACCCCCCTTTCTCTTTCATGCCACATATTTTCTACCCCCTCCCAAATTAAGATCCCCTTCTCCCCTCCAATGATCCCTCTTCTAAGTTTTGTGTTTCTGAAACTCACATTCTTAAATATTTAACAATTCACTTTCTAAAGTATTTAATTAGTGCACCAAGTTATAGGCTGAGAAGCAGATGAGACAGGTACTATTTTCCTCAGTCCAAAAATTTTCTAGAACAATGGATAGTAATTGTTAGTTGAGCAATCCTCCCTGGTAGTATTGAAAGACTGAGTAAAAGAGTCCCTCTGGATGACCCCACCTTCCAACTGTGTCTGCCATTACAACTCTCTCCTTTCTTTGCCTAATGATCTGTAATTAAATGGCACTTCTAGGCCTGCCCCGAGATGAGTTTGACCCATCTGGCTCTCAGCTGGATGGTTCTTTCTATACTTTTCTTCCCCACAGCTACCACTCCTCACCCTCCTCGATTCAAAATTTGAAAAAGAAATAGGTATTGTTATGTTAACCTTGATGTTCTTGCCTCTTTTTCATCAGCAAACTTTATTCACACCATCTATTATTTCAGAATTTGTTCAAGGGGGTGACTTTTTAGATGTGGGAGGCAGTCCTCTGAGTAGAGAATCCATTTGCAAAATAATGTTGATTATGGTGTGCTCTGTTGATTGCTAGTTGTCAGAGCTAACAACTGCTAGGCTTGTTTATATTATTTATTAGGTTCTTTCATGTAATCTTGATCTGTCCACTCTGTTTTGCTCAGGATCATTCTCTTTCCTCCACCTTATCCTTCTACAATCATTCTATATTTGTGGATTAATTATTGCTCTTTCTCTCACAAAGCATAAAGACCCAACTATTATTTCTTTATCTCAAACCATGAGCAATGACTCATACTTTTGTTCTTTAAATAGAGGTACAAAAGGTACTTTTGTTAACCTGTACCCCCAGACAGCCCTCATCCCGTCTTTCTTCTTTCATTCCTTGTTTCCCCTGACCATGTGTTCCCTATACCCTCTCACTCTCCACTAGCTTTGTTTCTTTTTCAATCTTGAGTTAGACCGGGCTTATGCATCCTAGGATGGCCCTAGATTGTGATGAAGCTAAGGATGACTTTGAACTTCTTGTCCTCTGTATTCCATCTTTTGGGTGTTGAGGTGACAATCATGTGCCACACAACTCCCAGTTTGTGCAGTTCTAGGGATCAATCCCAGGCCTTAATGTATATTCTCTGCCAACTGGTCTTTGGCTTTGCCCAACAGTCCAACAAAAAAACTCTTCAAACAATGGTGGCAATAGTTTCCCAGTGTTCTCATGTCTGAAATGAGCTGAGGTTAAACACTGACTCTCAGTGCTGCTTTATGGATGTATGTTTCAGAATATTAAAATTACTGATTAATTAACAACAATGTAATTATGTTGGTTAGTGGGTATTGGGATAGGCAGTGTGGAGTTGCACCTGCAGGGTGCTTTCAGTCTATCATATCACATGGCAGAAAGGTGAAAGGAAAGAAAAAGAATGAGAGAGCAAAGATACTGCTCCCATCCAGGAGGGTGATAACTGCTGCCTACAAGTTCCTTGGCTCCATACTGTAACAACGGAATATGCCACACGAGTTTTGGAAGAGGCAAGCATTCCAACCACAAAATTCGAACCATTTTCATTCTTTGCATGTACACATGATCTCCTCATCCCAGGAAATGAGAATTAACTCCTTGTACATTCTGCTGCTTGCTCAATCTGGTATGTGATTCAATGAAACTAAGGGTTCTGTGCCATGCCTTTGAAAATTTTATTTTTATTAATTTTATTATTTGTAGCCAGATGTGTTGATGGAGGTCAGAGACAATAAGTAGATCCTGTGAAGCTAGAGTTGTAGGAGTTGTGACCTGTCTGACATGGGTTCTGGGAATCAAACTCCAGTCCTCTGTAAGAATTGTATAACCTCATTAAAGGTTGAGCTGTTTCTTCAGCCTGATCTCAAATATACATTAGCTTGATTCTGCCTCAATGCTGGGATTCAAGGTGGGCTGCCACTCTTGGCTACATAACTCTTAGTTAGAGAAACCAATGAACTCTGGATCATTAAACAGTGTTCAGTTAACAATTTCTCCGTGATAGTTCCCGTGAGGGTGATTCTCAGGGAGACAGGACTGGGATCCACTGAAAACAGAACACCGGCCAGCAGTTTCCTGATGCGCTCCTTCCTCCTACTCTTTCTTCTGCTTTCCCTTTCCTAGATGATACACAGTTGGTAGTCAACTTTCTTACTACTCCCTTCCTGTGAGATGCATGGTTCTTACTCTGTTTATATATTTTTCTATGTTTGATGGACTTTGACCGTGAGAAGTTTTTACAGTTCAACTTGTGTTTCCCTTGGGTTGTGACTCTCAGGATTTCTGCCACCATACAGACAATATTATTAATCACATCTTCCAAATATAATCTATTTCTAATACTTGAGGCAATTTCCCTAGGAAGCTTCCAGGTTTTTTTAATTAAAAATATTAAGCATCAAACTAGAAAATATATTGCAGTGGTACAATCCATATAATTAATATTTCTGGGGAAAAAGTGCTGTGAATTTTATTAAGTGTTATCTAATAAGCATAGACAGCCATGAACTATATTAATTTATTCAGTGAATATCTATGTGTTGGCAAAAGGATGACAATGACATTATAATCATAATCTGGGAGTAGAAAAACAGTAAAGAAAAGATAAATGTGTCAGGAAGCACTATTTTCAGTGTGAGTGTTACACTGAGAGCCCAGAGGCCCACTTAGGTTATGACTCTAGCTTGGACTACAGTATGGACAATTAATCTTCGTGAACATCTTTTGTATTTAATAAAAGAAAATAACTTCACTCATTCTCTCCAATGTTCTTTGAAATTCTCCTTTTGGGAAATCATGTGTGCGTGTTTATGTGTATAATGTGAATGTGTGTGTGCTAAAGTATATTTCTGTAAGTGTGTGCATGAGTGTTTGTGTGAATATGTGAAAGTATATGTATGTGTGTAGATGTGTATATCTGTGCATGTGTGTTTACATATATGTGTCGAGGTGTTTTGGTGTGTATGTATGTGAATGTGAATAGGTGTATGTGTATGTGAATGTATGTGGTTGTACATACATGTGTAAGTGTGCGCATGTACCTGTATGTGTAGCTGTGTCTACACATACATATTTGTCTATATGTTTTACATCCCAAGGACAAGTCACTAAGCCATTTTAGCACTGTATACTGGGTGCATCTGAAGCATTTAGCAAAGCATTATTTTAAAGCCTTGTTACTTAGGCAAAGGATGTTAGGTAAATATTGAATGCAAGTAAAATAAGACCACATGTAAGTACGAGTTTTTATGCACTTCCTTAATCATATAAAAATTATGGGAGCAACCTGATATGATGTTTATACTATGACATAACCAATAAAGTAAAAAGTCCATGAGAAGGCTGATGGTGAAATAAGCATAATAATAAAAAGAAAGCAATCATTCTATTTAATTATTAGGGTATATTGAATAGTTGCCACTAGCCTCTTCATGAAAACTGTGGGAAAATTCACTTGTGTTTTTACCTATGAACTTCCTACTGCCTCTTGAGGAACTGTAAAGGACTAATGAAATTCTCAGTGTCAAAAATCAGTAATTCTTTCCAAAACCTACTAACGTGCAGATAGATAAATCTTATGTTGTCTGAAGTTTAGATATTTGCTCTGCTTTATAAGATTCATCAGCCTAGTGCATCCAAGGATGTAGTTTTAATGGAAGCATCTCCAGGAAAATGCACTGAGTTTTCAGAAATCTTCTTCATAGCATATCAAAGAGGCTCAACATGCATAAACACCGAGGGAAAATGAGTGATTAATCTAATAGTCTTTGTATTCTGTACTGAGGCATTGTCTGTAGGATATTTTAGACTTGATCTTCCTCTTTGACAACTATGTCTTGAGACCTATGAATTGATTTCATTTTTTCATGCGTCCTCACATCTGAAGAGTGGGCACATTTTGCATGTTAACATAACTCCTTACATGTAGTAAGCCACACCCCAATGTTTAAAGCACCGCTGTGATTAGCTGTAGTCTTTCCTACCCTTAGCCATTATTATGGTTGAACTTTAAGAATGTAAAGATTCCAAAATGCAGATTGATTTAGGTGTTTAAAAAGTTATTTTCATTGCTAACAGGAGTAAAGCTTCTGTTTTCCCTCTTCATTTTCCACATGTTTAGCTCTAAAGTATAATTATGAAGCATCTCAATCATGTTCTTTTAAGATGCCAAAAGATAATTCATTTATTTATAATACCCTTAAAAAACTCAAGAAAGTGGTTGAACAGCAGCTTCCATATGTGTGACAGGAGGAACATGTTTTATAGTTACAGGTGTTGGGGTGACAGGTTAAGACGTGAGATTTATTGGTCTTTAAGGATTCTCAGAACTTGAATCTGATGAACAGGGACTTTCTGTAACCCAAACCAAGCATTTGTAGAATGTGATGATTATGTTTTCCAGGATGGATTTCCAGTTTATTAGAAACTTGTTGACCCTGACTAATGAAAAGGACTTCCAGGGCTTTTGGTTATTTTCCAGGCAAGTGGTTCTGCCTCAGGAGTCTTTGTGTATACACAGGAAGGACCATTGCCTGAGCATCTCTGTTATCCTCACTTCAATATTTAGAGCCATGTGATTATGTTTTCAAAATAAGATTGATCAGTGGGACACAGAGTGTATGTGGCACTTAAGGTAAGGTCAATCTCTCCAAACTAGATTTCATGGCTGGACATCAATCAGAGGACAGTAGACATCTTGACATATTTGAGCTCCTTTCTTGAACTGATATGAAAATTCATGCTGAGTTTTGTTGCATGCTAAAGCCAAAGACATGTGGGAAAATGAGAGGAAAATCTGAAGCCAGGAATTCTCTAAATCAACGAGGACTTGAATCAATTGCTCTCTGAAGAATGATCAATGAGTCTATATATTTGGGGTCTGAGTATTGAACCACAGAAGGTTACAGCAGTCTACATGGTGATTCAGGATAGCAGGCACAAATTGTGGAGAAGGGTTAGGTATGTGACTTGTGGACAAAGCACCAATAAAATTTGCTGTAGTTTTCTTTGACCCATAATCCAGTCATTAATAGTGAAACCGTGCAGTGACTATGGTTCCTCATTCGAATGGCTGTCTCCTTTCATCCTGCCCATTCCACTCCTAGAAATGAAGGAAGTGAGGCAGGAGAGACAGTTGTTATTAGTATGATTAGAGATGGTCAGAAGGGCTAGATAACAGTTCAGAAAATTCTGGACTCAAATCAGTTAACAAATGGCAGAATAAATCCTGTGAATGTATTCGTTCAACAGATCAATCAGTAGCTACACAGACATACATTATTTTGGATGACAGGAAAAGAGTCAGTGAAAGAAGGTCTTGATCTATCAGATTTTATATGTGGGTGTGTATGGTAACCCTGATAAATGGCCAGAGGTGGGCCTTAGTTGAGAAACCTAGCATGTATGAAAACCTGGGTTCATTAGTCAGCATAATATAAAAATGAAAATGGCTGTGTTAACTTGTAATGCCATCACTCAGAATGTAGAGAGATGAGAGACAGAGTTACATAAAGCTCCGTGCAACATAGCAAGTTTGGATCCAACCTAAGACATATGATATACTGTCTCCAAAACACACACACAAACAAACAAAAAACCCCACAAAATCAAAAATGGGACATTCAACAAATATATATGAAATCATGATTGATACATATGAATAACATATATGTATACTATGAATATATATATGTGTATTTTATATACTAATATCATATTTATATATACATACTGATTTATATGTATCTATCACTAATCTATCTATCATCTATCTATCATCTATTATTCTATCTATCTATCTAACAATATGTAGCACATCTCTCTATATATATGATATTAAATGATGCATTTTAAAGAGAAAACCTTATTGGGTTAAAAAAATGGACAACAAAGGGGTTGACAGTAATAATTAGAACACCTAACAGGCTATAGAAAAGAGAGAAGGAAATCTTTTAGATTGAATCCCTGCACAAATGAACAAGAGAGCATAAGAGAAATACAAAAGAGAGATGATGTATGGCAGACAGGTGGTTAGACCACAGCTTTCAGCCAAAGAGATGCTGGCTTTTCTTTCGGAAAAATCAGAAAACCAGTGGAGGTAATGTGCAGAGGAGTGGTGACTGCCTATTCAGGCTTTCACCCAAGCATTTACCTTGTTTGGTTGTTTTAAAGAGAATATGAGCTAGGCTGAGTGAGGAAACTATATTCAAGTCAGATTCTCAAAGGAGAAGCTTAATACCAGAGCATCAATCATCAAATCTTCTTGTGTTGAGGTCCAAAGGCAGATAGGAAGGCACAAAGTCTTAATCTTTAATAGGAGCTCCTTCATGAATGGTCTCCTCAGGGCCCATTGGTAAAAACCAAGGCACATGTCCACATTGAATTAGTTCTAGATCAGGGCAGCAAGATCTTGATTAATCATTGTTATCTTTTTAAGATGAGCTGACCTTATTCACCTTCATATCACACCTTTCTTGTAGCTTTGATATTTGAACTCAGTTTGGAACCAACGATTATGTAAGGGCATTAAATAGGCAACTGACATGGTTTTTCCATGTATAAACCCAGACGAAGATTGTCTGAATATACAGAGGGTTGGTGTAGAGCCCAGTTCATTCCATAAAAAGAAAGGCTACAAACAATTTTATCCTCTTCTTTATCTTCCTCCCTCATCTGTTTTCCTCAATGTCCAGATTTTGTGCTTTGTCTTCATGATTCATCAAATATCTCAGAAATATCTCCTATTCCCAAAGTCTATTTATCTTTTCCATGCCATTTCTCAAGTCACTTGATTTACAGGGTTTTCCAAATATGGAAATGTAATGTTTGTTAATTTACTTAATTTCAGGCATTTTGTTGTTTGACTATTCTTGGGCTGATTTTAAATTGGTCAAAGAGTATTTTGAGCTCATGGTTTCTTCCTTTTTTGGGAATATACTGGAATCGTAAGACAGCTCATTCTGACAGCAGGAGAAAGCAAGCTCCTCCTAGAATCTTGTCCCGGAGATATAGGATGTTCCATTAAGAATTATGAATTCTTATCTCCAGACATGGACTCTGAAAAATTGTTTCAGTTCTCACCCATGTGTCCACTTCTTGTGCCCTCCAGTTTGACATTCTAATTGTTCCTTAGAAGAGCCCGTTCCTCCTACATTCATGACAGCCTGGTACTATTTACTTTTTTTTGTTTTGTTTTGTTTTTTGTTTTCTCGAGACAGGGTTTCTCTGTATAGCCCTGGCTCTCCTGGAACTCACTCTGTAGACCAGGCTGGTCTTGAACTCAGAAATCCACCTGTCTCTGCCTCCTAAGTGCTGGGATTAAAGGCATGCGCCACCACTGCCTGGCCTGGTACTATTTTCATTTCATCTTTCTTTAGTCTTTCAAAGTTTTAATACAAATTTAATACATTAGAATTGTCACATGTAAATTCAAAGAAGTATCCAATTAGTTGTCTTTCCCCTGAGCATTCTCACAACATATTGAAGCAGAGATGCTCCCATCAAAAGGGCACTTCTCTAAGTCATAGGACTCTCAGTGTCAAGGAGCATTTGAACATGTGCTTGGATATCTGACATGAACTGAAATCACCAGCTTGCTAGTGTGTATTGTTTTATCTGTATATTTTATCTGTACACCTGGACTGGTTGTCCCTTTAACCTAGATTTGATGTATTAAGTATGTCTCTGAGAAACTAAAATATAAGCACCCATTGTCTTTAAACACACATAGCTGAGGAAGATGTCTTAGTAGAGGTAGTAAACATAAGTACTTGAGATCCCTAGCATCCATATAAAATTTGGGTGCCAGTACTGTCTGTACTCTGAGTGCTAGGGAAGTAGAGATAGGCAGGTCCCTGAAGCTCATTAGCTATCATGTCTAACTGAACTTTTGAGCTTCAGGTTGAATATAGGACCCTATCTCAAAAAATAAGGTGGAGAGCCACCGAATAAGACACATGATATCACTCTTTTGCCTCTTCATGCATATAGATGACATATATACCTAGCCACATTAATATGTACATATGGCACACATAAATCTCCCAAAATTTGCATATTAGGAGGTGAGGCTGGAGAAAGAAAAGGACTATTGCAAGAGTGTATTCAAAGTACAATGTAATTTATAGAAAAAGGATCTCCTTACATACCCAGTACCATATATCTAAAATATAGTAATAAAATTGTATATATATATAATTTCTATTTACATATATTGCATACCCCTGGTCACACTGATAAGTACAAATATAAAGTGCATTTATATGAGGAGATAAAATATTAATATTCAACAGCTTATGAGTATATTCTCAATGTTTTGCCTTCTTTATGATCTTAGGATTTTATGTGATGTTTTGTGCCCTGCGTGTTTCCTACATCATTAGATAAAGAATTAAAAATAAGAAGAGCAACAGAGATAGTAAATATTCCTCAGTAGGTGAAAGGTTAAATAAATCATGACATCTGCTTAAAACATAGTAGCAAAAAAGTATGCATACTATAATTATATCAGTTAACCAGATTAAAGAGCACAGAATTATAAAACTGAGAAGATATTGAACTAAGATAGAAAAGTAAGGCTCTAAAGCAGTTCTTTTTCTGGAAAGTCTAAGATGTAGTGATAACCTTGAAAGGACTCAGAATTACCTCTCTCATTCTTTATGTGAGGGAACGAGATTAATAATTTCAAATGTCTTAATTATTTTTATCCTTCACTTATGTTTGCTGAATAGTCAACACTGTGATCAGAGAATGAGGGGGAAGGAAGGAGACAAAGAAGGGAGAAAGAGGAGGGCTAAATAGGAAAGGGTTTAAAATGTACGAAGTAGCACATAACTGACAATCTGCAAACACTGAGAAGACACAGTTAGGGAACAGTACAAAACAGCTTGTGGTCTTCATTGGATTGCATAGCAACTGAAGCTTCCAGAGTAGCATGCTGTGAACAAGAGGCTGTGTAGAGGACACAGGGCCCATGCTGCAGGGAACATAGGGAAAGGATACAGGATGAAGGGCAGAAAGAGGATGCTGAGCCACCAGGAGGCAACTTGAGTTTTCCTGTGTGTTCAGATCACAGGCAGAGCTGAGGGTGAGCAGAGGCAGGGAAGTGGTCTGAAAGGAGATTGCAGAGGGGCAAATACTTTTGTAGAGCAGGGATAATTTAGAATAGGTTGCAAAATCCCTGATTATGAATTTCATGTGTAACAAATTAAGAATGGTATCATATGAACTAGTTTGAATACTCTAAAGAACAAAAGGGAAAATAATTAATCCAAAACATGAGGCACAGCTGGCATTGGCAAGTAAGCTGGACTTACATTCTTACAAGGTGTATACTTTCTTAATAAATATGGAGAACCACTGAACCACAGGTAGAAGGTGCAGTCTGAATTTAGGAATGGAAGCTACACCTACTTGAATATGGTGACTTCTAAATTGTAGTTCTTTTCCAGTCAGCTCTCCACAGATAAAAACTTACGATCCATTATGTAGCCGACATTTCCTTTGTGGGATTGCTAATTATGCCTAAGGGAACAAAGAAACTCCCTAAAAGCAGAAACATGATGCTACTGTCCTGCAAGTGATAAACTTCCAAGTAGACCAAGCATAGAGGAGAAATATGGCAGAAATAAAGGACTATAAACGAGTCTAAAAATTACCTGAGAGTACACATTGGCATTGCAAGATGGATCTCCTAGGTCTAACTTTCTTTTTGACATTTATGTGCACAGTTCCTTCCTGTGAAATCTCTGCATTCTGCACTTGGTGAAGGATGGACAGAAATTTACAAGGATGCTGATTTCAGCTTGTTCTATGACACACAGCAGAAGATGCTTTTCTCTGCACAGAACATGCTCTGAAAGATTGATGATCAGAGGACCCCAAACTTTTTAAATCATCATCTACTTTGTAGGCATCAGGTACAGTGTTGGTGAGCAAGTTTCATATGGTCTGGTTGTCATGGTGATTTTCTTTTAGTCAGGAAGAAACATGGCCACATACGTGATCTGCTGAAGAAGACATTCTGTCCACCATAGCAGCATAAATTTTGGTGCTCAGACCATAAACTGGATCACATCCTATCAGGTATAGTAATACAGTGATATAAGTAACTGTCATTTATTGAGAGCCTCTAACAGATGAACACTGTGAAGAAATCCCAACACATGTTAACACCTTATAAAGCTCTGTCTGTAGTTCCAGTAATATCACTCCCAAATTCCCGATGAAAAGTACCTAGTAGACAACTGGTGAATGGCAGAGCTGAGATTCAAATGTCCCCAATCACACCCGAAGTTTTCATAGTTTCAGTAGCTGTGTCACATTTCAATTTCCTGGGTATCGGTCTCTTCCTGTGTGAAAGGGAGGTGGAGATCTGTCTGACTTACTTGCACTATAAGTCTCACACTATGTTGTGTTCAGAATACGTATGGTTTTGGTGTCTTTACTGTGATATTAGAATAAATCCATGTGTGTGTTCTGGAGCTAAACTACTTTCAGAGCATTTACAGCATTGCCTCTTGCACCTGACAAAACATTCCCATTTTTCCAAATATAGTTTTATTCCTATTTCTATAAGCTTCACCTCCACCCATCATCATTATGGTGGGTGTCCCATTTTTAAATTACTTTTTATAGTGTATGTGTACCTGCCACAGTTCATGAGAGGAAGCTAGAGGACACAATCCAGGAGGCAGTTCTCTCCTTTTACTATGTAGGTCCTGGGAATTGAACTCAGGTGGTCAAACTGGCAGTGTCTTTACTTTCTGAGTTACCAAGATTATCTTGATTTTTCAACAACAACAATAATAATAGCAACTCTAATACTTTATAATATATCAAGTACTTACTGTATGTTCTGCATGTTTCTGATTACTGTGTCGTTTACCTGAAGTTAACTATATGGTGCGTGTTTGGATTTACATTTCATAGAGAAGAAAACTAGAATTTAGGGCATAAAGATAGACACGCACAAAAGCAGGGCCTGGATCCACAGCAGATAAATACCAACTGTTGTACAATTCAGATCTTAGACCCTTTGTGACTACTCATGGATAGCTTCTGTTACTGTACGGGTGAAGGAGTTCACAATCTCACCGCTGCCCACCAAGACTAAACATCATCAATGCTGCTCAGTGCTAGACAGTGTTGATAGGATGAAGAGACAGAGAAGAGATAGGAAAACACTTCTCACCTGTACTGCTTACTCTTCACAAGACCCAGACAAAACTACTGAGGAAAACAACTTAAGGAAGGGGTTGTTTCACCCCTAGTTTAAGCATCAGTTCAGCCAAAAATGATGGGAGAGACATGGCAACAGGAACATGGGAGGCAGCTGGTCACACTGTATCCATCTCAGGGATCATAGGGATGGACTGTAAAACCCAAGGGCTGCCCCAGAGATATTAATGACTCTCCACCTCTTAAAATCCACACAGCCTTGCAAGAAATAATCACCAGCTGGAACCAACTGTTCAAATAAATGCACCTATGGGGCTCATTTTTCATACAAACCACAAGACCACCCAAAAGATGCAACCCTCAATAAGCCATGTTTTGTGGCTTTAAACAGTCCTCTTCAGTCATAGAAAGAGCACTGGAAGGTTAAAGTTGCAACTGATGAAGTTTCTTGGAGCAGGGACAATTGTCTTTCCCAGGATAGCACAGAAAGAATTTTCATGTGTGCATTTTCACATGACATAGAAGAAAGTCGACCCCAGGAATGGGGAAGTAGTATGATTTGCCCCAGCCCAGGTGCACATTGTTGTTAATCCATTTGCTTAGGAAAAACTGTTGTGGGCCTTGGAGGCCATGGGCTCATTTTGAGTAGTAGCATCCTAAATTAGATTGAAAATTTGTTTCAAAAACTTTTTCTAAAAAATTTAAATTGCATACGTGTATGTGTGTGTGTGTGTGTGTGTGTGTGTGTGTGTGTGTGTGTGCATATGAGAGCTATGCCTGTAGAGGAGAGAGCATTGGGTTGGATCCCCAGAGCTTGAGTTGCAGGTACAGGTGTGAGCCACCTGACACAGGCACAGGCAACTGAACTTGGGTCATCTGGAAGAACAGAGTGAGCACTCTTAGCTCTTGAACCATTTCTCTATCCGCAGTTGGGAACGACAACAGACAACAATAGCAGCAGCAGCAACAACAACAACTACAACAACAACCATGAAAACTTATCAACTAAAAAGAATATAAGGCTAATTATTTTCGAGTTGTAACTCTGTCACAGATTTTCTTATTTCATTTTGTTTTTGAGGAATAGTGGTTGTGGATCAGTGCATGAAATATATTTGATAGTGAAAGTGTAAACCTAATATGTGGCTCCACAGCTTCAGAATGGCTATTTTAACTGTATGGAAGTTCAATGAGATATATAGAATTGAGTCTGCATAATATCCCTGCATAATTTGTAATAACAGTTTAATAGTTTTTAAAAACTACATCTGTACTGAATATACATGAGCCTTTTTATCTTATCATTATCCTTAAATAATGCAATCTAGCTAAGCTAACGTAGCATTCTCTGGCACTTAATATTCCCAAGTGTCTTAGAGTCTACTGAGCAAGCTTTAGTTAACATGTCATTTAGTTCCATCTATGTTTTGGCAGGTAATAAAAAGCCATGATATGCATGTGTGATTATGTGTGTGTGTGTGTGTGTGTGTGTGTGTGTGTGTGTGTGTGTGTGTGTATGTGTGTGTAGTACTCCAATGTGCTTATGTGCTGCACTTCCTCTGGGCAAACTTTATGGTTAACTCTATGTCCTTTCTACCCTCCATCTTCACATGGCCTCTCTTTAGTTTCTGACTCAATTTTGCCTCTCTTGTCTCATCTAAGGATATTGGTTTTTAGAATATAGACTCATTTAAAATCTAAAACTATATCTTCTTAAGATATTTAACTTAATCATATCTGTAAAGACTCTACTACCAAATTATTCCACATACACAATCATTTTGAAATAGAAATGGGACATGTATTTTGGGAGGCATTATTCAACCTACTATACTAGCTTCCCCTGTATTATGTTTTTCTACATAGACTCCAAGAGACATAAATAATTTCTCAACATCACATGCAAAAGTGCAAAATCCAGTAGAATGCTTTATAAATACTCTATATTTCCACAATCCAATCTGTTATATATTAACTGTGTGTGAATATTAAGTATGTGTGATCTGTGGCTAGTGCAGCCAATGCATATTTCTATGCATTTTATTTTAATTAACTAATTTTTAAAAGCTGCATGTATCTTAGAGTTTTTTATTTAAAAGGATGCTTACATGTGAGAAAAATTATTAGATACAAATCACTTTAATTCAATATCATGAATGTCATGGAAATGTGAGAGAAATTGGAAAGAGTAATAGAGTCACAAAGGCAATGGTGTAGGAGTAGAGATTTATCAGGTTGGAAAAGGGATATGAAATGTCTAAACTATGCCTAAAGGCACAGGGGCAACAAGATGACACACAGTAGTGTAAGCGCAGGATCCCTGTAAGAAGTGAGATGGCATAGTAGACATGTAAATAACTTGGTTACTATGCTGGGGAATATAACTTTGCCTGACAGGGTAAGATGGAGGGGGTTTTATGGTCATAGTCATCTTTAAAAGGCAGATTTTCTTTCAGGATAATAAAGCAGGAGTTGAAGCTTGGGCAAGTAGCTCAGACAAGGTGTCCTGTCACAGTACTCATCAGATATGGCCTTTGTGTGCTACAGCTAAGTCATCTAGATTTCAGAGCTCAGCAAACCCCCAAAATCACATATGAGGACTGAGTTCACCTTGGAGTTCTGGATGGTCAATCTAGTTAGGAATAATCTTTTTTTTTATGACATTTAAGCCTTAAATATTGTTGCTTATTTTTGAACAGTGTAAAGTAGTATGTATACTATGAGAAAAAAAAAAAGATAAAATAGTACCCATCTTCTTTCTACCCTAAATGACTAAGGTGTCATGCAGCTTTCAGTTGTAGGTCTTTTGAATTTGGCAACACAAAATATTTCTTAATAAGTTTTTATTAATGCATCAACATTATGGGAATTCCCACTATTAGGTTTTGCTTTGAACCACAATGATCTGCTGTGTAACTGTAGAGATCTCTAATTATTTAAAAAAAAAATCACAAAACAAAGAAACAAATGAGAAAACATTATTGGCATCGGTGCTTACCAAAGACAATTCATCGCTGACCCAATAAAGTTTTAAATCAGTTTCTTTTGAAGAAGGGTGCTATGGTGGTGGTGTTTTTTGTTTGTTTGTTTGTTTGTTTGTTTGTTTGTCTTTTTGTTGTTGTTGTTGTTGTTGTTTTATGCCTTTAAAATGAGAACTTAGTAGTCAGGAAAATTCCTGTGGCCTTCAGGTATGACACATGCCAGGACTGCCTTAAGGAATCCTTTTATTTCAGGAAGAGATTAAAATTTCAAAGTTGTTTTCTGGTGGCATTTTTATTGATAAACCTACATTTGAAACAGAGTCTTTAAAAATCCATGAGCAGAACATGCTATGCTAGAGGTTACCTGGAGCCTGAGAGCTCACAGCACTTTACAGCTTTCCCTTAGACACCCGTCAAGACATATTTTGACACGTTGAGTTTGTTAACATTCAACTGTTTTGGTGACTTGATTATCTGAGATCAGTTTTTATTTGTCATTAAATAGGTAAAGAATATGTTCTGTTTTCTAATTGTACATAAGAAGAAAGGAATGCTTTATAATTTTAGACAGAATAGATATCAGGATGCATTAAGAACTGACCACTTGTTATTGGATAATTAATTAGGAGGCTCATCCCTGGGGAAGACTAATTCTACTGTTCTCAGCAGTCATTGGTGGCCTGTAGTTCTTCGTTTATAGGTAGGACCCATGAGGTTTCTCGCTTCCACTTTAGCATATCTGTTGGTATTATCAGTGTTCAGCAACAATATTGTGAGATCACTGGTGTAGCTTCTCTGTAATTTCAAGGTAACACAATCTCGCAGTAGAATTCCTGGTTCTCTGGATTTCCACTCCCCTTTCTTTCTTTCTTTCTTTCTTTCTTTCTTTCTTTCTTTCTTTCTTTCTTTCTTTCTTTCTTTCTTTCTTTCTTTCTTTTTTGATATTTCTTTTTTTTTATTTAATCTTTTTTTATTATTATTATTTTTACACTCTAGATTTTATTCCCCTCCCGGTCCACCCTCCATCTGTTCCACATCCCATACCTCCTCCCCACATCCCTGTCTCCACGAGGATGTTTCAATCCCCCTACCTCCCACCCCACCAGACCTCTAAACTCCCCGGGGCCTCCAGTCTCTTGAGGGTTAGGTGCATCATCTCTGTCTGAACACAGACCCGGCATTCCTCTGCTGTATAATGTGTTGGGGGCCTCATATCAGCTGGTGTATGCTGCCTGGTTGGTGGTCCAGTGTTTGAGAGATCTTGGAGGTCCAGGTTAAGAAGATGCTCCAACATGTAATAAAGACACATGCTCCACTATGTTCATAGCAGCCATATTTATAATAGCCAGAAGCTGGAAACAACCCAGATGTCCCTCATCAGAGGAATGGATACAGAAAATGTGGTACATTTACACAATGGAGTACTACTCAGCTATTAAAAACAATGATTTAATGAAATTTGCAGGCAAATGGATG
>CM052714.1:33558040-33676656 GCA_028551405.1 Uromys caudimaculatus | reverse complement strand
GTAGCAAAAACGTTTGGAATACCCAAGTTTCACTTTACAGTAACTGCTGGACTGAGAGTGAGGTCCCAGATGGAGGAATTGGAGAAGGGACTGAAGGAGCTGAGGGAGTCTGCAGCCCTATGGAGGGAGCAACAATGTCAACTGGCCTGTCCCCCCACCCGGTCTTCCTGGAGGCTGGACCACCAACCAAAGAATACACATGGAGAGACCCATGGTTCGGACCACATATGTGGCAGAGGAGGGCCTTGTTGGCCATCAGGGGGAAGAGAGGTCCCAGTAAAGGGGAATGTCAAGGTGGGAATATGGGAGTGGGCGGTTGGGTGGGTGGGAGGTAGAATTCCCTCATAGAGATGGGGGAGGGGGAAGGGATAGATGATCTCCAAAGAAGAGACCTAGAAAAAGGGAAACATTGGAAATGTAAATAAAGTATCAAAAAAGAACTGCAGGAATGGAAATGGAGAGGAGCCTAAGGAGAAGAATGTCCAGTGACAGGCCCCAAGTGGGATCCAGCTCAAGGGGAGGCCCCAAGACCTGACACTATTACTGAGGCTATGGAGCACTCACAAAAAGGAACCTGTCATGACTGCTCTCCAAAAGACCCAACAAGCAGCTCGAAGAGTCAGATGCATATATTTGCACCCAACCAATGGACAGAAGCTGGTGACCCCTGTGGTTGAATTAGGGAAAAGCTGGAAGAAGCTGAGGAGGAGGGCAACTCTGTAGGAGGTCCACTCCCCTTTCAAAGACTTTTTCTGAGTCTCATCTGTAAAAGTTGTGTTGTAGATGTATCTCTTGAGGCTAGGCACCTAGTGGTCAATTGTTCTCTGCATTTTGACTGGTTACTATTTTCTGTAATAGTCTGTTTCAAAGAGAAACTTCTTTGACGAGATGTGAAAGCCACATTTAGCTATGGGTATATGAAAACATATTTAGAATGTAGTTGGGAATTATTCTGGTTCAGTAAAATGGCAGGGGTAAGTTCCCTTCTAAGATCTATGACCTCACTAGTGCTGAGTAGTTGGCTAGATTCCCAGTACCAGGCATGATTTCCTTCCTCCTGATCAAGGCTTAAGTTCAATTAGGCTGCTGGTGGTTGCCACCGAGATAGGAGTACCGTAATTGATTGCTTTCCTCTCTTGGAAGCTAGCATTTCTCCTTCTAGTACTAAGAAAGCTAGAGCTCAGAAAGGAGATTGGCCGGTCAGATCCAACTCCTAATCTTATGAGTCCTTTATCCAAAGTACATGGTGCCTTCAGCAGTAGGGATTGACCTTCAACCTCTGGGAAATAGCTCAGGGGTATAACAATAACTTGTATTTTTTTAGGGTCTGTTTGGTTCCTCTAATTAACAACCCATAAGGAGATTTATTGTACCCAGTACTGGGATTTTTGTTAGATAGCCACAACTCTTGTGAGAAACACTGTCAGTCCAAGTGGAGTAACTTCATAGTATGTGTTTGTGCGTACACATATATTTTTACATGTAACATAGAAGATAGTATTATCCCTTAAGGCTTTTTCAAATATCCTTAGTGTTATTTAATCCCTTTGTCTCAGTTCAGTTCTATGGCTGTGAAGAGATACCTTGACCATGGCAACTCTTATAAAGGACAACATTCAATTGTAGGCCTGGCCACAGTTTCAGAGGCTTAGCCCACTATTGTCATGGTGAGAAGCATTGCATCATGCAGGCAGACGTGGTGCTGAAGAAGGAGCTGATACTTCTCCATCTAGATCTGAAGGCAGCAGGAAGGGATTGGACACAGGGTCTGGCTTGAATATTTGAACATCCAAAGCCCATCCCTAGCGACATACATCTTCCAAAAAGGCCATATCAACTCCAGCAAGTCTACCCTGATATCAAGCATTCACATCTATGATGAGCTGATGGAGCTCTTCCTATTCACACTCCCATGCTCTTCCTTCCCTGTCTTCCATATTGACTTCCCTCTCCACTCAGTTAAGAAATCAGGAGAAGGTGCTAGAGATGAATACCTCATGGGTTTTACCCAATTTAGTCACAGAAACAACTTTTGGTTGATGGTACTGCCTGTAGCTATCCTTTTATGGATAAAGAAATAAATTGTCACGTTACCTGATGACAGTATTAAAAGTAAGGAATAATGGTGTGATTCAGAAAGCAGAGCCCAGATATGGAACCTACACTCTTTGCTGACAACTGCTCTAAGGTCAGAAAGTGAATCCTGTAAATTTAGGTTCCAGCTGAAGAAAAGACTTAGTGCACAGACTTTAAGCACACCGTCCGTAGCAGAGGGGATACCATAAGACAGCAGAGGGGGGTCAGGCATGCTGTGCTCTACCATACAGATCTATTCTCTGATAGATACAATATTTTGGTGGGGTGTAGAAAGAGAAGTAGAGAGGCTTTTCCTGTACACGAGAGCTTATATGTGGAATACAGAGAAATGTAGATGCTTTTTCTTGTGTAAGAGGTTTGGACATTCAGCATAGAGCAGCACAGAGGTCTCTTCCTCTGTGTCAATTTAGACAATGGGAAGAAGCTATCAATTAATTGATAATGGGAAGCAGCAGAGTACTAAGCCCCCCTGTGCATTTCTGTTCAGGAATGTTCTATTCTGTCCTCTCATTACTGCTAAACTCAAGGGCAATTTGTATCAAATTGATAGCAGGTAGGCATTTCAGGTCCTTTTGGTCAATTTTCTCTCCCTCCTCAAGAATTCACATGGAAATGAGGAGCCAAGTCTCTTATCCATCTGGCTGAGGTGACCTCACCATATGGGCACAGTTGCTCAGGATAAAGGGAAGGATCCTCATTTGCTCATCCTCCGACTGTCAGGGGAGGATTCTAATTGACAGCACTTCTTTCAGAATAGGTGCCCTTTTGCCATTCCAGAAACATTTCGTTCTCTAGAGAGAAGGTCAGAAATACTCACACTTGTGAGTAGGTGTGAGTTGACAGCTCCTGATGCCAGTGGAGACCTATTAAATTATTTTCTGCCAAGCTCTGCATATCTCAAAACAGCACAAGGTGGAAGCTGCGAGTCACATTCTGAGCAAACCATGACAGCCACTGCCAGGCACCATCCTGGGTCCTCCCTCACTGCAGGGTCAGCCTTTCCAAATAGTTCATTTTCATTCAAACTCTGTTATTCTTCCCTTATCTTGTTAATATGGTCACTGTGCCAAATAATGGGGCGTGAGCATTTACTGCTCACTTTAAATTCTAACAGCTTGTTTTCTACCCCACGTTCTGCAGACTTTAAAAAGAGAGTTTAAATACTGTGATTTAATTTTTCATGACAATGATTCATGATCCCTGTATTGAGCAGTATATAAAAGTACAGTTATGGAGGCTATAAATTGCCACTGATTTTCTGAAAGTCGTTACAATAACAATGATTTGGGACAGAGTGTGTGCTTAGCTACCTAAATAGATGGACATAATAGTATATGAATAACATTAAACAAAAAATAACATGTGCTTGGACTCATTCTATAGCCTAGGCTGGACTTAAGATTATTTTATAGCCCAAGTAGGCCTCGAACTTGTGGTCTTCCTGCCTCAGCTTTTAGAGAAGTTTTGCCTAAAGGTCAACACCATGAAACCTGTCTTGGCTTCTGTTTATATTTGAGATCATGCCTTGCTATGTAGCCAGGCTTGTCTACTACTTACTATATAACCTATTATACCTTCAAGCTTGAAAAATAACCCCTGCCTCTACCTTGCAGTTGCTGATATTGAAATCTCTGCCGTCACACTCCCTAATTCATTTAAGCAAGGAAACAAGAGTTATAGTAAAATGAATCTTTCTCAGTTTCTTTTCCTGCTGTTGTGATAAAATTCTCCATCAAAACAAGAGCTTTATTTTGGCTCACAGTCCATCTTGTCCAGAAAGTCCTGGTCGCAGGAGCTGAGAGCAGCTGGTCACACTGCATTCCCAGTCAGGACTTACTTAGCTGTCTCCTTCGTGTATCTCGGAACTGAGGCATCTACTTCTAACCTCAATTAAACTTATCAATATAATCCTGGTTCCCTAGGTGGTTCCAGCTTTTGCCAGATTGACAACAATAACCATCACAAATGAAATAACAAATCAAAGAGTTCTGAATCTACTTTATTGATATAATAAATATTATTTTAGCCAGAAATGCTATGAGTTCCAGGCCAGTTTGGGCTATGTCTTAGATTCATGATCCAAACAACTCTAAATAGGATGACTTCATCAAATTTCTCCTCTCAGAGATGAGGGAATACCACAGAAGAGGAAGAAGCAGAAAGAGTATAAGCACCGATGGAGGACACCAGGAGAAAATGGTCATATTAACTCACAGGGACGGAAGCAGCAAACACAGGGTCTCCACAGGTCGCTACCAGATCCTCTGTGCATATATTTTAGCTTTCATGTTTGCATTTTTATGGGACTTCTGAGGGTGTGAAGGAGTAGGTGTCTGGTTCTTTTGCCTTCTCTTTGACTCTTTTCCTTCTGTTGGGATGCATTGTCCAACTTCAATGTGAAGGTTTTTATTTTATATTAGTCTCTTTTATTGTGTTATGCTTGGTCGTTACCTTTTAGAAGCTTTTTTCTTTTCTAACCGGAGACAGAAAGGGAGCGACTCCAGATGGGAGGGGAAGGGAGGAGGGGTTGGGGTGAGAAGATGGAGGGGAACAGTAATCAGAATATACTGTGTAAGAAAAGAATCTATTTTCAATAAAAGGGAAAACACAAACAAAACCCACACAAAACAAATAAACAAAAACAATAAAATAAACAAAATAAATAAAACCATGTTTCTGAAAATTAAAGCCAAAATCCAACCAATTTCAAACATCATCAAATTATTTTTCTATAAAGTCTCTCTAATAAATTATCATAAAACTTATAAAATTAAAATCACATTGTCTTTATAAATTCTGTTGTACAATTTTATTTAGTGGAAATTAAAGCATATTTGATGATGGATACTTCAGTTCTCTTGCACACAGTGTTTTAAATGTGCATAGACTTACATCCTATTCTAAAGCCACTATCCCCATACTTCCTTAGTATATATAGATTCCCTTGGTACAGCAATGGATGGTCTCCCCCAGCTTCTCAGTATCTCTTCTTTCTGCACTGTTTAGGCAATCTTCAGTCCTGCTCTCCGTAATGTCTATGACTGGAGTTTCTAGAACAATCCCCACATTATCTGAAGTTGCAGAGTTCTTCATTGACCTCTCAAGTTTGTTTTATGATTTTTATTCCATGGATTCTCTCTCTCTCTCTCTCTTTCTCTCTCTCCTTCATGATGTAAGTATTCTAAAAAGTGTATAAATATATAAAAAGTTCATTGTTTCATGTTTTCTTTCTACAACTCATTTTTATTCTATTTGTTTAGGGTTTTTTGTTTTCTATATGAGGTTTTTCCATCCATTTGGGAATTCTTAGTTCAGCAACTTATAGTTAAGTGAGATACAAGTGAGCGTGTTTTAAAGAGACATGTGCTGTAATATGGAGGATGGTTTGGCACATTAGTGCTTTACTGTGAAGTGTAGCTTTAAAGTATTCTTTGATGAAATTAATGCCACAATTTTCCTATCTTTTCTTAGACTCGATTTAATAACTCATAAGGAGTATTCTTTCATTTTCTGCCTGGGTTTTCTCACATTAGATTAGGATATGGCTTCAGTATTAGTGATATGACTCTTGAGATGAGCATACCAATTCAAATGTTTATGTGAACATTTGTCACATATTGGTTAGCAAGTCAGTATCCAACAGGTCTTAATATTTACATTTCTCTTGTCATTCTTCTTAGGTATTTGTGTAAAGAAAATCTTTGTCATCATTGTAGTGAATTGTAGGGGTGAAGTGAATGAATTTCTGTATGTTAAATATACTTACCTTAAAGTTTATCATATTCTCTTACTACTTTTTTGATTTCCTCAGGTCCCCTGCAATGACACTTTTGCACAGTTTTACTGAATTGAATCTCAATTGAAGTTAGTTGTTTCCACGTTCTTTGTAATATATTTAATAAAAGCCTTATTAACTAATATGACAAACCAATGTAAAAGAAGGCATTTGTGGTCATATTCTAGTCAAGGACACAGGCAACCAGAGGCTGTGGAACTTCCCCTGGGTCACACAGTTAGGAACAGTTTCTTGGAATGGAGGAGAACCCAGTCCTACTGGATCTAATCATTACTTTACCATTTTGGCTCTGCAGTGTTCCTTCATGATGTGTTACTTTGAATTATCTATTATGGGGTCAGTGAACTATCTCTGTGGGCAAACATACTTGACACATGGGCATGCAACTTGAGTTGGATCACTGCAAGCCATATAAACCTGGAAAGAGAGAACTGATTCCTTAGAGTTGTCCTCTGACCTCCACAGGCACTCTGTGGCATACATGCCCACACACACATTTGACACATATGCACACAGAGTATTAATAAGGATAGCAATAAAGTAGAAGCAGCAGCAGCAGCAGCAACAACTACCATCCTTTCCCGCAACGGTATCATTTCTCTGTTGGGAGTTTACCTTCGCTGAATTTTGACTCTTTAGAAATTCGTCTGGTGTATGAGACACCACTGGGGACTTCTTTCTGATCCTCCCTTTGACTTTTCTCCAGATTGTGTCCTTTCGTCTTTGTACCGCGTAGTGCTATTTTAATCATTCTTATATTGATTGTAACCACTTGAGTTGCCAACTTTTAACAAGCAATGTGACTTTTTCCCGAGGATTTTCTGCTTAATGTGAACAGAGTTAATTGCTCTGGTATTACATGGCTGACCCTCATTCAGGCCAATCAGTCCTGCACTGAAGTGCTTTTTCCTTTCCTTTGAGTTGTGGTTCTGGAGAAGGCAGCACTTTTCTTTCAGCTGCCTTTGGTCTAGACAAGGATTCCTTGATCTTCTTGGGTGCCTTGAAGGGTTTTCTAAATTCTCAGTTGGTCAGTGAATAGTGTCACTGTACAACACAGTTTTTGCAATTCAGTTTTCTTCCTAGCCAGCACCATCCTCCGTAAGTTCCCTGAAGCCTTTGTCTTGGCTCTGAGATGATTTCTAATGTGAACTGTTTTGTCTGACTTTTCTTGGGAAGATATGAAAAGATTTTTCATTGCAGATCGGGCACCAAGGCAAACAGATGTAGATTCCTTCTAAATCCTCCGTGGTGAAATGAGTTGACTGTAGTTACATACAAGAGCACGGACGACCCACGGGCAGCAGGGGATTACCAAAAAGCCCACCTCCACCTCCGTATGGTTAATGGCTCACAAGCTGCATCCCTGCAGTGCCCTGCTCAACCTGCAGTCGGCTTCACTAGAGAGTCTCCAGTCATTCTGACTGTTCATATAACCTCAGGGTAGGATCTGCGGAAGTCATATTTTCTGAATTTCCTGACAACTGTAAGTTTTGTGAGTTCCCCAAGTCATATGACCTCCATTCTTTACTCCAGAAAGAACTAATTCAAATCTGAGGGAAGAGCTGCTCAGTAGAAGCTTTGACAAAGTTTTGGCAAAGGTTACTGAAATCAAGCAACCACAGACAAGACAGCACGCTTTCTCTTTGTAGAGTGATTATGAACTACCAGGAAATTCCTTTTCTTCATTTCTTATGCAGGTTCAGGTGCGCTAAGGCAAGTTGAACAATGAAATATGTATCTAGTGAGATGTATTTTCTACTCTTGGACAACAGCATTAGAGTTTAGAGCTTAGCACTATTTGTACCTTTCCCATTAAGAGAGCTTTTTACATTCTTGGGAAAGACTTTTTTTCTTTTAATATTTCTAACTACTTAATTAAACACCCCAAGCGATATATTCTGCAGTTCAACTTTTTTCTTTTAAAAATATGTATTTTTATTATTTTTAATTATATGAGGTGGTGCATGTCTGCATGTGAGGGTAGGTAGCTGTACAGACCGGAGGCGCTGGCTACCCTGCAGCTGGAGTGAGAGATGAGTGTGTGCTGCCTCCCTTGGCTGATGAAAGACCAACTCACAGCCTCTGGCAGAACAGCAAGTGCTCTTAACTGCTGAGCTATATCTCTAGCCCTGTGCATCTTTGGGTTCTTTGCGCTACTTCATTTTAATATTACCAGTCATTTTAAAAATCAAACAGAGATTAGAAAGCCAAACTAAGAATGACTAGAGATCAGAATTTTTGCTTATGATTAGGTAGGGTGACTGTTATGTTCTGCTCAGGGCCATTGCCAAAAGCTATATTCATGCTTTTAGTTTACCCATCAATAGACAGAGTCACAGAGATGACCTTCTTACCATTTCAGTTCTATCAGTTCATAAGTGGTTACTCTCTAAAGTACATACAATTGTGTGTATGTTCTTATCCAAACATGCTATCAATATGTCCACACAGGAAATAATATCTAATAAGCAATCAGTGTGGTTCTTCTCATTCAAGAGGAAATAATGTTTTTAAAATAGACAAAAATCCAAAACATCTATTTTTTTAGAAGAATTTATTTTTCAATTATGTTCTACCCACTCACAATATGGAATCTTCCCAATATGTGTCTTTGTTACTTTTCTTGTGCTGACAAGAAATGAAAAATCCAATTCAAGGAAGAAAGGTTTTATTAAGCTCATGTTTTATGTGGATAGAGTCCATCATGGCAGGAGAGCTATGGAAGCACCATCACATTGTGTCTGCTATCTGGAAGCTGATCGAGGACACCCAAGCACTTGGCCCAACCACATTGGCCCAGAGAAGCTGGAAGAAAGACACCCAAGCACCTGCCACAGGCATCACTGCACCTGATGAAAAAGTGATAGAGAGATGGAAAGATGGAGTACCCAGAGTTGGAAGAGCAAACAGAGATGAGGGATTCATATACTATGGAGAAAGGTAGAACTGGAGACTCAATGGCAGTGAGGAACAGGTAGATATGAGGAAGCCCGGAATGCTGCCAAGGGCCATGTCTGGGTCTGTGATCCTGCTGCAGTCGGGGCTTCAGAGACAATGTCTATCCTGAGTTACTACCAAAGGCCAAGCTGCTGTCAGTGGTCTGGGTTGCCAAGGGAGACCATGTGATATCTGAGGGCCATGCTGTTGCAGGGGGACATGCTGATCTAAGTGGTCTGGACTGTCACCTGAGGCCATGGGGACATCTTGGCCATGCTGCTGCAGGGGGCCATGTCTGGGTCTGTGGTTCAATGGCAGCTAGGATCCGTGTTGCTTTCCCAGGCCTGAGTTACCATCCAAAGCCATGCAGATGTCCCTGGTCTATACTGCATGCAGCCTGAGGCACTGTGCTTAGGTGTGCTTGCATGGCTTGGAAAAGAGAGAGATGCCCTCTTCTCTCCACCCCTCACCACTTGTAGCAGGTGGCTTAGCATGTCCTGCTTCTCAGTGGCTGCAGCACTTGGGAGAGCAGGCCCTGAATCTTACCTTGGCAGCACAATAGAACTGGCTCTGGTGGATAAACCATCCTGAGGTCATGAGAGCAGGATTGCTGACTCTAGCCCCTTGTCATCTGCTGCACTGGGTGAGCAGGCTAGATCAGTGCTGAAGAGCTTGTCATGCTATTGTGGGCACAGGAGAGCTATATTTGAGGCCCAGATCCCGGGCTTTGAGTTGGTCCACCCCAACATCTACCCCATCTACAATCTGGAGGAACACTTGAAAGAGCTGGTCCTGCAGTTCCAAAGTTACAGGATCTCCATGGTAAAGGATAACAACAGGATATCTGAGAGAAGTCCCCATGAGGACCCAGGACAGATAGTGTAGTAGAAGCCAGAGGTATTAAAACAAACCAATGACTCATTGTAATGAATATTTGCAGGTAAAGATGTGTGAACAAAAGGGTATACCATGTAACACACTGACACACGACAGCTTCCATGATAAGATTTTCTTTTTATTCTATCTTGTTTTATTATCTTTAGGGGTGGTTGCTAAGGAAGATAGGAAGGGAAGGGGAAATGAGTGGCATTGGAGTACCTGATGTGAAATTCACAAAGAATCAACAAAAAGTTAATTAAACCAAAGAAGAATGAAGGATGAATAGTGGGGTAGGTTTGAGGGTCAGCTCCTCCACAGGGCACTGCTCAAGAGACCAGACACAGGAGTTGACTGCACTTACCCCCCACTGTCGCCAGGTGGGTCTTGGGCAGTAGGGAAGCCCCAGGATACTGCTCCAGGGGTGGGAAAGCACAGTCTGAGGCTTGGGACAGCCAGAGCTGGCTTGGGGGTCCCCGGGCCTGCAAGGAGGTCAGAGCCGTCTGGTTCTCAGGCACTGCTAGAAGTCTTGGACTAGCTGAGAAAGGAGTGGGGGGGGTCAAGCCCGCAGGCTGGATCTAGACTGGGGCTGGAGGGGTGAAAGGGGAGCTCTGGCTCTTCACTGGGGGGGGGAGTCCTTGGCTTGACACTTGAGCTTGGTGGTGGTTGTGGCTGGGAGTGCAGAGAGGCCTTCTACAGGTGACTAGACAGCAGCTCTATAGGCGAAGGCCTTCTCCATGGCTTCCCATGGTGGATTCTGATGAAAAGAGGCAGTCCATGGTTTTAAGGCATTTATGGTCATGGTGGAAAGTGGATGAGTAAAACCATACCCCACTACTCAGGGTGGGCCTGAGGTTAAATACCTTTTGCAGGGAGTAATGTCTGGGAAGGAAAACTTATTGGCTAAGCCCTCCAGGCCTTTAGGTACCTTATTAAAATGGAGACCTGTCTTGAGCCTATGTGACCATGGGTCACATCCTCTACATGTGGAAGGGCTTGGGTCATTGCCCTTAGATGACTGATAGTCACAAATCTATGGGGCACTGTGACTAGTGACAGAGGTGTGGTGCCCAGGAACAGGCAAAGCTTCTACCATCCCTTCAGGGTCTCCAGGGCTTTTAGCCGTAGCTCAACTGGGGACCACGTTCCTTTTCATGGTCTCACATACTGGTGCTCAGCTTGTTTTCTCCTTTCTTCCCCTTTAATTCATCTTAGGACATCCAGCCAATAAAAGAGTGCTGAGTACATTTATGTTGAGTCTTCATTCTTCATTTACGCATCTTTGGATGCATGGAAACAAATTGTTCATGTGTGATTACCCCATAGTATGTGATGACTTGATGCCTTGCTTATTAGATAAAGACAGACTCATTTGTTGTCCCTACTGGTTGGGTTTGCCATGCCTTATGTATCCCTTCGTCCACTTAAAAACTACAGCTTCCATCACAAAGGGAATAAGAAAGTTTATTTTGTTTTTTTTTTTGTTTTTTCTTTGAGTGATTGTGGCCCAGGAACACAGACTTAGGTTACTGAAAATTCCATGATCTAAAGATGAAGCAGTTTCATGAATTTTTTGTTGTTTTGCATAGCAAAGAAATTTATAAATCAAAGCATGTTTAAAATATATTGCTGGGTCTATCAGAAGGTCAGGTACAGTCCGATGTAGAACTTATTTTGTTGGCCTACAATGCTATATAAGCTTTGGTTTGGTGGAAGCATGTGGTCTGCCTTGTTAATAGATTCCAAACGGGTTTATTTCTTAGTCACAGGTTGTTAATTCAGACACAGAGCTGGAGATAAGGATTGACTGTGCTGGAGGGCTAGAACTAGCACAAGGTGAGATAAATAACCTCTGGACCTGCAACATTCCAACCTCTCCACAGTACTGCAGTTCTGATCAACTTACCTGTCTCTGCTGACACAGCTGTTTTTCAGGAGTTTTGATCATATCTTGTATTTTAGCTTTCCTCGAATTAAGATATGTGACCAATTTCACTCTCAGAATGTTTCTGAAATATTCTAGACAAGTCTACGAATGATTATAAAAGTTGTTATCATGACTGTTTAAAGAAGTATGTGACTTTTTAAAATATAGCTTGAAAGCTCTTAATAACAGATATAAACCTGTTTGGTTACTATTTCATATTTGGAGAAGCTAAATTTTGTGTCTAAATTCTTTTTTTTGTTATTAAAAAGTTGAGTGGAATTAGAAAGCAGCTCTTTTTTTTCCCCAAGAGTTCATATACAACCCTTCTATTATATTGTAATAGGAAAATCATGTCACTATGAAAAACACTTCCCTAAGTATATTGCAGTTTGTAATCATTTACTCTTAGGTTCTCTGTTTATCCTGTAAATGGCAGCAACAAAAGAAACCAAAACCATGATGACATAGTAGCTTTTGAGCTTTTTACACGATAGAAAAAAAAATCTGAATTTGAATCTCTGTTGTATAGAATTTCTTAGTATATTAGAGTCTTGAGTACAGTAGTCCTTTTCATCAATGTTCACTGTCCTTTGGAGTTCATAGTACCCAGACTGTACTTTTCTCATTTATTTTGAAACCCACAGCTTTGTTAACTAGTATTTTAATGTGTCTGTCTAAATAGACATATTTGAAATAACATAAGTACTATACCTGCTGTTTGCTAATAATACATACTTACATTTTTTCAATTTTTTTAGCTTCTTTAAAAATATACTTATGACATAATATTCATTACAACATTTTCCACACTGAGCATTACCTAGCACTGGGGACCTACTTGTATACCATTCTGTGGAATTCTTCATCTTAGACAGCTCACAGTCTATACCTTCAAAAAGGCACATTTCCCCTTCTCTTTCTATCCCTAGTTCTACCAGCTCTTCTGTGTCCTTTCTGCCTGGCTTTGCTCTACAGAGCATGCACTATCTGTCTTTATGTCTCTGGTTTATTTCACTTAGAGCAATGTCCTTAACACTGAGCTGTGTTTTAGCACAAGTACAATGTACTCCTGGCATTGTATAGGCTTGAAGATTTGGCAATATGGTGCCATGAATGTAGTGTCATCTTTGGTGAACAGTATCAAAATGAAAGGCAGACCTTGGTCACAGGATACCTAAAAACATGTACATTCATCAAAAGCAAGATTATCAACTCTACTATAACACTCATAATAGAAACAACATTAGTAAGTTTGTCATCAAATTAATAGCCTTTATTTGTAACAATAGGACATTGTATTGAATGCAAATACTACCCAATAAAACTTTCTCTTAGAATACAGTCTTGCATTATTTTGTCAAAGAAATCTTTATTTATAGTTTTTATTTTGGAAACATTCATTCCAATACAAGAAAAAATTTAAATTTCAAAATATGTCAAGGGAAGTAATTTTAATATTTAGAAATAACCACTTTTACTTCAGTTCATTTTATTGTAGCATTTTTTTCTGTGTTCACACACATTATTTGATTTATAATATGACACACTGTTCTCTGATGAGATCTTCACATATTATTTTTGAGAATGTTTTACATCTAGTTCTCGCCTATATCACACTGCTCACTCCAGCCTTATCTCCAGCTTCAGGGGCATCCACTGTTCTGACCTCTCGGAGGACACTACACTTTAGTACACACACACAGAGAGAGAGAGAGAGACAGAGACAGAGACAGAGACAGAGAGAAAGAGAGAGACAGAGAAACAGAGAGGCAGAGAGGCAGAGACAGCGACACAGAGAAAGGCTTCTGTAGTATCAGAGTGTGTATATGTATGTATATGTGTATGTGTATGTATATGTATATATATATATAGTATATACATGTATGTATATATATTAAAATCTAGGAACTACATATGAATGGAAATATGTAATATCTCTCCTCTTTCTGATTCTGATTAAATTGATTTTGATTTTATGACCTTGACTTTCATCCATTTTCCAGCAAAGGACATTCTTCTTTATGGCTGAATAAATCTCTATTGTTCTATGTGTCACATTTTCCTAATCCATTCATCTGTTTATGGACACCTAGGGTTCTCTGAACCAAAAATCAACTCAAAATCGATCAAAGACTTGAAAGTGAAGGCTAAAATAAAAGGCTTAAATTAAAAAGAAAGTAAAGGCTTCCACTCTGAAACTTCTAATGGCAAACCTATAGGAATCAAAGATTCAGGCTTAAACAAGAACTTCCTGGATGGAGCTCAGGAGCTCAGGAAATATGAACATGAATTGAAAACAGGGTGACATAAAATTAAAAAGCTTTGGCTTGTAATGGGAAATAGTTATCTCAGTGAAGTAACAGTCACCAAACTGAGTGAAAATCTGTCCTCTAATATCTGGGGGGGGTCATAGATGATTCTTTTATAAGCAGTCATCTTCACAACTTTCCTTCCTCTACCTAATAAAGCTAATCCCAAGGACAATGAAAGCCTTGAGAGGCAAATATGAGTCAGAGATGGGAGCTTAGGAAGTGGAGAGTTCCTGGGTCAAGACTTAATGAGAGCAGAAAGGCCAGGGAGAAATGGGCACGTTTATCATTGCTATTTTCAAGTACTAATAATGTACACATGATCTTATCATCTATCACCCTAGATTAGTACTGAATTATAAACGTGAGGTTTCCATGTTCTCCCTGCCACCAATAAAGTTTGCTATGGAGTAAAACTGTGTCTAGGATATAACTCAATAGTGATCTTGAATAGGTTTTGTGCATTTACTCATAAACCAAAGTCCATGTGTACAATGGTTCTGTTTTGTCTAAAAAACAATGTTTCATTACAACCACTTACCCTCTGGAATCTTCTGCAAACATTCCAGAGTCTTCAGATGAGAAGGCTGTTTATGCTCCAGGACTTAGTCTACAGTGAAGCACATACTGACAGCCTATGTAGTCTAATGTAATTGGAACATATGAAGTTGGGAGGGGAAGGTGGTGGTGGGATAGTAGAGGATTTGGATGGGGGATTTTCATTGAGTATAGATTTGACCAAATACATTACGTGCATGTATGAAGTTCTCATACAACAAAAAGTATACAGCTCTAAATACATGTATATTCCTCAGAGTACCTACCTGAATGCACTAAATGTGTACCCTGTAGAAAAACATTTAGAAACAGTATGTCTATACTGTAATATGAGGATTAGAGAAAGAAAAACATATGTGAACCAAATCATAGATACAACAAGTAAATGTGTCATGAAACACAAAATCAAATTTGACAGACTTAGTGAAATCACACAAATTTATATTCAAAGATAAAACTTAGCAAAACAGCCAACTATCGTAACTTTAAATGTGGAATAATTTGAAAGTGTTAACTCTTCCCGGGATGTCTAAGCTCATGTGTCTTGAGCATTCCTGAACAGTGGGACACATGGCTTTTCAATCATTTTCTACCATTTCCTTTGTAGTCTGTTTTCCTTCACATAAAATACTTGTTCATCTCACTGATTATATGATAAAATAGGTTAGTCACTTAAAAATTCATTTGCCAAGATGTTCTTTTTATATTCATTACACAAAAAGTCCTCTCTCTCTGCTTTGTACAGATGACCATGGCGTCATCATGCTTATATGATCATGGTTATGGCAGTGTTAACTGAGAAGGAATAGCACAGATAAAAGATAGAATTCTTTCCATAATAGACATTGGAATAGACAGAAAACTGATTTTAGTGTCTTTCCCCATTTCCCACAAAACACACAAAGAAACACAAATACAGTAAGAGTATTAGATCTTATCATGCTACATAAAATAAAAGAGTTAATGATTTTTATCTCAGAGATCACACATTTTTGAGATGCAATAATTCCAAAATATCTAACTAATTGTAATCATTAATTTTTCATTTTTTGATAAGCCAAAGCACTCCGAGAGACTTTGCTCCACATTTGTTGTCTTTTTACCTCCTTAAAACTTGTCCATACTCCAAAACTCTCTCAGTTTTTAGATGTTCTCTGTTCCTGTGCTTGGCAGAAATAATTGTTATTGATTACAGAAGCCCAATCAATCTGCAATGTGTAACTAAACCTGATTGTGGCCACTGAGGGAATGACTATATCTGTCAGAGAGGAACGAGTTACTCTAATGCTAGATTTTAATTGGAGATTTATTTTTTGTTGATTCCTTCAAATTATGACAGATTTTAGAGAACTCTGACACTACTAGGTTGTACAAACATTCTGCTATCAGATATGTTTGCTCATCAAGCATAAAAGGATAGAAGGAGGAAGGAGAGATAGAAAGAGGTAGATAGATATAGATGTAGAGAGATGTGGAGAGACAGACACAGAGAGAATGTGGATGAGTAAAGGAGGTAATGAAAGAAGAGAAAAGGAAGGAAGGAATAACAAAGAATGGAAAGGAAGAAGGAAGCCCATCTTCACTCCCCTGTGCTTGAGGTGCTAGACAAGTTATTCAGATCAACTTTTCTAACTGTACTGCTGGTTCTGTGTCAACTTACACAAGCTGGAGTTATCACAGAGAAAGGAGCTTCAGTTGAGAAAATGACTCTGTGAGATCCAGCGGTAAGGCATTTTCTCAATTAGTGATCAAGGGGGGAGGGGCCCCTTGTGGGTGGTACCATCTGTAGGCAGCTATTCTTGGGGTCTATAAGAAAGCAAGCTGAGCAAGCAAGCCAGTAAGCAGCATTCCTCCGTGGTCTCTGCATTAGTTCCTGCTTCCTGACCTGCTTGAGTTCCAGTCCTGACTTCCTTTAGTGATGAACAGCAATGTGGAAGTGTAAGCTCAATAAACACTTTCCTCCCCAACTTACTTCTTGGTCATGATGTTTGTGCAAGAATAGAAACCCTGACTAAGACACTAACTCTCTTACATCTTGTGGTCTTCATCAATAAAGTCTCAGGACTGTAAGGCATTGTGAAGGGAGGATGTGGTAATGGTGTCTGGCAAATACACTGCTGCTCTGAAGGCCATTCACCATATTTTTCTACCTTCTTGCCACTGTTAACTGACATAGTACATAGTCTTGAGTTTTCCTTTTCTTCTAAGCATAATTCAGCCATGTCTCCTGCTGGACACACATTTATCAACACTTCTTGGCCTGATGAATGTTCAGGCACCAGTTTAACCATATTCTCAAATTTGGGAATTTCAATGCACAGATTCAGCCTTATGTCTTTTCCTGATGCAAGTACATCCAATCATCAGGGTGAGTCAAGCTGGGTCCAAGTCATAAGTTAGATTTAAGAGCTCTTTGAGTGTCTTCTTGCTACTGAGTCCTTCACCTCAGGGCTAGTCAAATAACCCAGGAACTCAGCTTCAGGAAGTCAGTGCTACACCTGATCTACCTAAAGGGAAGCCTTTTCTTAGGAAGATTATTTTCATTCTAGCCTTTCTTTAAATTATGTTCTATATAGAGAACTCAACTCTAATCGAGGTGGTTTAAGTCAGATCAAGTCATCTCAGTATCACTTTAGCCATTTCAATTGCCATCTGCTAGACAAATGCTACTTTTTGCATAGTGTACTTGGAAGAAAAATAAATTATGAATAAGTAAATAAATAAATTAATTAATTAATAAACAGGCTAACCGAGGTGATCCTTTTGAGAAATACAGCTAGCTCGGTATTGACATGCTAGTGAGCAAGGCCTTTATGGAAGAAGATGGGTGGAGTCTATTTTGTTTTGGGAACAAAGTTTAGAAGACTTAAAATACTGATTTTAGAGATGGACCAATCAGCAGAGTAGAAGTTTGTCAAAAAATGGATAGATTGGTGTCAGCCATTAGCAATTTTCAGAAAGTTACTTTCTGCTGAGATGAACACAGGCTACTTATTAGTTAGTGGATTATAAGTGGAGCTCTTGAAGACCTTAGTTTTCCCTGAAGGTTTCTGAGGTTAGCAATAGAGCAGCATCTAAAGAAAAACACAGTTAAAGAAAGGTTTGAAGACTGAACATGACTGGTAGACTCACTACTTTACATTTCAAAATGATCTCCTGGATCTCAAAATTCAAAGCCCTGGCTGATCTTCACCCCAGTGACAGAGTCTCCTTTCTCTGAGCTTGTACTGTTGTGAATTCTGTTCACACAGATTTTTCCCTTATTGATTCTTCCAGCAGTTGCCTTCTTCTCAGAGACCTGGCCCAATCATCCCTTTATTGCCTAGTTCATAGGATACCCTAGCTTCAGATACTGTAACTGTTGTCCATCAGCCAGCGCTTCTGTCCTATTTGAGTTCTGTCAAGTACAGAATGCAATTAGGACTGAGAAAGCATTGGCAGTGCTCAAGAAGCATGTGTATGAGATATTGTGGAAGTGCAGGCCTAGAGCACCTTGGAAATTTTGATGTTCTTATCATTTGCTATGAACCTTCCTCATGACTTTTTCCTCCCTCGCTTTGGTGTCTATAACAAAACTGTGAGCCACTGGAGCCTTTAGCAATATAACAACACAGGTTGCATTTTAGCAGCTTCTGGAGTGAATGGACCAAACTCTGCTCTCCCCACCAATTGAACTCCACATGAGTGAGGAAATTACCTTCTCTGAGTTAAGGTTGCAGACAATGCTTTTAATAGATACCAGCATTACACATAGCCAGATTCTGGAGATAGACACCTTTTATCTCTTGTAACTACTTTTTAAGAGAACATAGAAAAAGTCTCTAGTCATTTCTAGAAAAAAAAAAGCTATGTTGTCTAAGAAGTATGATCACCCATGTTACACTTATTAAAGAGGCTTAGCTTAAGTTAAACAGTAACAGACAAGGAGATGTTTGTATTTTTTTTAAATAGCATTGCCCCTAACAAATGTCAACATGACTGAGGCCTAGGAATGGGATTTTATAGAAAATAATAAGAGAAGACAAGGAAAAAGCAGGCTACAACTCCTGGTGGTGTGGCTACATAGAAAAGCTGGGAAGTTTCCCTGGACAACACAAGTAGAAACTAACTAAAGTCTAATCAACAAAACTTTTAAGTGAAGACAAAGCATACAGTATTGATATTTCCCCATGCTTTTCTTGGTTTATTTCCAGTGGTCTTTATTCTTTCCTGTAATTTTGGCTCAGCCTTTAAAACATCCTTTTTGTTTCATGCAGTGTAGACCTATTGACATGTGTGTGTGTGTGTATATATATATATATATATATATATATATATATATATATATATATATATATATCACTAACAATTTTTTTTTAATTTTAGCTTTTTAAAAATACATTTCTGGGGACTGGAGATATGGTTCAGTGGTTAAGATTGTGCACTGCTCTTGCAGAAGACCAGAGTTTGGTTGCCAGCACCTACACTAAGTGGCTTACCATATATAATGCTAGATCCCAGGATTCAGCCCTTCTGGTCTCTATGGGTGCCCAGAAAGACACATATTCAAACCCACAAATTCAATCTTTAAGAAGACAACAAAAATAAAGTTGCTTTCTATAATATCCTCATCTCCTGTTTCGATTGGCACATCCGTGGTTATTCATCATTGCCTTACCTGTGTATTATGTATCTCTAGGTACTTTTAGTAGCTTTAAAAATCGGTTTGTTTTAAGCAGTTTGAACATAACATACATAGCCATATTTTTCATTTTATTCATCTCATTTGGTAACTGATAGGCTCTTTAAATGTCTGTGTCTATGTTTGGAAGTTTGAATCAATTTAAAATACAAATGTTTTTCTCTACCCAACTTTTCCTATCTGTCTCTATCTGTCTCTTTGTCTCTCTCTCTTTCTCTCTCTCTCTCTCTCTCTCTCTCTCTCTCTCTCACTGTCTCTCTGTCTCTCTGTCTCTCTGTCTCTGTCTCTCTCCCTGTGTGTGTGTGTGTGTGTGTGTGTGTGTGTTATGTGTATTCTCCTATGGGTGTATGCACATGTAAGTTAAGTTGCAAATGCATGTTTATGCTCATGAGCCTGAAGGCTAGAGGTTGATATCAGGTGGCCCCTCCTCCTCCTCCTCCTCCTTCTCTTCTTCCTTCCTCTTCTTCTTGAGATGGGGTCCATTACTGAACGTATCCTTACAGCCCATTGAAGTCCAAGTGTGTGCTTCTTGCATGTCTCCATCTCAGCACAGCTAGGATTGCAGGTGCACTTGAGTTTCTGCACAGGTGCTGAGGACCTGAAGCCAGGCATTCATGCTTGTCATACTTTAGCAGCTGAGTCATTTCCTCAGTCCCCTTATTCCCTCTCCTTTTCAATCCATTAATTAAATTATTCACCAATTCAATATTTATTGCTTTTATACAGGTCCCTAAATTAATTCTTTTTTATTTCTGTTTTTGTAAACCATTTTTTATTTTCTGAAATAGGTGCTTCAGATTTCTTCTTCTTGCTTTATACCATTGGTAAGATCCAGGAAAAGTATGTTTAATAGAAGTGGTGAGATTAGGGAATCTGTGTTTCCCAAGGTTAGGAATAAGCAAGGTCATTTATTATTAAATATAATTGAGGAATTTAATAGATTATCTTATTAGTTTGAGGTTGTTCTCTCTTTTCATAGTTTGCTGAAAGTTTGTGCATGGCTGTGTGTGCATGTATATGTGTGGTTTGTATATGTGAATGTGGTGTGTGCATGTGAGTATGGATACTCACAGAAGCCAGAAGTATTGGACTGCCTGGAGCTCACTTATAGGAAGATTTTAGCCATCTGACTTGTGTGCTGGGAAATAAAATTGGATCTTTATAAGAGCAATCTGGGCCCTTAACTTCTTAAGCCAAACTCTTAAGTTTCTAGAGTAATTTTTTAAGGGTTCAAATCTAAAAGGGAAACTAATGAAATACTTGATGTCTCTTTGGACATTAGCCATAATTTGATTATCTTCTTACCACACACCTCATCCACTTATTTTAATCTCATGATAGTCTGTAACTCTCCTGTGGCATCATGAGATTGCTCTGGTTCAAGCAGTCAGTTTACTCATTTGAAAAAAATAATTGTGAAATTCTACAGCAATGTATGTTTTAATGGATAAATAGCAAAGCCTGCTCTTGGACTGATGCATCAGTAATTTCCTTCAAGGATCCCATGAACATTGGTAAAGAAATAAATTGTGTTGTCAGGAAGAACACGGAGGTTGTTCTCCTTGGTTTATAAGAATGAATGCTGCGTTTAAAAATAACATCACACTCTGCCTAAGCATCATTTTTCTCATCTTTTCTCCTCAGATGTGAATCTTTTCAAGGTTTGTTACTCTAGTAGTTCGACCTTGAACATAGATCTTTTCAAATCTCCATGCTTGAGATATTTTCCAAATAAATCCCCAAACAATACAATGTTTGTTGAACTTTAATCAAGGCTGATGACAAAATATTCCTTGTAACTCAATGCTTCAGAAAGCACATATCCTGCTGACGTGTTTGTTATTTCTATATCCTTGAAGAGCTTCTACCATGTATCTATCCTACAGAAGACAATCACAGCAATGGGAGGAAAAAGAACATTTACAAATGAAATTTCTTAAAAAATTTCCATGCAGTTCTAGTTCCTTTGCCTGTTGTGGAAATGATATGCTGAGCTGTTGTCACTTAGGGAAGAAAGGGTTTATTTGTCTTACACTTTCAGGTTATAATTTATCATTTAGGGAATTTAGGATAGAAATTAAAGGCAGGAACCATGAGGGAGCTGCTTGCTGGCTCACTCTTTAATTTGTTCTCTTGCTCCCTCACAAACTCATGCTTAGTTAGCATTTTTATCCAGCCCAGTATCACCTGCCAAGGGAATGGTACTACCTACAGTGGGCTGGGCCTTTTACATCAATGAACAGTCAAGACAATCCCTCATTCGTGTGACCACAGATACACCTCTCTCTGCAATTCCTCAAGTGAAGCTTCTTTCCTCAGATAACTCTAGGCTCTGTTAACCAAACAATGGAAGATCACCAGGATGCAAGCTGAGCATAATTTTTTTCACAAGTGTTTTTCTGAACTCACAGTTGAAGTGATCAGTAGACATGTTCACATTTGCAATATGACTTTACATTAAACTGAAGTCAGCATGCTGACCCCTCATCCTCCTTGACTGCACTACCGTAGTAGTTCTCTCAATTTGTGTACATATATAAGTAAATACTGCCTTGGGGTGGGTTTAAGGAAAGTGATTTTATAATGGAAAGGTCTTCTTTTCACAATCTTTGGGTTTGTCACTTTGTATTTCTACATAGAAGAACCTTATTTTTTCAAGACTCAGAGGCATGACTCATGATGCCAAGGAAAACCAACAGGTGAAATTTTACCAGTGGTAGTAATGGTGGCAGCCATAGTTGTAAAAGAACTTTAAGGTTTATTTCAGTCAAGTTTTATGAGAAATTGCTATGATATTATAATAGTACTACTAAAAATAATACAGTCTTACATACCAATTTTGAAAATATGTAAAAGTCTCCAAATTTAAATCTCCATAGCCATCAAGGACATTGAAAGTTTGGTGACTTTTACTGTGTGCTCTCCCCTGTCTCTGCAGGTACTCACAAATCAGCATATTGCCAGCAGATTACTAAAGGTCACTTTTGCTGGGCCTGGAATGAGTCCAGATCTTCTATTCCACAAAATAGTTTCTAAAACTATTTTTTCCTTATCCAAAATGGGAGTCTTTTATAAACATTAATATAAGCAAGCAATAATAATTAATGAAAAAAAAAGGCCCCGAATTTGAAGGAGTATGAGGAGAGGTAGATAGCACAGTTTGGAGAGAGGAACAGGAAGAGAGAAATGTAATTATATTATAATCTCAAAAATAAAATAATAAAAAAGAATTATCCTTGACATGAAGATGAGGAATAAACTGACTTTATAACAGAAAATTGAGGGAAGCTGGGTCCAGGGCATCCTCCCCAAGAAATGATCCCTTTAGCCTATGTCATCATTAACTGCCATTTGTTCTAGACTTTATCTGAGGACTTTCTTAAATTGTCAGGTGGTTGCTGGTACAGAGGATATGCAGTGCTGAGGCAAAGTAGGGTTGAGTCCCCTTTTACTTCACTAACATGAGTTTCCTACTTTCTCAGAGATACAGGGAAACTGAGGTATCAAGTTCATGGAATTGTATATTAGGATAAAAAGAGAGGTGATAAAATCTGGAATTCATAAGCATCTGCCTTTTGTATCCCTGCCATTGCTTTTCTGCAATTGTGAGTGACTTCCAAAGACTTCCAGTCAAGCATTCAGTATCCTGGGACCTAGTGGCATTCCACACTGATGCCACTGCTCACCAGTGTGGGTGACTATTACCCAACTGTTGTGTGTGACCTCTAGGCTATTAGCCCCTATATTACTTTTCCCAAGTAAGAATGCATGGGGACACACACACACACACACACACACACACACACACACACACACACACACTTTTCTACAAAATTACAAGAGTCTTAGGGTCTTAGAGTCACAGTGTCTGTGGTAGTCCTGGTGCTCTGTGAGGACAGGATGGCATGCCTTAACTCTCTGTGATCCAGGATATCAGATTTATTTCCTTCTGAAGGGTCACAAGCCAACCTTATAAGAATTGTTGACATCTGCTTTACTCCCACAGTATCTTCTTGCTACAGGATAGACAGGCCTCCTATCATGAGAATGAGGAAGGCTTCTCTTGGGCTGATTTCCTAACTCTTTCTCTCAAAGTTCCCTTGATGCTAAGTCTTACTTAACAGTTTACTTTTTCTCCTTTCTAAAAAAAAAAATGATATTACTTTTCCTGGATAGACACGGGTGAGAATATTTAAAATTTTATGCTTTCCTTTTTGTAAAACTACAAACTGTCTTTCTCGACTCATTTTCTCTGTGAATATGTATGTGGTGCCAAAAATTATATTTAAGCGACTTGCTTATTGAAGTAGGTACTGCAATTTTCATGCTTTTAACTCGGAGGCGTTTCGAGTTGGTGTAAAGGGTTTAAAAGCTCTGGCAATGCTTTTTTCTCCACAGCCTTGCTCTCAGCTGCTGCTTCCGATTTTGAAATTCACCTTCCTTCTGATGTGGAAAGGCAAAGAGGCCTGGTCCGCTGCCTCTGACTTATGCTTGGATTGAGAATTGAGGTGGGATAATTTGTGCCTTTTCTTCTCTCTTAAAGATAACTGCTATTTTCACTACAGAAGGGGGGAAAGGTTTTACTGAACATTTTTATGTTGAAGCAAAAGAGTTTAGCCGCCTTTCTGAATTGAAAGGAGTAATTAGATTCCCCTTTATTGCAAAATCTAGGCTTCACAGTGTATACCCATTAAAGCAGGGATGGCTTTGAAAGGGGAAGCCACTCACTGTTTAAATAGAAGAGTCTTAACTATCTAGCCAGGAAATGAAAAGTCCAAGGCACCATGTAAGTTAGGAATTTTCTAATCAGTTTGCAAAGCAACCATTCACACTTGTCTCCACTCAATAAAATCCCTATTCTGGTGAGAAAATGGTGATAAAAGAGAGATGAACTGTGCAGAAAAGATCTCAGAGAAATCTTCGAATTTCAAATGGAAGCAAGTCAGAAAGAATCTCACACATTTTCCCATTTTCCCTCATATAGAGTATAAGAATCTATGTACATATGTGAGTGTATGTGTGTATGTATGTATATATATATATATATACACTCACATATGCATGCTTTTAGGCCATCAAATTAGAAACATAATATGAGAAGGGAGAAAATGGTCAGGAGGGAGGGGAAGGGCAAAGAGAAGAGGAGAATGGAATACGTGAGTCATGAATGCTGAAAGAGGACATATTTGTGAGGATTTAAGAGATCAATGAAGGGTAAAGGGGTGGGGGAAGGAAATATAGCTTAGTGAATAAGGGGAGCAATATGCAGGAGGGGCTGTCTGAGGGGGTATTGGGAGGAGGGGAGCTGCAATTTGGATGTAAAGTTCACTTATGTATTCATAGTAAATAAATTAAGAAAAAATGCAAATCAAAAGGTATAAAAATACAAATGTGCATGCTAAAATGAAATCCATTATTTGTGTGATAACCAAAAATTAATTTTAAAATCTCTCTAAAAAGTCTCATAGTTTATTACAGATGTAAATATTGAAAGGTAATGTTTACTTTCAGTTTCCTAGCTTTTCAGAACTGGCTATCCTCATTGGATATTGGGGCAAGCTTCCTAAAATATAGTTGGTTGTTTGAAATTGTTCAGTGTTCCTTAATTATATGCCATGAGCCCTTAGGTTTTCATTGTTTTCTCTCTCTCTCTCTCTCTCTCTCTCTCTCTCTCTCTCTCTCTCTCTCTCTCTCTCTCTCTCTCTCTCTCTCTCTCTCACTCTCTCTCTCTCTCTCTGTGTGTGTGTGTGTGTGTGTGTGTGTGTGTGTGTGTAAAGTATATGTTTGTACCTGTTCACCTGAGTGGGATGTGTTTGCACATGTGTATGTGTGAGAATGTCAGAGATCAACACTGGGTGTCTCTCTTGATGGCTTTCTGCCTTCCATATTGAGATAAATTCTCCTAGTGAACCTAGAACTCCTGTATTTGTCTAAGATGCCAGCCACTGACCGAGGGATCATTCTGTTTCTTCCCCTCAAGTATAATATTATGGACTCTCACTGATGCACCTGAGGCTTTATGGGTGGCTGAGATGAGAGCTCAGGTCTCCTTGCTTGAGTGATTTACCAACTATACTGCCTCCATTCCCAGACTTTAAAACCTTGAATCTCTAGTCATTTGGGACTTTGTTGATATAAATGATAGCCTCATCATCACTTCATTCATTTCAATTCCATGAGTTAACATAGTCACCTGTTGGCAGGTTAAACTCAAGGGAAAATTAATTTCTCAGTTATGAGGTCTGGAATCTGAAAGTCTCCTTTACCCGGACATCAATTTTCCTATGAACATCTTGAATCTTTCAGTTTAGAATATTTGAAAATTTGCTTTTTATATTTGTTTTTTTGTCTCATATTTTACAGTCACATGCTTTTTATTGTCATTCTAAGGGATCAAAAAGACAGAGTTTATGAGATAAGATATCTTCTAGTTCTATGCTGTTTTATGCAAAATTAGTGATTATTAATCTTCTTGTAAGGTTTTCCAATGAGCCCACTCAAAGGATGCTTTCAGTGAGCAGAATGATGAGAACTTTCCATTTTGTTGGTGCTTAGAACTTCTGATGTTAAAATAGTAATTTCATCTGGGAATTTAAAAGCATTCTTCTAATATTCAATAAATATGTATCAACTGATCATAACCCTAGAAAGGGTTAATGTTAATCTAAAATAAACACAGATGGCTATACTAATAACAATTTTAAAATTTCCTAGAATAATTGAGAGGGATGATTGTGATACCTTGTAAGAAGCAAGTGGATTGAGTCAGGATGTTTTTATTTTAAGCAACAGTACAAGTTTGTAAACTTGCTATACACAAAGTAGCATGTTCTGTATGCCAGCCTGTTGGTGATCCTTCCCAATAAACATTATAACTGGCCTCTGGGCCAGTTCAATATCATGAAAATATCTCTCAAATGCTGAGAGACTGGAACTTTTTCTGGACCTCAAAGCTAGAGTTAATAAGATACTTGAAGTCCTTTAAAACTTAAGGCTGCTATCCTACTGTGTATTCAGACTCTTTGCTTAACCTGTCTTTAAGAGAACAATGTGACAACTGATTTTACTTGTCTTGGATTTCCCATGTAATCAACTTTTACAACCTAAGCTAATGCATAACTGCAATCTTAAAATCATGTACTCCTTCATGGTTCTGACCCAAGTGATGCACAAGTATCATTTTTTGAAAGCATCAAATACAGAAGTTGAAAGCAACTTTATAAAATCTATCATAATAGTTGAAAGCAAGATTTATGGATATTGGTTGATAAACAGTGATATTTGTTTTCTGGATCAGTTGGAGTCAGTGACTTAATCACTTCTAAAACTCTGTCAAAGATTTCTGTAAAATATCCCATTCTTTCCCTGTGAGTTGTTTTTAATACTAGTCAATAAAGGCAGAGCAAAGTCCTTTGATGAGGAAAGAAATAGACAGACAGAAGACAAAGCAGGGACAGATTCACAAGACAGCCATCAGGTACAGATTCAGACTCATCCAACAAACAGACAGAACAGAAGAAATGGAGCATAAAGTACACAATTCAAATCTGGAATTGCTCTTGGCTAAATAACACCAAGGAGAAGTGCTTTTATTTGATTCCTTAATAGGACACCGATGTTTTATTGGTAACTCAGAGTTAATGACTTAATGTATATGTCTACACAAACATCTACAGTTTATTCAAATGCAACTCTTTATTCTACAGTGTCCTTTTTCTTTTCCAGTCTACCTCTCACATTGAGGCATCCTATTTCCTCAGGATCTTTTAGGGTAAAATGTGTTCAGGCTTATCTTGTTTTTGAACTTCTGTACTACTTTGAAATAGGTGTCTTAAGATGTCTTGTAAAATGTCCCTCAGGTATAACCTGTCTGATATTCTCATGCTTAATTGGTTTGCTCCTACAGTAAGGTGTGAGAGAAAGGTCACAGTGGCAAAAGCTGGTCCTTACATACTGTCAATGGAGCTTGTCATTAACACTCTGGTCAGCATCTCCATCAGTTGGTGGAAGAGATGCTTGTCAACTTTCTTCATACTTAGAAGGTCCTTTGACCCTGCTTTCCACGCTGTCCTCTATGGGAGAATCTTTTATGTGCAGCTCACATGGAGGAGAGGCAATATGTGCCAGCACTTAGAGGAGTAGTCAGGATGCATTTGGAGTTTCTCTGTATGAGAGATTTGTTTATTTTCTTCTATTTACATATCCTGTATTTAAATTTTTAATGTGTATGTGTATCTATGTAAATGTATGCTCCTGTGTGGGCCCCCCCCCTCAAATGCCAAAAGAGAGAACCAGATACCTCTGGAGCTGGAGTTACAGGTAATTGTAAGATACCTGACAAAGGTTCTGGGAACTGAACTCAGGTAATCTTAAAGAACAACAAATATCCTTAACTGTTGAGCCATCTCCTCAGTTCCTATATTTGATTCTATCAATACAGATTCATAGATATTTACTATATAATTTGGGTTATAATATAATACTGTGTTCTTCATTTTGTGGCTCATCTGAAGGCTCTTACAAACACTTTGAACACATTCTTGGGTAGATTTCTGAAGCTTTGGTCTCATTTTGTGAACCTGTCTGTGCCATCCTTACAATCATTTATTTCTCCAAGATACACTAATTGTCCTTATGAATTCGTCATTTGCATGGTCAAATTTGATGGTTTTCACAAATTCATAGTTTTGGCTATCAAGCACTGTAACATTATATAGAATAATTTTATTGCCCTAAGAATCCTTTGAGTTGGGCAGTGGTGGCACACACCTTTAATCCCAGCACTCGGGAGGCAGAGGCAGGTGGATTTCTGAGTCCGAGACCAGCCTGAGATACAGAGTGAGTTCCAGGACAGCCAGGGCTACACAGAGAAACCCTGTCTCGAAAAAACAAAAAGAGAAAAAGAAGAAAGAATCCTTTGAATATTATACATTCATGTATACCCATCCCATATATTCATGAACACACATTTATATGCACTAAGTTGTATTTTTCTTGTGTAAGTATATGGGTCACAAAGTTATTAAGTAAATATCTGTAAGTGAAGCTGGGTGAAAAGTGTGTGGTGCATGTTTATAATCCCCTGGTGGCCAAGGAAAGAACATGTCTTGCAGGACAGGGTGGGCAGTATCAAAAGTTAACCCCAAGGTTGGCCTCCACATGCACATGGCAACCCAGACATACAAGCACATGCACCTGCACACACCTGTTTATCAGCACAGACAGAAATGCACGGCGGGGGTCAGAGATAGGGCCATGGAGATCTGGGGAAACAGTTCCCGGATTGACTAAGAAGACCATTTAGCATTGTAAGACGTGGAAACTGTACCACTTTCAAAAATGGGGATACTGTGTGAATTGTTACCTGCCCAAAGGAGAGTCTCTATTGCTCTTTTTCTGCAGAATTTTCTCTTTCAGATGTTCCCTGCCCTGACTTGCCTGTCCTCAAAGTGTGAAGCTAAATTTTCTGCTTTAATGTCTGCTTTCCTACAAAGTCTGAGCATTTCATACATGTTTATTTTCCACTTGCAAATCTGAAAACACAGCAATGTCTTCAGGATACATTCTGAAGTTTACTTTTGGTATTATTTACATATTGCTGAGCTTTAAAATCCATTATATTTCCTTAAATAACTTATCACTCAGATATGTGATTTGTAAGCATATTTCTTCAGTGGACAGCTTGTCCTGTTCTCAATTTGGCTGTGAACTTCACAGAGCTTTTAATTTTAATGAACTTCATACCATTATTTGTTTCATGGATCATAGTTTTGACATTGCTTTTGAAAATCCGTCTAGGTCATACCCTTTTCTCTGCTATATTCCTGTCTAAAATATTGGATTTTGCATTTATGTCATTGCTTAATTTTTATGTAAGCTGTGAGATCTACACTTAAAAGTTGTGTGTGTGTATATGTATGTATTATGTATAAATGTATATATATATATATGTATCCATACACATATATGTGTGTATATATGTACATATACGTATAGCATTTAGACATTAAAATATCCCAGCACCAACTGTTGGGAAGGTGACCTCTCATCCTTGCTGTGATGTTGTGCCTTTCTCAACATAGTACTCTGCATTAACATGTCAGTTTCTGAGCCATATATTCTGTTTTGCCCTTGCTTCTTTCCTTTGCTAATTAATATTATATGATCCTGATTCTGGTAATTTTTTAGTGACTTATAACACTGTGTATGATGTGTCCTCTAACTTTGCCTTTTCCTTTTAGAAGAATAAAAAACCCAGAAGAAAGTATCCTAGAACCTTTGCCTTTTCTATTTAAATTTTGGGATAAGTTTATTAAAAGATGCAAAAAGTAGTTGGGAATGGAGCTAAGTGGTTTAGTGCTGGCTCAATATGTAGGACAGATTGCCTTGAGTTCAGATTCCAGGAATGAATATAACCCAGTCTGACCAAATCCAAACAAAAATAAAACAAAACAAAGAATCCCCAAACTTGGGATATTTTGCTTCAAAAATGTAAACTCAGGGTTGCCTGTGTGACTCAGAGAATAAAGGACCTTTCCAGTGAGCCTGGCAACCAGAATTTGATCCCCAGGCCCCACGTGGTGGAATGAGAGAAACATCTTCAACAAGTTGTATTGTTACCTCAGCACATATGCTGTGAAATGTACACATACACACATGTACAGACACATGTTCATACAAATAAAAAACAAATGCAAAAGTTAAAATAAAAAACTAATTTGAGATTATACTGTATAACGTAATAAGACTCTGTCTTAAAAGAAAAAGAATCTTGTTATTTAGGGAGCATGTAAGAACCATGTCTCATATTGGAAAACTGAAGCGTTGATTTCTGTTCTTAGTACTACTTGTGTTTTAAAACATCATAAATCTTTGTATCAAGGTAATTATAAGAAATGACAGATTTCTTTCTATAGGTTAGTATTATGGCATTTTTTTTATTTAATAAAAATGATATCATTTAGTCTTTCCTGTCTTCCTTCTAAGTCCTCCCATATCTCCTTTACCTACTCCCTTGTAAATTCTTGGCCTCTTTTTCTTTACTACTATTGTTATAATATATGCATATATATGAGAATAAATATATAAATGCAACCTGCTGAATCCATTTAGTGTTGTGTGTGTATACCTTCTTAAGGCTGAACATTTGATATTGGATATCCATTTAGAAGGCTCATTCATGGGAGAGATTAGTCTTCTTCTTTCAGCCACTGTTAATTGCACATAGCTCTTAATGTTGAGATGGGGCCCTGGAGAGATTTATCCCATCTGCATTGGATTTCAATTAGCATTGTCATAGCTGAGGTCTTGTCTAAGCAGCCACATTGTTGAGATTTCATGGGTATAGCTACTCTGACATTTCTAGCACAACTTTGTATCAGGATTTCTAGTTCTGTGCTCCCCCAAATCCCTCAATGTTTTGGGGACTTTAGGTGTAGGAAGAGTATTGTAGATATATCAAATGGGAATAGGCACCCCAGTTAGTTATTCTCAGGATTTCAACCACTTGTAGTTTTCTATAATGGTCCCTTTAGTGACTTGAATTAAAATGTCCCATAGTATCATATATTTGAATGCTTGGTACCCAGTTTATGAAACTGTTTTGGGAAGGATTAGGAATTTTGGCCTTGTTGGAAGTTGGGTCTTGATGGAAGAGATGTGTCTCTGAAAATGGACTTTATGGTCTCAAAAGGCTCCTACCTTGTGAACTTACAGATAAATAAGCTCTCAGCTATAGCTACAGCCCCATTCTGTCTGCTTGCTGCGATGTTCCCCTTCACAATGGCCATAAGCCCATCCTCTGGAGTTTTTGATGCAAAAAGGAATCTTTTTGATGAAGAATAAGAGAAATACTTATCTTTGTGTATAAGGATAAGTATTTAATATGTGGTTAGAAATTACACTGGTTGTGGGAAGTGTTGAAAGTAATTAATCCTCTAGGCTGAAGTGTTTGTGCCAGTCTCCATTACCAGCAATGATTTTCTGCCATTTAAGTGGGTCTTAAATCCAATTAGACAATTGTTGGTTACTGCCAAAATATGAGTGCCACTATTGCATCTTTAACAATACCTTGGTGTGCTGGTCACTTGGTCATGGTTTGTAGGCATCATAGATGAGTAGAACAATTGAATGATTTTCCCCCCTTGGCACTTTGCATAGAACCTTCTAGTACTTTGAAAGCTAATTTCCAGGGAGGAATTTTTTGGAAAACATTCCGCTCTAATCCTCCAAATTCAGTATTCAAATTGTGTACTTAATCATATTGTAATTTGAACTTCTGAGAGATATCTAAGGTCAGCATCAATAGTCTACTTTTTATGAATCTTTCAGACTCTCCTGACCAACAAACCTAAAGAATATTAGATATTATATGCTCTTGTTTAAATTTTATATAATTGGTTCAAGAAAAAAGAAAAAGGAAAAACTCAGCTCAAGGTATGTGGAGTGTACCCTCATTTATATGATTAGAAGACTGATTTTACTCTTTCTGGTGTTTAAGCAGAGCTGGAATTCAGAAAGATCTGATCAAAATTTTCTTGAAAACAACATTACAGAAATGAATGGCCTATTATTCCCCAGGTTACAAAAAAAGTTATGGTTTGCTTCAAAAATTTGTCATCCCTAATCCAGGCCTGGGCTCATCTCTTTTTCCTTCTAATTTAGTATATCCATGGCTGAATCAAGCATAAAGAATTATCATCTTAAAAAATTATTTTCCAATCCATGAACAAGAAGCATGATTAATGTACTTAGATTTTCTCTGATTTCTTCTAGCAGTTCTTTTAGAATTCTCTAAAAACAAATCCTATATCTTTTATTTCTGTGTAGCCTTTGAACATTACATCAAATACAGTTTCACAATTTTGAATTGAAATGTCACTGAAGAACAACCATATGCGTTTCTTCACCTTTGATACTGCAGCCCTAATGTTTACTTTTTCAAAAAGATTATTTCATGTATATAAGTGTGTGTGTGTGTGTGTGTGTGTGTGTGTGTGTGTGTGTGTGTGTGTGTTATATGTGCACCACATGCACATTGAGGCTGGGAGTGGTCTTCAAATCCCCAGAGGTAGAGTTACAAATGTTTATGAGCCATCATGTGGATGCTGGAAAGTAAACTTTGGATCACTTCAAGAGAAAAAGTGCTCATAATCTCAGAGCCATTGCTTTATTGCCACTGCTATTCATTATTACTTGTTTGTCAGAAACAGGAATCTGTTTGAATGTCATGTAGAGTTCTATACACACAAAATTGGGTATGTAATGAATAGAAGTATGGAGGGGAAAAGGAAAAAGCAATATAACTGAACAAGATGTCCATCTACTCTTACCCAGTGAGTTGGGATGATCTTCTAATTGTCAATCATTCTCATGGGTAAATAAGTCTGTGTTACCCTCTCTATGACATTGAAAGAGGAGCACTAGGACACAAATTAAGATACGTATTCTGTGTGATGTCAGATTTGTCCTAATGCTGTTTTAAAAAAAGATTACATCATCCAATATTCAGAAATGAGCATTGATAAAGGTTTGAATTAATTTGGGGTAAGGAATAATTGTATTTTACAGATAACCATGGCCATCAAATATTGGTCTTCAAACTCACTGTCAGATTCAATTTGAATCAGAATGACCTATGAATGGCCTTTAAGACTAAGCTATTTAATGCTTCTCAGTGCTTTCTTAAAACTAAATAAGATTCTGACAGAAGTCAAGGTTCAATGACCCTTAACCATCCACAAAGGGTTGGAAGGGCAGAACCAGACTATCATCTCAGTAGATGCAGCCAACACATCTGAGAAATTCCAATGTGTTTCAGCATTTGGAAATTCTTGATAAAGCAATATAAGCAGAAGTTTCTTCCACATGTTCAGAGCATTAATGAAAATCACAGAGAAAACATCATTGTTATTATTCTGAAAGAGACAAGAAATGTCTAAGATCCAGGACAAGAAGTGAAATCTCCTCTCCACATTTTGGTACTATAGCATACTCACAAGAACCCATAGGGAAGAGAGAGAAACAGATACTAATAAAATCAGAATGCAAGAAGTAATATTGCCCTCATTTGAATACTTATGTGGAGAATGATAAAGAATCAACTTAAAGTTGCTAAAAATGAGTGAATTCTCTAAGGTGAGCAGGATGCAAAGTCAACAACAATAATCAGTTAAATTCCTTTGCATTCATACCAATCACTGTGAAGTAAAATTAAGAAAATAGTATCATTTATGATAACATAAATAATAAAATATTCAGGAATGCAATTAGTGTAAAGGAAAACTGATAAATTAAAACTCATACTTAAAAGTTTTTAAGGTTGTTTCATTTGTGTGTATGAGTGTTTTGCTTTAATTTTTGTATGTGCACTAAATATGTGCATACTCCATGTGGAGTTCCTTTACTCTGGAACTGGAGTTATGGATGGTTATGAGCTGTCATGTAGATTCTGAGAACTGATCCCAGGTCCACTGCAAGAACAAGTACTTATAACTATATAGACATTTCCTCACCACCAAATTAAAATCAACACTGATGACACTAAATGGAGATACATGCCACTGGGTGAAGAATACATATTATTTAAATGTACACACTGCTCAAGCAGTGTATGTAGATCCAACAGAATTTTAATAAAAACTCTAATATCTTCATACACAAAAAATTCAGAGTCTGGAGTGATGGATCGAAGGTTAAGAACATTTGCTATTCTTAAAAATGGTTTATTATCAAGCACCCATGTCAGACAGCTCACAAACCCTGTTACCTCAGTTCCAGGGAATCTAACACTCTCTTCTGACCACCATATGTCCATGCATGCATGCATGTGACACATACACATAGGTATGTGAATAAAAATAAAGAAATAGACAAATAAAATCTAAAATTTGTATGGGAACACAAAATATCCAACTAGCAAAACAAGTTGAGAGAAAAAAATAAAGTTGGCAGTATCGCACATTCTGGTTTCAATTTATATCACAAAACTGCAGTGCTCAAAGCAATATAGCATCAAAATAGACACATAGACCAGAATACAGCTTAGAAATAATAAGCTAAAGAGTGCATTATGAACTAACTTTAGTGTGTCACTAAGAAGATGTACTGGAAACAGTCATCTTTTCAATAAAAATGACAAGAACATTAGCTAGTAACCACATTCAAAGGAATAAAATATACCCTTACCTGCTATTACACAGAGAAATTACCTGAAAATGAAGATTAAATGTAAGACCTGAGGATATAAAACTCTTGAACAAGATATATGGGGAAAGCTCCTAAAAGTTGGGTGTTGCAACAACTGTTTTGGAAATCACATCCAGAGTGCAGGCAAAAGCAAAAATACACTTAACTAAAAAGCAAAGCATAGAAAACAATGAAAGAGATAACATGGATTTCCACAAAAAAAGATACATTAGCATACCACACAGGCAGTAAGTTATTAATAATAACAGAAACACAAGAGGACTCACATAACTCTATCTATCTATCTATCTATCTATCTATCTATCTATCTATCTATCTACCTACCTATCTCTATCTATCTATCTATCTATCTATCTATCTATCTATCTATCTATCTATCTATCTATCTCACAGCTAAAAGTGCAAAGGGCCCTGAGTAGGATTTTCCCAAAGGCAGGACCAACCATGGCCAGCAGGTGCATGGAAAGTAGCTTGGTATCAGTAGCCCTTAGGGAGGTGTAAGAGAAATGCCAGTGGTCTGCCATGGTTTGCATGCCTAGTTTCAAAAAGACAAGAGAGAGACTGTGGTTGTAGCTGTGGCATACACCAGTAATCTCAACACTAGTAAGGCCAAAGCTAGTCTGAGATACACAATAAAACTCTGTGGGAAAATAAAAGGATGATGGTTGGTGGGAATGAGAGAAAAATATTTCTAGTGAGAGTAAAAACTATGGGGAAGTTCTTCAATAAATTGCTGACAAGACTGCCATATGATTCTTCAATCTCTGTTGAATAAATGCATATCCGTATGCATAAATGTCCACCTAAATTAGTGTTGCATTGCATGACCTCTGTACACTCTTCTATTCCCTGTGGCATCGCTAATGGGAGCTGCAATACAGAAACACTCTGGGTATAAATCAAAGGATAAGTGGATAAATGGTGACATATATACCTGTTATAATATTATGCAACTTCCAGACAAAGGATATTGCCATTTACAAAAATATGAATCATCCCAGAGTAAATTATGTCAAGGGAAACAAGACTTGATCCATCTTGGACACATGGCAAAGTGATTTCACTCTCTGTTCAGATCTGATATGATGACTAGATTCATCAAAGTGAAAGGAAGACACCTGTTGTCTGGTCCTCTCAGTAAGGAGAATGAACAGTCTTCTGCTATCCCTCCAGAATTCTTGGATGTGAGCACCTTTTATCGTCTTTGAAAGATAATCTTGTAAGAATACCCATACTGATTCTCGAGTTGAAATGAATTCACAAGTCGCCGTTTGTTTTTATGTCCTGTGTGTTATTGTCCTGTACTTCCTCCTGGATTCGGAGATGTGGCACATGCAGAAATGACCTACTTCGCGGGGCACTCATTAGCACATTACACGGTAGCACTTTTTCTATTTTCCATGGCATTCCCCACATTAACCTTATTTCCTGTAATGGATTTGTGCTTTATTAAATAGGAAAAATGACACTTTATATAATAGGAGATTAGTTAATTTGCCACTGTACTGAAGTGTCTAATTAGGAAGGTTTTGCTTTCGAATTAGCATTATGATGATATGGATTTAAAAATATGATGGACTCATAATAATGGCAGCAAGAAGCTTGTTCTTTTGCTAACTGTTTGTACTGCATACTGGATTGCACTTCTCACAACTGAGGATTCCTGGGTTAACCTAAATAAAACCTTGTGCTCCATTTTATTTAGCTTTTAATTTTTGGTTTCAGAGACTTCTTCAAACTGTTATAATGTTGCCATTTTGTTTGGAATTTTGAGGCTTTGAATTCCTTATCATTTATTGGAGATATGATATATTTTATTACTCGTATAGTTAAAGAGACATATAAATGCAAATGTTTAAACCCCTACTGTAGTTTTGAATTTTTTATTTAACTTTGTTTATGTGTATGTCTGAATGGCTGCTTGTCCATTTGTGAATTGTGTGCATGCAATACTACAAGAGGCCAGAAGAGGGCGTCAGATCCACTGGCGTTGGAGTTGCAGGTGGTTATGAGCTGACCTTGCTGTTAGCTGGACCCAGATCCTCTGTAAGAATAGCTTTCAAAGTGCTACTAGAACTCAAAGCTTTTACTTGGATGGAAAATAAAATTGGAAAACATAAAGCATACTAATAATTCTTTACAATGAAATGAGTTTATCTGTATATATTTTATACATCTTTATATATGTATATATTTTATAATGCATGTATGTATACAAATACTAATATACATATTAGTGCAATGATATATTTAACATAATAAACTGTAATATGCACTTAGACATATATTTTTTCATGTACACATGCAAATACAAGCAATATATAATCTATATACAACATACTATGTATGTTTATGTATACTGCTATTCCTGTATGAAAATAATGATATATAATTCTTATCCAATATACTGTTTATTTTTCAAGAAAGGAGTGAATGTTCAAAAGTAATACCCATATAGGGAAAGTAATGCTGAAAAGTCAAATGTAGACAAAAGGAATTATACAGCTTTACCCTCCTGGCTCATCATCGGAAGTAGTTGTAATAAATTCTCAGGAACATACGTGCCCATGCATGGGATGGTTAGGCTGTTACTGGCCGTGGCCTTTCACATAGCACTTAATGAAAAGTGCCTTCCCTATATCACTGCTTCTCCTTAAATCTCTCTGAGTTCCAGCAGTATGGTCTTTCTGGATCAGGGTAGTTTAATAACAAGGTAACTTGAGGGGATATTACACACCAACAAAGGAGGAACAGAGCAGTAGAAAAAGCATTTAAATACATGCTAATAAAAGTGGCCTCCTGTCCATCTAGAATGAGCTGTTTACTTATGAGAGAGTGGAAAGAAAATGAGCGATTTCTAATCTGGGTCAGAAATGAGACTGTGGTTGAGGAAAATGATGCCTATTATCTGCTTGTGGAAAATGACCTTTGAGTTATCGACCTGCGCCTCCAGATGACAATGATTACCATTATGTCCTCCTGGATCTTAGAAAAGTTATAAATCCCTGCAGATGGTTATTGTTGCTTTCTGTACTTTGTGAGCCAGAATCGTATGTTTTCTTAATGACCCAATGCCAAGCCAAGGTGAATTGCTTTTTTCAGTGCAGTCTCAGGTTTCATAGATGATTGTTTTATGAATCTCAATGACTTTTGCAACCATCTAATCCTAGCTTATTGCTGTGGACCCTGCAGTGGAATCTTCACCAGTTTACAGCCTGTGTGAATCATCACAGCTTCTACCCATCACAATCTGTGGCTTACTCTGATAGACTTTGCATCTCTCTGACAAACACACACAAGGGGAACCCCAAGAGAAGATTTATTTTTGCTCATGGTTTCAGGGGTTTCGCTCACCACGAGGTGACATCCAGAGGAGAACCATGCCTCTGAACCCAGTCCGGTGAACAAGTTAGATGAGTCAAATTTATAAGTCATATGATTAGTTTTAATACAAATAATTTTATGCCTGAATTAATGTTATTAAAATAAAACTTCAGTGCAGTGAAAATACTAGTTTATCTCATTTGCTCTTTCTTATTTACTTATTAATTTAAAATATTTATGTTTTTTGTTTTTTTGATTTTAGTTGTGTGTGTTCATGTATGCCTCTGCAGGTATATGTGCAGGTGAGTGTGGATACCACAGAGGCCAGAGGCAGCGGAGACCCGGAAGTTCAGTGTTAACCTGTGCTGGGAACTGAACTCAGGTCTTTCTGAAGAGTAGCAATAGCTTAGCCACTGACATATGCTTTTTTCATATTTTGTTGTTCAGAAACACTTCAATGAACATGGAGTGAAATAGATAGAGTCTGGATATATAGAGTCTTAGTTTGTAAGAAACTAGACAAGTTGATGATAGCAAGGCATTACTTTTAAGAGTAATCATTGATCAATAGTATTTAATGCTCCTAGTGTCTGTCTTGAATTTCTGGAGCCTGTATTATATTTCTTTGTGAAGTTTCCCCTATTTATGCAGATATATTCTTTTTATTGATGACTTTAATTTTATTTTAATCTCAGGGAAAAGAAGACTGCTATGATATTCAAATAATCCAGAGTTAAATCCATTTTTTTCTGGTTGACTTTTATATAATATTGCTGAGGTAGATTAGTGTAAGGTTGATGTGTATCATTTAAATATATGAATACTATTGAACTAAACATGTACCCGAGCACAGAGAATGGCTATAAATTAGTTTAGTATAATTACATTTGTAAGAATTACTTTAGTGGTTCTGGGTGCTCAGAGAACACTTGAACAAGTAAGACATTGAGTCTGATTGTGTTGATCAATGTGCCCCTTTTCCATCTATTGTGTGTATGTATGTGTGTTGCATATGTGTGTGTGTGTTCATGTGCATGTTTGAGCATATGTGTGTGGATATATGTAGGGGGCAGGGGAAAACCTCAAAAATTGTTCTGGTAGGTGACATCTGCCATTTAAAAATATGTTTTAAATATTTTCAAACAATATTTTTTGTTGGCTTTCGTCCCTCACCCAAATTTCTTTTAGATACGCCCCCTTTCTACTATGGACTTTCATGTTTTCTATCTCAGTAAAAGGGAACAATGGAAGAAAACCAAACCAAATCAAACCGCCACTCTCCCTCCTGCAAAGAACATAAAGCATATGGAGACCAGACAAGAAGAGGCACATTTTGAATTAAGGCCCACTGCATGAGATGGAAACCTTACCTGACACAATACTAGTCTTAAAAAAAAAAGAAAAAGAAACAACAGAAATATTCCTAATATTCTGCTATACTCACAGATCAGTGCTTATTCAGCCATCATCAGAGAGGCTTCCTCTTGCAATAGATGCGAACAAATGCAGAAACCTAACACACACACACACACACACACACACACACACACACACACAAACACACACACACAGATAGAGAGAGACATAGAGAAATACAGAGGGACAGAGAGAGACAAAGACAGAGAGACAGAGGGACAGAGAGAGACACACTGAGAGGAGAGAGAGAGAGAGAGAGAGAGAGAGAGAGAGAGAGAGAGAGAGAGAAAGAGAGTTTAGAACACACAATCCTAAACTAAATGAGATGTCTCCATTAATTGCCTCCCCTTAGAGGTCAGAGAACCCCATAAAAGAGGTAGCAGAAGGAATTGTGGAGACAGAGGGATAGAGGACACCAGGAGAGTGTAAAACAGCTAAGAAAAGCTCATATGAACTTACAGAGACTAGAACAGCAAGCAAATGTCCTACACGGGTCTGGTCCAGGTTCTCTACACATATACTATAGCTTTCAGTTTAGTACTTTTATGGGACTTCTGAATGTGTAAATGAGTAGGTTTCTGATTTTTGTGCCTTTTCTTGAGGCTCTTTTTATTTTTCTGTTGGCTTGGCTTTCCAACTTCAATACGATGTATTTTTTTGCTGTTGTTGTTGTTTTATCTTATTATATTTTATTTTGTTATGTTTTAGTGTTGTCTCTTAGTGTAGAGCTGTGTGTATACACATCATAAGTTCTACATTTAAACAAGAAGTCATTTGCAACTGATAGCCACTGGATCTAGGGATCTAGGAATCCAGGATCTTGATGAGGGAATCAGGTGGGAAGGAATGAAGAAAGAGTGGAGGGAGGGGAAGCAATATTCAGATTAATTACATTATATGAAAAAAAAAAACCCTCTGTTTAATAAAACGGGACAGGGAACCACATTTTTGTTGGTCTTGAGAAAGAAGTCTGCCCTGAAATGTCATGAATATACCCAGTGACACTCCATTAAAAAAAAAGAAAGAAAGAAAGAAACATTCTCTTTTCCAGAAGCTATTAATTGCTAATAGTTTCTTGTTTAGTTGTCATACTTTGTGCTCACTTTTCCTTCTCTGGATTTTGTCTGGTTTTAACTTGTACATGCTGCCACAGTCTGTGAGTCTCCAGCATATGTGCATCAATCAGGCACTGTCTGGAAGACACTGCTTCCTCGGAGCCATCCACCAACTCCAGTTCTTACACCCTTTTCTTCTCTTCTTTGCATAAGTCCTGGAGTCTTGGAGCAAGGAATGTGATACAGTTATCCTATGTAGGGCTGATTGCTCCTAAATGTCTCACTGTCTGCACTTTTTCCAGTTGTGTGTCTCTGTTAATTCTCATTTACTGCAACAAGAAGTTCTCTGATGAGATCTGAGCAAAGTACTAATCTATGGGCATAGCAGTATTTTATTAGCAGTTGTTTTATTGTTATGTTTGTTTACCAGAATAATAGGAATAGACTTTCCCCTAAGATATGTGATCAAGCTAATCTGAAGTTCTTGGCTTCATTAAGAGTTGTCAGGTATAGGTTGCATCATTTAATCAAAAGGTGACTGGTTACTTCTATAATATTTGTGCCACTATGTTCCAATATATCATGTAGGCAGGCCACTATTGTAGCTCACAGAGTTTGTAGCTGGGTGAAATTGATAAATACTTTTCTCCTTCCATGCCAAGTATTGTAGCCGCCATCACCATGAACACTAGTCAATAGGAGCTTCTAGTTGGACACCAACTTTATTTCTCCATATTCAATGATGTAAGTATGTGCTGCCTTCAGCAGTTTGTCTTACTGTCAGCATGTGGAGGCGGTAACCAGTAGTATTAGTAATAGCCTGTAATGTCTAAGAACAGTCTGTGGGAACTCTTTGGCCAGTGGCTCAAAAGTATGTAATCCATTTCTGGCAACATTTCTTGGATTTTACTGGGAAGCATGTAATGTCTAGGTGGGACATTGTCTCCTCCATGTTATTGTTTCCTTATGTAAATTCTTCTTATAAATGTATATATTTTAGGAAGTTAGTAGGTTTTTATTCAACTTTCCAAAAGGTTGTTGGTGTTGGTTTTCCCTTCCCAGAGTCACCCTTTTACTCTGCCTTCCCATCACAACCTTATTAATCTTCCTGTTCTAATGTCCCCTTTATCCACTTACAAAGCTATATTCTATTTCCTCTTTTTTCCTGGTCCCTTACTAGTTACCTAACCTCTCTGGCCGTTCTAAATAGAACATTCAATCTAAAGTTTAAAAACATACATTCAAATATAAGAGAAAACTTGTAATGCTTGTCTTTTGGGGTTTAGGTTACCTCACTTAAGATAATTATTTCTGTCTGCATCCATTTACTTGCAAATTTCATTTTTCTTAACAGCTGAATAATATTCCTTTCGGTAAATACAACACACATTTTCATTACCCATTCATGAGATGGTAGGTATCAAAACTGGTTTTAATCTCTGACTATTATGAATAGAACATGCATGAGCAAGTATCTATGTAATAAGAGGCAGGGTCCTTTGGATACTTGCCCAGTATGGTAGAGCTGGATTTGTGGTAGATCTATTTTCAGCTGTTTGAGGAACCTCCACACTTATTTCTATAGTGGCTATATCAGTTTGCACTCTCTTCAGAAAAGAAAAAAATCTTCCCCTTTCCTTGTATACTTGTTAGCATCTACTGTCATTTGTCTTATTAATCTTGACCACTCTGAGTAGGCTAAGATGAAATCTCAAAGTAATTTTAATTTGTATTTCCCTGATGGCCAAGGATGATGAGCTCCCTTTTAGTGTTTCTCAGCCATTGAGTTTTATCTTTTGCAAACTCTCTGCTTAGTTCTGTATCCCGGTTTTAATTGGGTTATTTGTTTTCTTGTTCTTCAGTTCTTTTTTGAGTTATTTGTTTATACTGATCTTCTGTTAGATGTATAATTGATAAAGATACTGATCTTTTGTTAGTTGTATAATTGGTAAAGGTATTTTTCCCAATCTATAAACTGCTTGTGTGATTTTAGCCTGTGCTGTACAGGTAATTTTTAGCTTTTAAAGTCCTTTATAAATTGTTGGTCTTAATACCTGTGCTATCTATTGGTATTTTCTGTTTGGAAAATCCATTGTTGTGCCAGTGAGTTAGAGCCCATTTTCTAGTTTCCCTTTTGTCAGATTCAGGGTCTTTGGTCTTATGCTGAGTCCTTGATTCATTTGGAGTTGAAGTTTGTGCAGGGTAATAGATGTAGATCTATTTGATTCTTTTCCATGTAATCATCTAGTTTGGCCAGGACCATTTATTGAATGGACAATGCTGCTTTTCTCCAGTTTGTATTTGGTTTCTCTGTCAAAATTTAGATGTCTGTAGGAGTGTAGACTTATGTCCAGATCTTCAGTTCTGTTTCATTCAGTGTGTCTGCTTTTGTGCTAATATCATGGTCTTTTTATTATGATAGCACTGTAGTACAACTTGAACTTTGAAATGGTGATACTCCTGCATGTTGTCTTTTTTCCGAAGTTGTTTAGCTAACCTGTTATTTTTTATGTCTACATACAATGTTTAAGGTTGTTTTTCAATTTCTGTGAGGAAATGTGATGGAATTTTTATGTGGATTGCATTAAATCTGTAAATTGTTTTGGTTAGATTACCATTTTACCATGTTAATCCCACTGACCCATGAGTACAGGATATCATTCCATTTTCTGATATCTTCCTCAGTTTCTTTCTTCAGTGCCTTAATGTCTTGTCTTTCACCAGTGTGGGGAAACAGAGAGAGAAGGAGAGAGAGAGAGAGAGAGAGAGAGAGAGAGAGCGAGAGAGAGAGAGAAAGAGACAGAGACATAGATGTAGACAGATACTAAGATAGAGACATAGACATAAACAAGAGCTATTGTTAAAGGAACTGCTCCCTATTTCTTTCTTAGAATGTTTGTATTAAGGTTACTGATCATTGTGTATTAATTATTTATTATACTTCTTTGAAAGTATTTATCAGCTGTAGAAGTTTTCGGGAAGACCCTTTTATGTATAGAATCATATGATTTAACAGTAAGAATATTTGACTTCTTTTCCTACTTATGTCCCATTGCTCTTCAATTGTCTTATTGATCTAGCTAAGTATGGAGAGAATGGACTTCCTTGTTGTCCCAATTTAAATGGAAATGCTTTGAGTTTCTTTCCATTTAGAATGATGTTGGCTATGAACTTGCTGTAAATTCCTTTTATGGCTTTGAGATATGTTCCTAGTATCTCTAGGAGTTTTATAATAAAGGGATGTTGTATTTTGTCAAAGACCCTTTCTATATCTAAGGAGATAACCATGTGATTTTGTCTGTTAGTCTGTTTATGTGATGGATTGCATTTATCGATATATATATATGAACCATCCTTGCATCACTGGGATGAATCCAACATGATTATGATGGATACTCTCTTGGGTTTGTTTTTTTAATTGAGTTTGCATGTATTTTATTGAGTATTTTTGCATCTGTAGTAATAAAGGGTATTGGTCTGTAATTTTCTGTTTTGTTGAATCTTTGTGTGGTGGTTTTACTATCGGAGTATGGAAACTTCATCAAATAATTTAGAATTGTCTCTTCAGTTTCTATTTTGCAGAATAAGTTGGGGAGTATTGGCATATAAATCTGTAGATGTTAGTCTCCTAAATATTATGGAATGAAATTAATCTTTTCTGGATGATAATAAATAAAATGTAATTAACATAAGATAGACAGGGCTAGAATGTAGCTCAACCCGCAGAGTCTTGCCCAATATTTACAAAGACCTAAGTTCAACCTTCAGCATCACATAAACTGGGTGTTGTGATGTATTCTTGTAGTCACAGGACTCAGGAGGAGAAGGATTACAGAGAATAATCCCAGGGTATACTTGGCTAAAGAGCCAGTTCAGGAATAGTCTGGGCTACATTAAGTCCTCATATTTTGTTGAAACTGTCCTAGTTAGGGTTACTATTTCTGTGATGAAACACCATGAGAAAAGCAACTTGAAGAAGAAAAGGTTTCTTTGGCTTGTACTTCCATATCACTGTTCATCACTGAAGGAAGTCAGAATAGGAACTCAAGTTAGGCAGGAAACTGGAGGCAGGGGCTGATGCAGAGGCCATGGAGCAGTGCTGTTGGGTGGTTTACTCTCTATGGATTGCCTATTTTCTTATGGAATCCAGGACTACCAGTCCGGGGATGACCTCACCACAATGGGCTCCTCCTCCATCAATCACCAATTAAGACAATGCCCTACAGGTTTGTCTGCATTGGTTTTATGGAGGCATTGTCTTAATTAAAGTTCCCTTGTCTCAGATGACCTTAGCTTGTATCAAGATGGCAAAAAACTAGCCAGCATTAAAGCAAACCAAAACAAACAAAAAAAGCCAAGGCGAGTGATTTTTGTTTAATTCTAAAGATGAGTCTTTTATTTTTCCCCCAGAAACTAAATTCCAAGGCTGACTTGGAAAATACTACAAACCTTTTTCTATAGCATTGTTGTTTTTTTGTTTTATCTATTTTTCTATGTCTAACATTTTTCCATCTTACTTAGAAGCTAGTATGATATTTTTCCTCAGTGTAACTTGAAAGAGCAGATATGATGGAAATCTCTGAAAAGAATTTGTTTTCCTGTCCTTTTGGACACTACCAACATTTGGCTCTCTGGTTTGTAATAATTACCACAGTACATCAGGTGTTGGCACAGTCTCTTCTGTGGCCATTTGGATTGTCCCACTTGCTCTTCAAACAGAAATGTGAATTTTCATACAAACATTTCTTTGGGGCTTGTGATGACAGTATTGAAAACTGTTGACCTCAATGTCAAAGAAAATTCATTATTAAATGAAAACATCTAGTCATGACTAATATTCACAATATTGAAAATGTGTTCTGTAAAACTACTTTACTGAGTTGAGTGCTTCAGAAAAGCTGCATGCACGGTAAACATAATTTTTTTCCACGACAAAAAAATGTATACGGTAACCAGATTGGCACAGTTTGAATTCATTTCATGTGAATCCAACAGTTTAAAGCGATGCCCTTTTCTTTAATTCGTGTTTTTTTAAGCCAATAAGATGGTGGTCATATCCTTCTGCAAAGAAGGAAGTAGAACCATCTGATATCTCTGATTTCATATAATCTCCTTGACGCTTGGATCATCTCTGGATGGGAGAGGAAGCCTGGTTTTCTTCTTGAAATTCAGTATTTCCCCAGAGCCTGACAGACTAGTTCCTGGCACTCAGTCTGTCAGCCTCGATTTATGCATTAACCAATCCCACTTTGTTCCAAGAAAATGATTAAATTGCCTAAGTCATAATTTCATTTGGGTTTAACGATTTAAACTATGCTGTCACTCGTGTCCTTGTCATTCAGATAATTTCACAACTATCTAATGTTATGTATTGTCATGTTTTCTGTTTTAAAATCAAGTACTATGATGTTGTCTCTGCCCTCTAGGAGCTTATAATCTTAAGATGTTTTTTTCTTCCAGAAAGCTTGTAAATATCTATGCATTTTGAATTTTGCTTTAGTCTTTCCCCAAAGTTTTATCTCCAAATATTTTATCTTTAATTGGAAGAACAAGATGTCGTATCAGTATATGTAATGTGCGTTTATGTGTGTATACATGTATGCACATGTGTGTGCACAGATGTGTGTGTGTGTATGTATGTATGTGTATATATCCTTGAGAACATGCATCTGCCATACCAGTAAGCACACATACATATGGGAGGGGATAGGATTTTGATAGGCTATGCACTTGGCTTGTTCGATCATGAAGAGATGGTAGTAACATTTTTACAGTGCTCTATTAATAATTTGAACTCAACTCAATGCTTTGTCCAGCACATCAATCTTAATCATAGAAAAGTTGAGAACACAGGAGATACCTTTCCCTTTCTGACCACAGACTAGCTAGATATCAGCTTACTCCATTAGCTTCCATGTGGATGGCAGCCAGTCCTTTCTTTCCTGCCATGGAAGTATAGAGCACAAGGCACTAGTAATTTTAAACAGAAACAGGCTAGAAGTGATCTGAAAGATTTTATTTTTATCTCAGTGTCTTTTCAAACACAGCCATCTTCAGAGTGCACACATTATTGATAACTGTCATACCTGTCTTTCTTTCTAAACAAGTCACCTTCATGCAGTTTGCACTTGAAGGTCCCGGGGGAATATCCTCTTATCCCTGTGCATGTGATAACCTACTTGCTGCTGAGGCTGTCTTTGGTAAGTTTATTTATCCTTTTCCCCACTCTGACATTCCTAGCTCCAGCTGCCAGGATAGGCCTGGTGCCTTTCTCAGAGTGGATTAGTTTGCATTCTACAGGATTAAAAAGGTTTAGGGAGCAACTGAGAGTTGGCAAAAAGAGCCCGAGTTGTTTAGAAATGTCAAAAGAATAATGGCTGCCAGAGTTCTGAGGGAAGAAAATGGAAGGATGATGGAGGTACCTTTAAGTCAGGTTCTAGCAAACAAAATGGTGAGAAAACAGCAGCCAGGACCTTTTAGAAAACAATCTTCTTATATGTTGAGAAAGGAGGAGGGTGTGGTGAAGCAGACAGAGAATGATGCTTTTTGACAAGGAGTTGAGAATTTTCAAATCGGACAGTTTCTGGCATCATACTCCAGACTCTTCTGTTCCAGTCAATCTTGCAGAAACCAGCCCTAGGAGAAGACAAACCAGAGTAGTGGTGTTGAAGGGCACACCACCCTTCCATTACACCTGATGCTTGTATTCTGATTTCTTTGATGATTCAAAGAAGGGGGTGGTGGTGGGGCTTTTGTCTTTGATGTGCTTTCTCAGAGGAAGGGGACAGTTATCTGCTCAGAGAGAAGCCTTGATCTCCCAAAGAGTCTGTGCAGGTGACAAAGTCCATGAAGAAAGTCGATTTCAGTGCTGTCTTGCATGTGTCCAGCAATGGCCCTGAGAACAAAGAGCAGCCACTGTTTCTGAAACCCCGAAAGGCTGAGTTAGACATGAGAAGAAAATCAGAACATTTTGGTATGAAATGTACGAAAGGATTGGAAACTCTTCCACCATGCTTTCTGCCTTCACTGGGGAGCAGCCTTGAAGAGAAAGAAAGACCTGGTGTGAATAGAGACAAAAGGGATGAAAAATGGCCATGATGTTAGAAACTTGGCACAGACTTCCTTGGGGTTTGGCTCAACTTGAAGTGAAATGCTTAAGTCTGTTGGGAGACCTCCACAGGAATAACTTCTTTTCTGTTTAAAAGATGTGTGTGTGTGTGTGTGTGTGTGTGTGTGTGTGTGTGTGTGCGTGTGCGTGTGTGTCACTACACAGTTGTGGCTGTGTGGGGGTTTGGATATGTGTATGTGAGTACAGGCATTCAAAGAGGCCAGGCACATTCTATCACTGGAGCTGGACCTACAGATCACTGGGAGTTGGGAACAACACTCAGGTCCCCTCCAAGAACTCTGACCTTTGGAGTTAATGTCTTCTTTATTTTATTTTACGTTTTTATTCTTTTTTGTTATTTAATCTTTTTTTTTTTTTACCCTCCAGATTTTATTCCCCTCCTAGTCCACCCTTTGCCTGTTCCACATCCCATACCTCCTCCCTGTCCCCCTGGTTCCACGAGGATTTCTCCAACAACCTACTTCCCACCCCACCAGACCTCTAAACTCCCTGGTGTCTTCAGTCTCTTGAGGGTTAGGTGCATCTTCTCTGACTGAACCCTGACCAGGCAGTCTTTTGCTGTATATGTGTTGGGGGCCTCATATCAGGTGGTGTATGCTGCCTGGTTGGTGGACCAGTGTGTGAGAGATCTCGGGGGTCCAGGTTAATTGAGACTGTTGGTCTTCCTACAAGGTCACCCTCCTCCTCAGCTTCTTCCAGCTTTTCCGTAATTCAACCACAAGGGTCAGCAGCTTCTATGAATTGGTTGAGTACAAATATCTGCATCTGACTCTTTCAGCTGCTTGTTGGGTCTTTCGGAGGGCAGCCATGATAGGTCCCTTTTTGTGAGCGCTCCATAGCCACAGTAATAGTGTCAGGTATTGGGACCTCCCCTTGAGCTGGATCCCACTTTGGGCCTGTCTCTGGACCTTCTTTTCCTCAAGCTCCTCTCCATTTCCATCCCTGCAGTTCTTTCAGACAGGAATAATTATGGGTCAGAATTTAGACTGTAGGATGGCAACCCCATCTCTCACTTGATGCCCTGTCTTTCTGCTGGAGGTGGGTTCTACAAGTTCTCTCTCCCCACTGTAGGGAATTTCATTTAAGGTCCCTGCCTTTCACTCCTGAGAGTCAGTCTCTCACTTCCCAGGTGTCTGGTACATTCTGGAGGGTCCCCCCAACCTCCTACCTCCCGATGTTGCCTGTTTTCATTCTTTCTGCTGGCCTTTAGGGCTTCAGTCCTTTCCCTCCACTCAATACCAGATCATGATCGGCTCCCTTCCCCTGTTCAAGTTCCCACCCAGGTCCCTCCCTTCCCCCTTGTGATTGCTTTCTTCTCCCTCCCAAGTGGGACTGAGGAGTCCTCACTTGAGCCCTTTAGCTTGTTGACATTTTTGAGTTCTGTGGATTGTATCTTTGGTACTCTGTACTTTTTTTTTTGACTAACATCTGCTCATTACTGGGATCTTCTTGTATCAGTTGAGGATTGTTTTATGACCAATCATATGGCTGATTTTGGAGAAGCCACAAGCCAGCATTCTCAACTACTGAGCCAATTCTCCAGTTCTACCACCCCTTGTTGTCTTTTTTTCTTTCTGCAAAAACAAGCAGAAAGAACGGAGTTTGAAACTTCCCTATGGTTGGCTAAAGACCGATGAATCCTCCCTCAGGTATCAGATGTTAGGTAGTCAAACTTAGTATCTTTCTCCATTTATCATACAAGTAGTGTTGACTAACCCTTTGTGTGCTTTCAGGACTCAATTTACTTGTTAAACTCACATCTCTACCCTTGACAACTCATCTGAGCTGGTGACCTCTAACCTCCCCAGTGCTTCTCCGAATATGCCATGTTTCAAGGCATTGCTAAAAAAGAGATGACATCATAGTCATTTGCTTGCATTAGTGATTGAGCTGCCATTGAGATCAGAAGCCCATGTCAGGGCCATCTGTGGATGTAGCACCAATCAACAGGCAACCTATTGGAGTGCATCCAAGGTAATTACTTCTAGGAGAGAGCAGGATCCTTAGGGGATGTTCATGCGCTTCCTGTCTGAGAGCAGGGGCTGGATCTTATCCTCTCTGTAATATTCAAAGCTTCTTAGACTCTTTCTCCTGCCTCTGTTTTTTCCTTCTCCATCAGGTTCTTCCTTGTAGCTGGTGCATACCCAGCCTTGCTTTTATGCCCATTTATCCTGACTGCTCTCTTCAGATATTTCCATCTTACTTCATTATTTGCATGTGTGCATCATCAATACACAAGGAACCAAACATAGCCCAGGGAAGCCAAGGTTCTCCTACAATTTATTCATTGACTAATAATTGAGTGATAGTCTCATGCAGCCCAGATTGGACCAGAACTTGCTATCTTGGGCCAGCGTTGAACTCCCTATATCCCTCCTCCAGGGACCAGAACAGGCTTCTCTACACGTAATAATGTTACACTAGCATTTATATCAATAACTTTCAATTATGTGAGCTAAACGCGGAAGTCATATTTCCTTGGGCCATTCATAATCTTGTCCTAGATAGCTCTTTTTAAAAAAAGTGTTTCCATTTCTCCAATGCAATTAGCATTGTCCTGTCTTTATGAATCCTTATTTTCTCTCTCTCTCTCTCTCTCTCTCTCTCTCTCTCTCTGTGTGTGTGTGTGCACGCACGCGTGTGCACATGTGAGTGTGTGCTGCCATGCTGGTGTATGTGGCAGCTAGAAATTGCCAGTTGGGTATCTACCTCATTGTTTTCTACCTTGTTTGAATGTTTGCTTTTGCTTTGTTTTGAGACAGAGTCTCATTATGTAGTCCTAGATAGCCTGGAGCCCACTAAGTGCAGATGATTCTGGTTTTAAACTCATAGAGATCCACCTGTTTTTGTCCCTAAATGCTGAGATAAAATGTCTGTGCTACCATACCTGGCCTACCATGTTATTATTTTGTTGTTGTTATTGTTGAGGCAAGTTCTCTTACTAGTCTTGTAGCTTGCCATTTCAGTTAGTATTGCGTGGCAAGAAGTCCTAGAATCCACCTACCTCTGCCTTCCAGTGCTGAGGGCATAGACATGTGCCACGATATACAGGTTTCATGTGGGCTCAGGAGAGATGAACTCAATGTTCTTGTTTGTTCCCTAATCACTTCAGCCACTCCGCCACCTCCTCAGCTCCATGTTGTCTTCCTCATCACAATGGCATCTCTGTACAGCTGGGCGTTATCAGATCCAGTCTCCAGTCTACCAGTAAAAGACTTCATAGGGGAGATGACCTTCTCCCCTAAAATCACATTAGGATATAACCTGCATCACAATGGGACATTGATAGTTATAGAAACCTGGACAAATGGGACTATCTTCTGAGGGCTCCTGATGCTTCTAGTGAGTAGTAGGGTGTTCTCTGAGAAGATTCTCAAGTAGAATCATCAGCTTATAAAACCACGATCAATGGAAGAAGACTTATTTTCTGAGTCCTGAGAAACGTTCAAAAAGCATCACTCCCTTGAAGAAGAGCATGAGTGAATAATGAGAGGCAAGGGGAGAAAAAGAGAAGCTAAGGTCACCCTAGTTTGAAGCTCAGTGCAAAACTTTTCTTCTCTATAACTTCCTGCAAATTGAACAAGAGTCCGTAGTTTATTTTAACTTGCTTTCTGATGACTTGAGTCACAGGCTCCAGGTTTATGTTCCACCAGTTTTCAGATTACTGGGCCCTTAGCTGAGAGACTTAGTATAGGGGGGTGTTTGATTCAATATAATATGTGGCTTTTGGGGACTTACATAAAACCAACCAATTCCTGCATTGAACAGGGCATGTACTGGCATGCTGACCTTGACTTTACTTTCTAGAAGTTTCTGAAGAACACAGGTCTGAAGAACAGAGGTCAGTATACCACTAGCAAGAAGGGTGGAGAAGTGATCTGCACCTTCAAAACTGAAACTGACAGGATTTTAAAATGTGCTTCTAAAGTGCGTCAGCTGAGTGGCCTGCTGTCTATATTCCCACAGTGCTTTTGCCAAACAATTCAATTTACTTCCACAAGCCTTATCATTTTATCTTAAAGGTTTTAAACTAGCACAAACAGTATCAGGTTTCATTGCAGCATTTTCAAGCAAAATTGTTTTGTTGAGTCTCTTCCTCTATTGTCTCCCCCATGTGCCTTTAGATACTTCTACCCCTCCCACAAGCTGTCTCGACCGTCATACCATGTGCACACTGTTGCCCTCCCAGAGTCTGCTTCAGCACCACTTTTCCCATCTGTGGTCACTGTATTAATTACTATAGACATTTTTAACTTAATAGTTTTATTTTTGAGTATTTCATTCATGAGCATTGAGTTGACATTACTCCATCCCTTCTTCTCCCTCCAACTCCTCCAGTGACCCACAGTTCACAGCCTCTTCTATAGTTGTTATTGTTCTATGTATAAGCATGTGTCTGTATGTATATGTATGTGTATATTAACCAAATGAGTCCATTTGGCTTAGTTCCTATGTGCATGTGTTTGGGACTGACTAACTGGAATTAGACAACCTATGTGAAGCTTCTATCTGGAGGAGACTGATTATTTCTCTCTTAGCAGCTGTTTATCACCTGTAGTTCTTCATTTAGGGATGGCGTCATGTAGAATTTCTCCCATCCACATGGACATGACAAATGGTATTGCTATACTGCTTTTGTTCAGGTAGCCATATTGTTGATAGTTCATGGGTACATTATTTCTTGTAATGTCTTGGGCACACTATCTCATAGCATACTATGGGCTTTCTGGCTTTACAATCTTTTCATAGCCTATTCCATTATTTCCTGTTAGCCTTAGAAATAGAGATTGAATTATAGATGTATCACTTGGGGTTGGACACTTCAAAGTCACTTATTCTTATATTTTGACCACTTTGGAATCTCTGTAACAGTATCCAGCTATTACAAAGCAAAGCTTCTTTGATGAAACCCAGACCTTATCACACTGGGCTGAAGCATAGGATGTGTGGCACAACCTGGAGTTGGATAGGAGTCCAACAGACACCATAATAACTTCTAAGATAAATAGGATGGAGATTCATAATTCACAATTGTGGCCACGAGAGGATTGAAGTTCAGAAGGGAGAAATGAACAAAACCTCAGATCTGGTGATAGACAGGCAGTCAGATCTTGTATCTCTAGTTTTGAGTCTCACACAAAGCCTTTCTCTGTATCTGCAGATAGGTTCATGAGCTAGGACTCAGCAGTGTCCCTAAGAAGACCGAACCATGGGAGTTGGGTGCAGGTTTAAACACACGACACTAGGGCACAGTTGTGTCCTCAAGCATTCACATGAATGAGTCAAGTGATTTATAGAGGAAAAATGTTCACCATTGCACTTCTCGTCCTCCATAATATGCACATTAGCTATTGATTGTTGATGAAGTTCTGAAGCGTAAGTGGAAGGTCAGTAAATGGTACTGTTCAACATACTGCATCTAAGAAAAAATATCTTTTATCTGCTCAACACTTGCATAACACCAAATCAACCAAAAGGTTAGCATAAAGGAGAGAGGTGCTTTCCAGACCTTATACCTTACTGAGAAGCTACTGGTAGTGGATAGATAATTGCTGGTGGATGAAGAAACATTGTTTTTTACTTCTTTGTTTTGTTTTTATCATGTTGCCACTAGTAGGTTTTCCATGCTCCGATGGGTTGTCTTCCAGGCATGTACATGCACAATTAGGCAGCACTAATTGAGCTTAGAGGGTTATACAAGAAATGACAATAATTTATAAGAGATTGGGGGAGATACGGGACATTTGGAGAAGGGACATGTGGTAGATATGATTGCATTTCATTGTATAAGTACATGAAATTATTCAGAAGAAAGAAAAGTTTGTAATTAAAAAATAAATTAAATTATCTTCTTATTCTAACTATTCTTTTCTTATCTTTGTTTTTATCTAGGTTCTATATTCTTCCAAATGTCAGATTTTGACTTCAGGGGGAACAAAGAGAAAAAGAAACCACCCCAGTTCTCTTAGCAAATGATTTTGGGTTGAAGGTTTGGTTTAATTTTCTGTAGAACTGAGATTTAAAATATAAACCCAGCAAATATGAATTTGCAGGGATGTTCAGTAGTGTGTCTGAGATTTGCTATTGGCTGCTGGTGTCCAGCCACTAAATCGAGCTATTGTGTTGATCCAGAATCTATAGTTGTGAGGGCTGCCATACCAATGGGCCACAAACTAGGTGACTTAAGCAGCAGAAATGTATTGTTTCAAGGGTCCAAAGGCTGGACAGCTGAGATCAAAGTGTCAGCAGGCAACTTCTGTTCCTTTCTGAAACTGTGGAGGGAAGGATGTCTTGACTATTCTCCAGCTAGCTGCAGAAGTCAGTATTCTCCTCTCTCTACATTATCTTCTGTGGGCATCTTTCAAATGAATTCCCATCTCTTTGCTTTTGCTGGGTTACTATCTCATGGCCCAAAGGGGTGAGGAGAGCTGTGGCGGGCAGTCTGTTCTCCTCACCCCTTTGTCCTTTATCAAGAAGACTGCCTTCATGAAGAACGTTTAAGGAACTGACCCATCAATATCCACAGTCACCCTCTTGGGCAGGAATCATTGAAAGTGATATCAAAATTATTTTGTCACATTCCATTAGCTAACATGTGTGTGTGTGCGCGTGCGTGCACACGCCTCTGCATTCATGTCTATTTGTTTGTTTGCTTGTGTGCATGTGTGGAGATTTGAAGAGAATTTGTGTATCAATTCTAAGGCACCATTTTTTTTTTTATTTACTTAATTTTAGATGTGGTTCCTCACTGGTCTCAAATGCATTCCTTTGGCTAGGCCAATAATCCTGAAAGATCTGCCATCTCTATCTTCCCTGTGCTTGGACTGAATATATACAATACCACGCTCGTCCACTTTTCTCTTTTACTTTTCTTTCTTTCTCTTTTTTTCCTTTTAAGATGTGTTCTAGGATCAAACTCAGATCCTCATCCTTGCAAGGCAAGCATTTACTATTTATCTCCTCAGCTTCCCTAGCATCAGCATCTTCCCTTAAGTTTGTACCAGCATTCCATGCTGTCTATACCTGGATTCAACAGTAGGCCTGGTGAAGAACACAAGAGTTGGTAGCCAGGACGGGTACTGGAGCATGCTCTTTTGATTCATACCTTGTCTTTCATTCTGATTTACTTCCAGTGAGTACAGTGATTTACCTTTTGGGGAGTCTTTTTTCACTTTGTTCTTCATAAGCCCTTTGTTGGCTTTCTAGAAGTTATTGCCACTGAATTAGATTTTAATGGAGTTAATAGATCAGTATGTTATTTAGCAGTTTAGCCCATGATTAATCCTAGAGAAGTTGGGTGAATGCCTTACGAGAAGACTGTGAGTTCTCCAATGGCTGCGTTACTCATGTGGGATACAGAAGGACAAATCCAGAGCAGCAGAAAAAATGAGGCCAGGTGACTGGGGAGGTAGGGCTCTAGGGCTTAGCAGTTTAGAAAGAAGGGCAACATTTTTCTCAGGAGGGAGGGGCTCAGTTTTCCATTCTAGGGTCTTTGATGAGGAAAGCAGACATTAATCCTACAGAAAATAAGATGAAAATGTTACTCATGTCTGAACCATGCTTAATGATTAATCAATAGATTTGCCTTTGGATTTCCCTTTTCAGTGCACTGAATCTCAACAGTGGGCAGCTCTCTGGCTTATGCGAACCTAAGACTTACAGTTAAATTTGTTTTTCTCCCATTTCCTTACCAAATGAGAAGCTATGTAATTTCTATAATGTACTCATTAGTAAGATCCAGACCCATTAAATCCAATCCTGTTTGCACCCATGCTATCAAATACACATTAACCCCTCTTGCTTTTCCACTTTTCAGAGAAAGGAAATAGTAGTAGAAAATTCATCTGAACTTTGCTCACAAACACAGATAGCTACAATGTTCTGAAGAGTCTACAGATAATATATGAACATTTTTCTGTCTTCTCACCCTCCCATGTGTATGCTGTGTGCATGTGCACACGTGCACACACACATGAGTACAGCGTTTGTGTGTTGGTGAGAGAGAGAGAGAGAGAGAGAGAGAGAGAGAGAGAGAGAGAGAGAGAGATTTGACTGTGTGGAGGTCCCAAAGTTAATATCTGACCTCTTCCTCATTCTCCTTTGTATTCACTAAAGTGGGTCTCTTGTTCAACCCAGAGCTCACAAATTCTGCTGCTTGGTTACCCAGTTTGTCTCTAGCACCCTGACTCCACCCCATTCCCCAAACTGCTGTAATTCTCAGTGTCATCATGCCTGCCTGACTTTTAAGTGTGTTCTAGGGACCCAACTCTGCTTTCCACACCTGCTTTTTATAGTAGGCACTTTGTCCTCTGAACCATGTCCTTGGCTGTCATGTATATTTTTCCATCTACCAGTTCCCTGAAAAGCTGGAGAACCTGCCCTTCTGGTTGTGATGTCATCACTTTCTTTTCCACCATGGATATAGCAAGTAGCACACCTGTCCTTTAGTGGTGCCTTTGGGAGACAGAGCTAATTTTTCATTCTAGGTACCTGAAGCTACAGGCTACATTGAAAACAGTGAAAACAGCCTGCAGTTCTAGGTTACACTGACATAGATAATGACTTAAAATTCCCCTGAGCTTAGATTTTTTTTTGTGCTTGTGAGTCTTTAAATTAGCTTTCATTATTTCAGCAGGTCTCTGCCTTTTTAGTTTTGAAAGTCTTAGTTTACGAATAAAACCAGGGCACCAAAGTTCTTTGCTTTTAAGGTAACAAACCCTTCAGAATGGGAGGTATAAAGGTATTAGTGTTAGCTGGGAATTACAGTCAATGAATATAGCATTGCTCTGAGGTGAATTAAAGAAGTCAAGCATGATTTGATTTAAGCCACAATGTCTTTAGTTCGTACCAGAATGAATCCATGCCAGAACTGGCAAGGACTTGGGGAGGAGAAAATCACTGTGGAGTGTGTGTAACTGCACTACATGAAGGAGGGATATATGAAACACTCTGTGAGGATCCATCCGGACTCTGGTCCTGTGAAGGGGTTTAATGTTTAGTATCTTACACAGTGAGTCTCAGCCAAGGAGAATTTCTACCAGCAACAAAATTAGGGTCATGAGCAGCAAATATTATTTGTATTACTTATAACCACAGACTTGAAAAGGACTAAGAAGTCATCAAAACCTGCCTGTCTTCTCTTGGAAAGAAGGCCTTCCTTGCAGAATGCAGAGGACACTTAGCTATCTGAACCTGTTTCAAAGGTTACAGGCAACTGAATAAATCATTACCCCTGCTTAACAACATCTGCAGCTAGGACACACATTCACAGAAATAACATGCCTTTAGAACTAGCTGGGATTCTTTCAGTTTTTGCTGGAAGAAATAGGGTAATTCATATTGTTCATCCAAATACTAATAGCTCTATAGCAAAAGAATTCATTACACAGTGAAGGCACTAGCTTGGAGAGTATTTCTTGGTAGAAGTGCTCTCATCCCTGACTCTATGTTCTGCAATCTCAAATTGTATTGTCTCAAAGACACTCTCATCCCTCTGGACAGCCAGTCTGCACACTAGATGGCAGTAATAGCCCAGTTTCAGAATCCCTTTTGGTTTTCCCCTCCCCCTTCCTCTTCTAGCATAATCTTTTCTTGTCCATAGCAATAGAGAATAAAAGATGCAAATAAAATCCCTTTATTTTGTACAAGGCTCATTCAGAAAAGCTGATATACAATTAAAATGATCAGGAAATAAATATTTTAAACAATATTGAAAACTTCAGGCATGGTGGGTTTTCCTTGGTGGTAGGGGAAGGTCTCTGATTCATTTCTTTGTTTGTTATTCTTTTTCAGACATAGTTTAATTACCAAAAGAGGCTTCTTGAGGCCCAAGGTCTAATCTTAAATGAGACGATAAAAATGTATTTTGGATGGAGTAGGAGGTAGGAGTAATCCAGGCAGGCCAGTTGCTTTTTTCCTCAAATCCTGTGCTTCTCTAGCAGATTGACTATGCCTTTATACAACATTAATCTGGATTTCCTAGACACTCAACAGTCAGATGCAAGCTCAGAGATGCATAAGTATTGCTCATTAACAGTAAGTAAGATACTGGAAACAAAAGTATAAACCAAACCAAAGGCTCCTGACACAAGTAGGCCCCTTTGGACTGTTTGTGTAAAATTTAAATCTGTATTGGTGAACTGGAAAGAGAGAAATTCTATTTCTGTGAAATGTTCTCAGGCAGCTAATCTAGGCCTCTAGAATGTCCTATCTGAGGTCAACTTTCAAAAGAAGTCTCTATTCTTATTGGAGATAATTTATGCTGTTACCGAAGCAGTAAGAACATAAAATATTTATACTGAAATAAATATGTTAAACTTAAATTAGATGTTGCAGCTATGGCCTTTTCTTCCTCCCAACCACAGACTTGGCTTTGTATTGGAATGCCCAGGTGGGCACTATGCTCCCATTTCCAGCAAATTCTGCAATCATCTCTTAAAGGGTGCTACCGAGATAACCTAAGCAGCATACTAAAGAACAACTCAAATCCACGGGCAGACATGAATTTTTTACTTGTCCTGCATGTGAAAATGATTAATGCATTATTTTTAGATACTGTCTTTCCTGGGCTATCAAGGTCATCTGTAGACTCCCGGACAATGGGTCAAGTCTTGAGAGGCTGGCCTAATAATCCCTGCTGACAGTTTCTTGGACAATATTGCAGTCCTTTAAGTAGATGCATTTTCCTGCTTGGAAAGAACTGTGAAAACCATTTTTTTTTATTCCTTCTAAATTAGTTAGCTACTCACTTATCTGACTTGATCACAACTCATTAACTTTGATCAGAAGCAGGGCATGTGCAGGAGTGTTGCTATGGCCACCTTCTGTCTTCCTGGAGCCTCTGAATCATTCTACACTGAGAAGCATAGAACTAGCCTTTCAATGTAACAAATGTACCTCGCTTGCCTTGTCCTGTGTCAGTGATGTTTCCAGACCATCTAGGGCTCAGAGAAGAAAACTCAGTTATAGCACTGTGAAGGGAAGACTAGACTTTTAGATCATTTACTCAAGAATACAGATGGGAAATCATTTCTAAGAATGTCCTTCAATTCAATATGAGATATTATAGCAAATCCCGTGCCTTTAGGTTGTCATCTGTATTGGTTCATGTCTGATGTAGGTATACTGTACTGTGTATACCTTTATCATATAGAGAATATGGACCAATTTTAACAAACAATCATCAGGCATAATATTGAAGTGGCAATTTCTAGAATTTAATGGGTAGTTCAATGTGGAAGGACATAGGGAAGATTTGGCTAGTCTAATGCAGGAAGTAAGAAGTACATTCCAGAACTTATGTTCAAGTAAATATTTTGCAAAATAGATGGGTTTCTATGCTCAGCACATACCAGCAATTCTAAATAGCCTTCTTTCTCAGTTCTCCTGTAGTGCTGTCTAAACAGCAAAGGCTGCAATGGTCCCATCCTATCTCAAGGCTTTATATTACTACCTAGTTTTGAACATTATAAATCATAACAAAACAAAAGCATTACAGGTAATTATCTTGTTACTATAATTGCTCCCAGAGGCAGAGTTCTGTCCTTCCTTTTGTTTTCACTTGGAGATTCTGTGATTTTTTACTCATTGATTATTGAAAATTTTGTTGCCTTTATTATATCCCGCAATGAACTATTCTATATTAATTGGGCTTTAATTAAAATTTTGACACAACAATTCCTTCAATTACTCTCTACATATAGCATCAGAAATTAGTGAATAGCTCTCTACACATAACATCAGAAATTAGTGAATGGCACAGAAATTCTTCAAATGAACGAACCCAAAACTTCTTGAAAGAGTCATCTCTGTTTGTGACATTATGACAAAGAAACATCTGTCAAGGGAAAATGTCACAATGTTATCACCAGAGCTGATGGGAGTTGAGAAAGCCCTAAGCAAGCAGCTCATGGTGTCTCAGATGAAATGGCATGGTTTCCAAATATCTTTGTGATCATGAAAAAGATCAATTCTTCAGCTTTCAATAACAAATAGGAATAGTAACTAGTTTTGCTTGCATTTTATATCTGAGATAGCTACACAAACATGATCCAGAGTTAAAGCCTGGATTTTTGAAAGGAAGCATCCTAAAATCTTAGTCCTGACTCCACAATGTACTCCACCCTAGGCTGGAACCCATGACATTGGTTCAGTTATCTATTAAGACTTAGTTTCCCAATCTGATAAATTTATTTCAAATAGTATAACAGCTGAGCATGAAGTGTGCTTTACCAGATATTACCACAACTGAAGATGCACAAAAGTCTCTCAGTGCTTCCTCAGCTACTCCATTGCATGTGGAGTTCCATGTATACAGCAAGTTCCCTGGGCCAGTCTAGTGAGCAGTCAACAATGGGGTTATTAGGTTTTACACAAATGATCATTCCAGTTCTTTTCATTCTTTGTCTTTCTTTACTTCCTTGCACCCAAGTTCTAACTGTTTAGTCTAGTGTGGTTTTTTACACATTGTTCATGTCCTTCCATTAACACACAAATTTATGACTTTGTATAACTTATACAGGTGATATAATTTTCTAGAAAAAAAGAAACAGCAAAAGAAGTCTAGACTGAAGTCAGGGAAGTTCCCATAGGAAGGTAGGGTAGCTTGGGATAGTTTCTCAGAGAAGGATTAGTGTGAGGACTGCAGAACAGGCAACACATCCAAGCATGGATGAATAAAGGACTGAGCAAAGGAATGGGCAGGTAGGTGTGTTGTGGATAGCCCTGGTACTTTTTGTATTCTGCTAATTATGCCCTTCTGGGAGGGGCTTCAGACAAGGAGTGAGTTACACCTGTAACTTCTTGTGAACCAATCCCCTAATGAATAAAGAAGCTAATCACTGGGCATGTAGGAGGGACTTCTGGATTAGAAGGTAGAAGAGATGGATTAGAAGGCAGGAGACAGAGAGAGAGAGAGAGAGAGAGAGAGAGAGAGAGAGAGAGAGAGATGTTAGGAATAGGGACAGCAGATAGGTAAGATGTAGCTACTAGAGTCTCCTGGTATCATGGCGGATCTGCAAGGATTCACCACCAGAAGAATTAGATTTTGATAAGGCTTACAAGATTAGGTTGTAGTTGTTGCACCCAGAGATTGAGTTACTATTGTTTCTGAGATAAATTTATGTTGTGCTTTTCTTCACACAGTGGCTCGTCTGGGTTCCAGAAAGAAAGGTACAGCAGCAAAGTGTGGGTTTGCCTGATGTGCACCACAGAGGCCATGGGGTTACTGAAGCTGGTGTGGTAGCAACCTGCCAAGTGGGAACCTAGAGAGCTGGGTGGAGACATCATGGAGCTCTGACTCAGAGCTCCAGGAGATAGAAGCAGGTTGGTCATTGCTCACCAGTGCATGGCTGGCCAGCCCACCAGGGCTGAGAGAACCAGGGCATAGCATGGGATCATGCTGTTCTATTCCTTCTCTTTTGATATCTCCCACAACATAGGTGTGTTGGGAGAAATCTGAAATAAGGGTGAAGTGCTGATCATAGACAAGCTGGAATGCAGAGCAGAGCTATTGACTAAAACCAGAAGCCACATGGGACTGGAGAGTGAGAGTGGGACTGAAGTGTGTGTGTGTGTGTGTGTGTGTGTGTGTGTGTGGTGTGCTCATGACTAGAATTCATGTTCTAGTTAGAGTTACAGGCCATTCATATAACAAAATCAACATGTATATATTTCATCAGATCCTACTTTCCTGCATCAAGCCAATATAGTTCAGGTTAAGATTCTGTATATATACACATCTATAATATAGATGCATTTGTACTCATGTAAAGACATGGATGTATGTTCTTATATTCCATGCCTGTGCATATTTACAATATTAAGTCACTTAAATGACAGAATAAACTCTGCAAAACACACCTTGCCATGATTTTGTCATTTTTGTCAACATCATGGAGTCTCTCACACAGTCCTAGATGACACATATATGCTCCTCCATGTGACCTCTTGATGCAGGGCAGACAACCAATAAGCATTAGCTGGAAGAGCCTGATGCAAACTGCAGGCATTTTTATTCTAAACTCACTTTACTAGTAGTAGGTATGTACTCTAATAACCAAAACCACTGAATCCATTTACCAGCAATGTATTATGTATTAGCATTATATAGAAGTGTTTACTATTCAGTTTTCTATGCTGCTCATTCACATGGCTCACCTGGTTGTGTGCTCTTCATCTATATATCACCATAGGCTGTGAGAAATACATCACATTACATTACTATGTCAGATACACTATCACTGGACATAGGATTTCTTCAGCTGCGCTATAATTTTATGGGACCCTCGCTGGGCACTAGGTATGCTGTTGACCAAAATTTCATTATGTGTGCTAGAGACTCAAAACAGTATTTTAGGAAATAATAGCTGATTTGTAATTGAATTATAGTAATAATAACTGGCATTAATTCCACATGGGCTAAGTATTTTATATATGTTACCCAATACCATTAAAGCCTATTAGAAATGAAAGAGAAAGAATAACACTAGGGTCAGAAGGGATTAGGATCAAGAAAATCAGCCAGCAATCTGTTGGCAAAATCTAAATTCATATTGATGGAGTACTCTAGTTTGGGTCAAATGGGAGTGGGACCTGGAAAGGGAGAAGAATGTGTGGGGAAAAGTATTAGAGACTGAGAAATGGATTTCCAAATAGAAGAGCTTTTAGGGTGTGATGGGAGATTGTGGTGGATGGATTTTAGGACCTCAGAAACTGTAGGGATGAAACAGGCTCTAAATGTTGCAAATAGCCTTGTGTTTGTTATGATATGTTAGATATTAGCATCTTACTTTAGGTGTCTGTGCACTGCTTCAAAAAGAGTACTTGATTACTTACTCATCTCTGGCTCTGGGACCTATCTCAAGTAGCAAGCTCCCTGCCTTATCTCTGAGTGTCTTCCCATTTTTTCCAAGCAGGTGAGAGAGAGGATGGAATTTCATGCTAGCTCACTTCACTCAGATCAGACCCACAACTATCTCCTTCCCAGAACTAGTTACCATGGCAACCAGTGTCTCTAGTAGTTTTGCTCTCTGTCATTTTTTCTTCTGGGAAGAACAAGTTAGTTGGCACATACTGGATGGAGAAGCATCTTCCCTGAGTTCTGCATTTGACAAGTTGGCTCTACTAAAGATAAATGAGCCAGGATCTTAGATACTTTCTTCAAAACATGCAAAATGCAAAAGCAATCTATTTAACAGCATCAGTGATGAAGTTGACATTGTATTACTGTTTGTTATTATTAATTATTATTGTTATTGGTGCTGAGTGTTGAACTCAAAGTCTTGTACACATTAGGTACCTGCTTTTCTATTGAGCTGCACTCTTATTCCCAACATGGAATCTGTGGATTGATGAAATCAGGAAACTGTCCTGACAACCTCCCCAAAACGTGGTCCACACTGAGATAATGATTCATTTTTCTCAAATCTTCCATTCTTTCTTCCTTATTGTACTCCTCACTTGACAAGCTCAGGTAGGAAGAATGGCCGTTTTACACTTTCCTGACATTTAGATAAGGAAGTTGGGAATGTGAAGATTTCAGAGGTGACCTAGATGTGGAAAGAATACTTTCCCCAATGTTATTATCTCTTCTCTTCCTCCTCTTCTCTCCTCTCCATTTTTTCCTTCCTTCCTTCCTTTCTTTCTTTCTTTCTTTCTTTCTTTCTTTCTTTCTTTCTTTCTTTCTTTCTTTCTTTCTTTCTTTCTTTCTTTCTTCCTTCTTTCCTTACTTTCTTTCTTTCTTTTCTTTCTTTCATATATATAGTATTCTTTGATCACATCAACACTCCAGTACTACTTGTCCACTCAAAACCCAGTGCTATCCTTCCTCTTTCCAGTTGCCCCCTCTTAACTTACCATTTTTACAAATAAAGTCTAGTTTCTACAGATGGAGGAAAACATGGAATGTATCTTGTGACTCTGGTAACTTTCATATAACGTGGTTATTTTCTGTACCATTCACTTTCACACATATGACACAATCCTTCTCTTCTTTATTGGTGAATAAAACTTCATTGCTTTTGAAGAAGAATACAAATTGTTTCGAACCAATTCTATGGTAGACGTCACATGAAAAGATGGGTGGGGGAGCTCCCTCATAGAAGCAGGGGAGGGGGAATGGAATAGGGAGTTTCCAAAGGGGAAAACATTTGAAATGCATATAAAGTAAATATCCAGAAAAAAAAAGCTGGAAAAAAAAAAAGGTAAAAGAAACACCTGATCTCCTGACCTTTTAGTTTCCAGAAACTTATGTGTTTTCTCACTTATATTAAGCATTAGTTCTTGGTGGAATTTAGCATTTACATAGTAAATGGCAATTTTCAAGAATTTAGTAGCAACTAGATTTACACTGGGACATGATAGAAATGTACATGCTGTTTTATTAAAGCCTAGTAGAGGATTTTTGGAGAAAAATCAAGTTGTTAGGAATTTGGGGATTCATGAAATTTGGTGGACCATTTCTGATAGTTTCCTAATAATCATAATAATCATCAGGATGAACCTGGTGAAGACACATGGGAAGGGATCTGAAAGAAAATGGATGAATGGCTGGATAAGATTGAGGAAGAATCTCCAGCAGAAGTCCGTACAAAATAAATGAGTGTGAACTTTTGAACAGAGTGATGGGGGCTGATATAGAAATGAGAGATGCTTTACAAGGGATGGGATTTAGAGCTAACAGGCAGGTGAGAAAGTCAGGTGAGGAGGAGATGTGGGCGTTAATGACAGTTGTACAGAAGGTAACTCTCTCCGGGATAATGTTTGTTAAGGCTGCTGCATGTGTGCATCATAGCCTGAGACTCACCTGAAGTGATATGTGAGTACTTTGGTTCAGTTACTGAATTCTGCTGCTGGGGCACTCTGGAGGGATATATCTAAAATGGGTGTAGTGATATATATCATATATCACCACACACACACACACACACACACACACACACACACACACACACACATCAATATATAGATAGATATCTAGATATATATAACAGCATGCCTGCCATTATTAACTTTATTCAGTGATCTTGTGTATCAGCACCAGCAAGAGAGCTCAGGAAGTAGAGGTGCTTACACAAAGACCTGACAACCTGAGTTTCATCCCCTGATCCAAAAAGATGGAATTAGAAATCTGACTTCCATGAATTATCTTTAAACCCCATCACACATTCTATGGTTGAATTCTATGATATGAATTTAGACACAAATATTCAAATATACAAAATTAAAAGAAAAAAAAAGCAACAGCAGGTAGGGGACAGTCTAGTATCTTTGACCTATGTCATTAATTTGGTTTATTTCTGTGTCCTCCACAGAAATCAAATTAAAAGGAAATAGAAAAGGAAGTAGTATTGACTGACTACTCACCAATTAGCCAGGGACTCTTCTAGATGTGGGAATGTCCATGTGTGCTGGGAACATGTCTGGAAAATCACATTTATCTATTTTCTTCTCTGTTATTACGTATTTTTCCAAAAATAATTTTCTCAAATATAGGTTCCACAATGTCTTCTGTGAGTTTGCCTTGCTTCAAACTTTCTCAATAAATTCTTTCATAGTGATCTCTCAAAATACAGTAACATTAAAAAATTTTAAGAAACAATGATACCCACACCTTTTGTATTGCAAATGTCTTCCAGAAGACAGAAGAGAAGTCAGCTACCAATTCATATCATATAACCAGAAATACCATGGGAGGTAAGCTAGAAAAGATGATAAAGAAGAAAAGTAGAGACCCATATTGCCAGAAATATAGACACAAATATTCTTAATAAATAAAAATAGTATCAGATGGAATTTTGCAATATAATAAAAAAAAGTAACATCAACTGGCCCTCAATGAGAACAGAATTGTCTAGAGCAAATGCTGCCATACATAAATATTGTACCATTAATGCATTAGTATAAATGAATAAATTTAAAACCGATAAAGTTTTGATGTTTTCCTCAGAATATGAGAAAATACTTACAAAATTAACCAACCTCTGTCTATACAATCAACCAGCCTTTGTTTATAAAATCAGCCAACCTCTGTCTTACATAACTACTCATGTTTAAATACTTTAACAAATAATTTCTGTCATATGAAAGATTATATTTATTCTTTTCAGGATCTTATCATATAGTATATGCCCATATTTTTGTAGGCTCTCCTAGGTTATTTCATGAATAAATAATACACTGGTCATCATTATATCCATTATAACTAATCACTATTACTCTCAGAGTAATTCATGAGTTACTTATCTTTTCCTTATGCCATTTCTCAATATTTTATTTTTACTGTACTCCAAATAGCCACTTTTAAATACAAATGTGTTTAAATAAAAATGAATTCACCATTTAGGCTTTTCTTTATCTGTTTTGTCATAGTCTATATTTTAGAGCTGTCATAATGGTGTTCATCTTTAATTTCAATAATAGGGAGGGAGAAGAAACCAGAGAAAGGCAGATCTCTGTGATTTCAAGGCCATTCTCCACTCTACTCAACATTGGGTCTTCTAGGCCAGTCAGATTTACTTAATGAGATCCCGTCTTTTTTTTTTTTTTTTTTAAAGTGTCTGTATTTTAAAGGAAATTGTTCAGATACCTCCATCTCCTATTATCCTTTTCAGCTAGCCCAAGGACTACTGTCAGAGTTGTACAATACAGGGATAGTGTGCAGATTCCTTTGAACAGAATGGAAAGCTGTACAGCAGGTTAAAATATAAAAGGTCTGCATATTATACAGTCAAGTTGTTGTTACTTACCTATGAGGTATAAATTGCTCTTTTGCAGGGTGCAGTGGATGGGCATCCTGTGGTACCCGCCTCTGTAGGGCATGATGATCATCCAAATTGCTTTCTATGAGAAGAAAAACAATGTTTATTCTAGACTTGCCTACAATCTAGGTCACTGGAGAAGCCAAACCCACAACACCCACTCATGACAGAGGATGAAAGACAGAAAAATTACTGCTGAGACTTCGGCTCTAAGATCTCTTGGGGATATTGGGAACTTGCAAAGAAGAGTCACAGGGATGAATAAAGAGTTGCAAAATGGGATCTCTGGGGAAAGACTAAAAGAACTGGCCTTGGTTAGCTTGGAAGTGAGAGTATTAAGCCACAGTTTCATCACAACGCTAAAACTACACAGTGGGAAAGACTGAGAATGATGATGAACACCATTTATCACCATGTGTTCAAGAACAGGAAGAAATGGGCCAGCCATACTGTGATTTACATACTGAAGGATGATAAGCAAACTGCCTGGGAAGGGGAGTTTACAGAAGTTGGAGATAGCATGGATGGTCAAGCTTCAAACTAGGTTTTCACTGGGAAGCATTAAAGGCTTAAAAATCTTAAAATAGAGAAAGAGTGGATACAGCTGAGAAGCAAGAGCAGAAAGGAAGAGTTTCTAAAGAGTGCAGTCCTAAAGGATTTTTCAAAGTGTCTTTCAGATGTGTGGACTGGGGGAGCATGAAGAATTTGCTGAATTCACTACCAAGTCGCTGTCACTTTAGAGTGGGAAACCTACACGTTGTCATCTCATATTTAATTTTTCTAAGACAAGTTATCTTTGTGTAATGCATTTTTTAGTGCTTATCATTTGGTACTTAAATATAATCAAATACATCAAAATTCTTCAGAGAGATGCACGGCTGATTTTCCATATCGAGTGTTTCCTACTCTTTGCAGGGGAAATGTCTCAGCGTTTGCCACTGGGATGTTGCCTTGGACCAATGATGCCAGACTGAATTAGTGCCTCTTGCATCATTATGTCACCCCACATTCAGAAACTTTTATAGAGAAAAATGAAAGTGTGAGACTAAGTACCATTTTTTTCTTTATGAATGATTGGGTATAGGGCAGATATGGAGGATCACATCTATAATGAGGCCAGTACTTTAGAGTACTGCTGAGGCAGGGGATTGTTATCAATTCTAGCAAGCCTTGGCTATAGCCCTGTCTCAATAAAGTCTCATAACCAGAGCAGAGGATTCTGACTCAATCGTTCTGTCTCTGTCTCACTGTCTCTGTCTGTCTCTACCTTTCTCTGTTTCCCTCTCTCTGTCTCTCTCTCCTTCCCCTCAGCTTGAATAATGTTTGATTTCATCCAAACCAAATTTTACACAGTCTAAATAAACCCAAACTTCTTTAAAAACCCAACTGTTATTGTTTGCTTTTTACTGTTTTTTTTTCTTTCTTTCTTTCTTGGCAACAAAGAGCCTGAAGCCTTAATAAAGCAGAGAACTTACTTAAACTCAGCGATGAAGAAACTGGGCCAATGCTTGAGTCACTATTTGCCAAAAAAAAAAAAAAAAAAAAAAAAAAAATTTAAGATCGATTACATTTTAAGTATTGTTCCATTTAAGAGGTGGAAATCACAGCTGCAGAACAAAACTGCCACACACCCCTTATCACTGAAGAGTGCTTTGTACAACCTTAAGTGAAATTAGATTTCTCATTAATGAAGCAAATAAATCTGAATTTATTTCCTGTAGAGACAAGATATGGATTCCAGTAATGGTATTTTAAAACACACTCTTGTGTACTTACCTAACATTACAGTATTTTAAACTAATAGAAATCCTGGCCATCCAAAGTAGCTTCATTAATTTCACACTGTGCACATAGAAATAAAGAGCTAAGCTCAGCATAGACTTTCCAGGTCTTTCAATCTCATCTATTTACTTATTCCTGTAGCATCATTTACTGTGTTGCTGGAGGTAGCTTCTTGAGTATATGTTTTAGTGTATGAACTAATGCATCTTAGAAGTAAAGTCCTTTTCATTACTGAAATTTCTCCCACTTAAGCTGGAGAAGAATTTTTCAAAGGAAAGAAGGAAAAAGAAAGATTAGGCATCTCTAGGCAGTTATTACAGGTCTTCTGTTTCCATGTCTTACACCTTAAATCAAAGAACAAAAATTGTGCATCCAATAATAGAGCAATAGAGTAGTCATTTGCTCCAAAGAGTAAAGTCTGACTTCTGTATTTCTTCCCATAATCTCTTTTTTCATGGTTTCATGTTGTCACATTTTAGAAAATGTCGTTTCTAAGATAATTGGAAGTTTTGTTTGACACAGATCTGCATTCAATCTGTTTCTTGCAACATCTGTGACAAGAATACTCAGTTAAGATGTTCAACTCTACTTTAGAATACAAGAAATGCAAAAAATAGAGGCAACTTGAGTAAAATTATCATCATTCTCCTCTCCTCAGATTTTCAGAGATGCCTTCTCTAATGCCAAGGATCCTTTTAGGCAAGCATTACATTTTGACCTTTATCAGCTATGCAGGCTGTGTGCAGTGCTACCCAGAGAGCTTAACCCAGACAGAAGTGTTTTATCAAACACAAATCTCTTTCTTTATAATCTTTGCATGTCATTAGAAATATGAATGTGCTATTTTTCTAAGCCAGGACTTCAAATTGGAGGCATACCATACAGCTGAAAATATGAATTCATAGAAAAGCAAATCATACAGGTATTTCACTCAAAATTGACAAACTGGATGTTTCTGAGCTCAAAGGAATTATTCCGATCACTATTAAATTACTATTAAAAATAGATTACTGCTGAGCAAACAGACCCAAGTTGAGACCCTTGGGGAAAGAGTTTCAGTGCACTTTGTATTATTCACAGAAACAATTAATACTGGACTATGTAAGCTACCAACTCAAATGCAATGCAATATAGAATAAAAGGTTAAAAAGAAAACACATCCTCAGGAATCTAAGAGTGAAGGACACAGATAGACTTAGAGTTGTCAAATTTCTTCTTGATAAAGTTTGATTGGGGAAGAATTTATGCAACATGAAGATGTGTGAAGATATAAGGCACATGAGAGGAGACAATCAGGACTCATTAGAAGCAGAAGCTAGGTCAGCCAAGGCACATTGAGTAACAAAAACAAGTGAGAAAAAAATTGGTGAGCCTTAAAATGCAGAGATCCTTTGTTTTCTACACTGTATTTTACAACATTGCTTTATAATGGACTTAGCAAATGCAAGGACAACAGTTATTGGTTGAGGGATTTTGAATCAGGCCCTGAAGAAAACTCTAAAAGAAAATGTTCACGCTTCCATTAAAGTTTCTTGGATATACGAGCAGATTTTAAACATATTAATCTTTTGGCCATTTTAAGTTCTCAGTGTACTTGATGTCAATACATTAAGTACATCATCAGGAAATCAGGAAATTTCCAGGAAATTAGTGTTTCCATCACTAAAAGAAATGTGTGTAATATACATGTATATAGATAGGTACATACACTATGCACACCAACAACTAGTCTCCTTTATGTTTATGTTAATTTCAAATTTGCCCTTTTTTTCTCTCTGGCTTTTCTTTCTCTGTGTGTGTGTGTGTGTGCGCGCAATGCTCATGTATGTGAATATGTTCATATTGTGTCCTTCCCCTGGTCTTTTGCAGGCAGAATAGACCTTGGGCGTATGCCACAGTTGGACCTTAAGGACCCAGGTGGTACCCAGGTGGAGTCATCTGCCTTGCTGCAGGTGCAGCTTCTTACAGGAACTTAGAAGAACGGGCTGCCCACTGAGCTTGCTTTGCAACATAATTATGCTGAAACAAAGCAACATAATGCAGCTGAAATGAAGGCTGGGTCTTGTGGTTTTTCCCTTCATAAGTTGGAGCTGCAGAGTTAAACTTTGTGCCTTGATCAGAAACTTTTGTCTTGGCTTCATCCTTCTCTTGCATCCCGTCCCTTTTTCGTTTCCAGCTCCCCTTTCAGGTAGACCCAGTTCATCCATAGCTGCTGGACAGCTAAACATATGAGTGTAGAAGTGTGTTTATTCACAGACATGCATGTGGGGTACAGAGGTTGATGTCATGCATTTTCCTTGGTCAGGTAACCACCATATTCTTTGAGGCATGTTATCTCAATCAAACTCAGCATTTGCAGTCACAACTAGTCTCTTTAGACAGCTTGCTCCACAGATCTGGCCTCTGACTCCCCAGGCTGACTAGCATTTATGTGGGATCTGGAGATTAAAAGTTAGATCCTCTTGCTTTACAATAAGAACTATTAGGCCATTTAAACCTTAGATTTTATTTTCTTTGTAGTGGTTGTGTTATATATTTTACTGTTGGCATGAACTGAGTTATGAGGCTTTAATAACATATGTATAAGGCTGATGCAAGTAGAATCAAATTGTACATAAATATACTGGATAATAATTTTGGAGGGAATATTTTCCTTGTGTGATGGCCCTTTCAGATACATTTACAGGTATTTACCTTACATTTAAAGATTATCCATTGTATTGTAAAATCTTGCTGTAACTTTCTAAAACTTTTATAATGACCCTAAAATAAAATAAATGTGTTTTAGTGGTATGGATTAGTTGTGGGGTCATTAAATTGTTTTTTTCTTACCTTTGAATCATCTGTTTAATAACTCACTATCATTCACCTTAGGAATTCAGACATAGAAATGAAGCACTAGAACATTGTGTTCATGGCTCCTCTAATGCCCATTATCTATTCTTGTCTCTTCTTGCTTTCAATAATTTTAGTCTCAGTGCATCTATTAACTCCTTTGGGAGAAGAGTCAACAAACCTATTCTTCTCAATGTTTATATGTCTTCTTTTCTATATTATTAGAAAGTGGTTCCTACTATATATAATAAAAATGTTGGCTAGAGTTTTTACACGGCATTCTCTAGAGGAATGAATGCCTACTATATTTTCAAATTTATAAGGCATTCCTACATGTCTGCAAAATCCACAAAAATGTGTTTTATTTGATTAACATTTGACATTTCATTGAGATTTACATCTTTAAAATTCAATTTTATTGCTATATACTTTTCACACCACATACCCTCTCTCCTTGGAATCATATATTGAAGTACAAATTCAAAAGATTATTTCAGGGGTGTTCTCTAACTCAGTCTCCTTAGTTCCCTGATTGTACAGGTAGTAGTTTTAGATAAAGATGTTGAATTACTTGCTTTTTGTTTTGTTTTACCTGAGGTCTTATGTTTGTATTTGCATTTATCTTATCTTTTGACATCAAACATTTATCATTGTAAGGGTCACCCTCTTATATCTAAAAGCATAAATAGAAAAGAATTCCTTTGTCAGGAAAATGTAGCTCACTTCACTAGATTCTAAATGAAAATAGTTACACTGAACCAAAAGTGAATTGGGGACATTCAAGATGATTTATTGTCCTCCATTATATTTTGCATTCTCTTTGGTGGGAAGGTATAGGGCACAAGTTCTATATTCGTGACCAGTTTCTCTAGGTTCAGATTCCATTTCCCATGACCTTTCAAGGTGTAGCAATATCTAATGTGGAGATCCAAATGTTGGTGGATCATTGATCTTTGTCAGTAGTCACTGAGATAAGATCTTTAATATACTTAGTACTTCACCATAGTATTCAGAAATGACAGTATTCATTTCCATTTGTGAGCAGAAGAAATGAAATATTACTAATTTCATAGGCATGCAGATGCAACATGTGGACCTAGTCATGATTTCAGATATGATTTAGACATGTGATAAGAAGAGTATGCTTAGGTCTTAGCACACCAGAAGTAGCTTCAATTCCAGAGAGACATCTCTGTCAAAGGTCATATTATGGACCCATCAATGTCCATCAAATCCCTCAAAGCTGAGGGTTCAGTTACTTAGGTCCAAATTAAGGAAACTCTTAACAGGTCTTTGAAGCTGAAGAATGTCCAGCAAAGCAGACTTATGCCATCTGACCTGCATCCCAGGTCACTTCTTCTACTCAGGCATCTTTGCCCTCCCTTCTGAGGGCTTGCAGTGGTTTGAAGTACTCTCGCTGGCAAACTCTAAGACGCATGTCTCAGAAATGCATTCTAGGGAACCAACTGGTGATGTTAGTATACAAAGACTACTCAATACTAGACTTTCTAACAAAATATCCATATCTATCTATTCTATTTCCCTTTCCTAAGGAGAGCTTTCTGCCCCCTGTACCCATTTCTTACTTTGTACCAAACTTCTGTGGTTCTACAGATTGTAGCTTTGTTAGCGTGGTTTCACAGATAATATCTACGTGTAAGTGAATACATACCATATTTGTCTTTGTGGATCTTAGGCACCTCACTCTGGATGATCTTTTTTAATATTTCCATCCAATTACCTGCAAATTTATGTATTTTTAAAATGGCTAAGTGATATTGATTGTGCAAATGTACACTTTCCTTATCCACTCTTATGTTCAGGGACATCTAGGTTGTTTCCAATTTTTGGCTCTTATGAATAGAACATCAATGAATATGGTTGAACAAGTGTCAATTCAATTTCATGTTCTTTGAAATTCTTTGTGTGCGTGTGTGTGTGTGGTGTGTCTGTGTCTGTGTGTGTATGTATGTGTGTGTGTGATGTCCTGATTTCCTAAGTAGAGAAATATCACAAATAATCCATGCTTTAAATCATTCTATAGTAGAAATATTCTAATATTATAATCTGTAAATACTTGGAAAGCAATAATTGGTGTGCTCCCTGGGTCTTCTGAGGGAAGGGTGGTGGGGATTTGGTATGTGTGCTTATTTGATGGCTGTAATGAAGGGTGGGAAGAAATGAGTCACTTACTCAAGCTGGAAAACAAATAAACACATGCTTCCCTTTTGCATGGAGGGTTATGTTTTGAGACAATGAAAATCTGTCACAAGCAGGAAAACTAAGTAATTGCCTTAACCTGCTAAAGATCCCTTCTTACTCCTTAATCTCTTTAAAACACCAAGCTTGCTTTGCAGTTTGACTGCAGCACTCACAGGTGCAGATAAAACAAACTGCTGGGTGGCCAGGCCTCTTATTAGGAAGCCGGAGAAAGAGGGGAACACATTGGAAAATCCAAATGTGTACTTTAATATGTCTTAAAAATACACTCTTCTGAGCAGAGCCAAAAGCCTGTAATTCATTTCCTAAAGCCAGGATTGATTTGATCCCTGACAATAAAATACATATAGTGTCTTAGTCTAACTAAGGTTCCTCGTGGTATGTGAGGGGCATTTCTCTTTGATAATATTTTTGGTTGCTTTTTTTTTTCTTGAAAATAACAAAATTCAGTCTCCTTTTCAACATGTAAGCTCACATACCTTCACAAGTAGATATATTAAGAATGGAGTCAGGAAAGACATGTTTAACTAATGGTTTTTCCCCATGAATCTTCTATGTTAACTTTAATTATTTGTACATATAAATAAAAATTCATGATGCACATCTCAATCACACAGCAATGCTCTTAAACACTATTTGATATTAAATTGCTAAACTTGAAAAGTCTTTAGACATGTTTAGGCTTACTTTTAATTTTTGAGATTATTTTTACATAATTTCTTCTTCCATTTCTTTCCTTCTAATGTCCCAATATATCTCTTTTTTGTCTTTCAAAAATATGACATTTTAAATTAATTTTTACACACACACACACACACACACACACACACACACACACACACACATACACACGCTGATGAGCCTAGTTCCAACTCATACATTACAACTTAACTCCTTCACCTAAGCCTTCAATAATCAGCAATCATTGAAGAAGAGGAGGAAATATTGTAAGAACAAGAGGAATAGGAGTTTGTTGTAGATACATGTTTTTCATTATTATCTAAAGCTCTCGAATTTTTCCTCATTAAAAAACTATGCTTTGGAGTTCCAAAGAGGAGACCTGGAAAGGGGAAAACATTTGAAATGTAAATAAAGTATCAAAAAATAAAAAAAGAAAAAAGAAAAAAAACTATGCTTTGAAGGTTACTGACAGAGAATAGGGGAAGGGAGGAGGGAAGGGGGGGGGAAATAGTTTAGAGCTTGCTTTCCTTGGGGAGGAACACAGCTTGATTCACAGAATCTGTAACTCCAGTTTCAGGGAATCTGATCTCTTTCCTAGTTTCATGGGCACTTGGCACATGGTTGGTGCACAAACAGGCAAAATACACAGAAAGTCAAAATATATAAATAAATTACTTTTAAAAGCCCACAAAACTCTGATTTCAACCAAAAAGATGGCTCTGTGGGTAAAGGTGGTCACTGCCAAGCCTGAGAACCTGAGTTCTATCCCTGGTCCCACATTGTAGGAGAAACTGACTTTTGGATGATGTCTTCTGACTTCTATACACACTACACTATCTCGGGTTTATATTTAAGTATGGAGCTGGGCAATCAGTACATTTCACAAGTGTGAAAACTTTACTATGAAGCTACTGTAATGCTTGTGACTTAAACTTGTTTTTAAAATTTATTGATCTTTTATTACACCATTTGCTATATATGATGTCAAATTATATCCGAAACAAATCAACATTTTCTTTATAAGTAAATAACTTAGGAAAGAAAAATCATGCAGAAAATACAACATATTCCTCTGTTGTAAATTTATCCCAAACATGGCACATGCACAATGTAAGAGGGAAATGTGGCAGATGCTGGTTCTTTTCTTTGAGCCCTAGACGTGTATATCCAAACATCGCATGACCTGTCTATACGATGTCTAACAGACTTATCATGCTCAACAAGAAGAAAATTGACTTCTAGTGTGTGCTAAGCCTGGTCTCTTCTAGCGTACTTCAATTCAGAAAAAAATAACTTTTCATTAGCATAAATAATAATGAAACCACCTTGAACAGCTGTCTATGAATAACATATCCCATCCTTAGCAAACTTCTATGGGTTCTATCTAGCCAGTGCCTTTGACTTTCAAGTGAATGTCATCTTTCACTTGAGTAATGGTGATTTTGTGATTGGTATCTCATTTTTATTTTCTCATGCTCCAATAAAGCTAAGTAGTATTTGACAATGGGGTTCTATCACTGTCACCACTCAAGTGGCCACTATCCTATAGGCTCCCAGTTCTTTCTAGGTAAGAATGGAGCCATGGCTATGATATCCTACAAAATGTAATTGCCACTCAGAGCTCAAATCTTGATGTTCTTTAACCTAGACACACCTGTCCCCTCTTTGTCCTTCAAACATTAGAGATGTGCTCTTAACTCACAGGTTGCTATTTGTCAGGCACATCTTGGTTCTCTCTCTTCTTCAGGCCTGTCTTTATCTATCATTTTATCAGCAAGCCTCACCTTACTTGTTCTCTCTGCATTAGTTAAGGATCTCTAGTGAATTGGAAGTAGACTTTGACTGTGCTCTCAGGCACAGCTAGTGTTTGTGTCATAGTCCATAAAGTCCACAAGAAGGTGATGTTGATGCTTAATATTATGGTTCTTGCTTGGTGTATTTTTTTCACTAGGTAGTGACTCAGTTTCCACTCTGTCTTGTGGATAAACCATCTCCCGAGGCCACAATCTGCAAACTTGTGCCCACAGATGCCAGTTGCATTTGTTTACAGCATCAATGAAATTTTATTTTTTGTTTTGCCTTGTTTTTGAAGTGTTGAAGGAGAAACAAAGCCAACTATGCAAGTCTATATGGGTCAACATCCTAATATAAAAACTAAAAAATTTAAATATATGTAATATTTAGCCTTTTATTGAAACATGTTAATTCCTCTTGGAGGCCTTGAGACAGATATAACATGATCGTGCAAAAGTTGTAGGGCCACATACTTTTATCTATTTTTCTTCCCCCTAATTCCTTTAAAAAAGAAATCAATAAAAAAGAAGAAAGTAGGAAGCATCCATAGTTTATTAGCCATACAACAGGAGAAGTGAGGTCAGATTGACCCGAAGAGATGGTTTCACAGCTTCTGACGATTTACTCCTTATGGCTGTGAAGTCATGTTCTAGGTATCAGTTTCAATAAATATATTGCATTTTTCATTACCAAGTATAAAAGGTATAGCCTCATAGTAATATACAGTAGTAGTAACAGTTCTTTATTTACTCAGACCTACATCTCCCGGACACATACCAGACCTGTTGTTCAATAAAATTCTGGACATTATATATATTTAAAAAGTTTAGTTTTTATCTTATGATGTTCACCCCTACCCATTTGCATATTTTCTTCATTGCGGCTGATAGTCTCACCTTGTTAAGAGACTGAGGTAATTTGTTAAGTGGAGGAGAGAAGGTAGCGTTTGCACGGCGATATGTTCCTGCTGTTCTGAATACCAAGATGCTTAGGAGCAAGACTCCAGGTGCCGGTGGGGGTAGGCTGGCACAAAAGAAGGCAGAATTCAAATGTCTTAGTCAGTCTTGGGATCATTTTACTTGAGTTGAAGTTTCATTTTAGTGGTCTGGAGGGAGGCATAGCTATAGGGAAGATAATTATTGTACAAATCAGGACAATGAACTCTGATACAAATGAGACTTTCTCACAGGTCTGATATGATTACAGCACAAAGCACCTCTCACATTAAATCAACCTCTCTCTCTCTCTCTCTCTCTCTCTCTCTCTCTCTCTCTCTCTCGTATTCTCTGTGTGCAGGAAAACAGCATTCACTGTGAACTGGAACATGCCCTTAGATATATGATAAAAATAACACCTTTCTAACATAATGTATTTACTTGATGCTGAATTTTAGATGTAGTAGCACACTGTGAACAAGGGACACAGCAACAAGTTTAACAAGCATCTATCATCGTTTTAAAAGCAGAAAAAGAAAAATGTCCCTGACTGTTGGAGATATAAATATCTGGGTGGGGAAGAAAAGAAAGATAGAAACTGTACTCACCAAGATAGAAAAATAATGAGGTACAAGTTCCCCTTGTCACATGAGCTAAGTTAATATTAGATAATACTTAATGTAACAATGGAGGCATAGGAAAAGAATATTCCACATGGTTTCATGTCTGTTCATAGGAGTTCTCTGGTCCAGTTAGTGTATTTTATAAGACAGAGGAACAGCTGGGTTTATAGTGTAAAGTAAACCAGAGCAGAGAACATGCTTGCCTGCAGCTCACTGCTTATTTGCAGAGGGTCTGGTATGTGTCAGGCAGGTTGTGAGTCTGGTTACAAAAAGAACTGTTACTACTACAAATAAAAACCTGTAGGTAGATAGAGAAGATACTGGCTCAGAAGACCACTGTAATACATTGTGTTCATTACTACAAACAAAGCCACCAACATCCAAGATTCTTTACAAGGTGTTTGTCTGGATATCAGCTGGTACAAGTTAAAGCTCTTAATTTGATTTGGTGACCTCTAAAATTTGCTGGATTCTCCTTGCAGTATCTCCCATTGTAGCACTGACAGAATTTTTGCCTGCCTCACAGCTACAAGGGAACAGAGACAAGAAATCTGGATAGATAATGAATGGATAGATATAGATAAATAGATAGACAGACAGACAGATAGATAGAAGATATATAGATGATATATAGTTGATAAATAGATGATAGACATTGATAGACAAACAATCACTTGCTATGAGATAATATTGAGTATAAAAAAGCACTCTATTGAGTTTGAGAAACAGTTTGGTCAGTAACTTATGTTGCATAAACATCAAGACCTGAATTTGTATCTCTGGTACCAACTTAAAGCCACTTAAGGCAGTGTGTGTCTTCAACTTCAGTGCTTGAGAGACAGACAGTGGATTCTGAAGCACACTGGACAGTCTGGCTAGATGAAATAAGATTCAAAATCAATGAGAAGCTTTATCTAAAATGTTAAAGTATAGACCAATTCAGAAAGGCATCTAGTGTGGACCTCTGACTTTCACATGGGTACACACCCATAGAAACATACAACACACTGCACACACATAAAGAATGCTCAATTAACAAATATTTCTTTTTCTCCTTTGTGCATTATCATACCTAAATAAGTCTAAAATGCCTCCAGTAGATCAAATAAAGGATTAAAAACATTTATTAACAATTTTGCATGGGCAGTGAAGAAATTTCATTTTAATTTTATACCATGGATAGTTCATAAATTTTCACACTGTGTCACATACAAGCAACAGCTTGCCTCTCTAGACAGATACAGGGCTTTTATAACCAGACAGGACTCTGTACTTGTAGACTAACAAAGCTTTCTTATTAGATTCTTATATTCTCTATAACCATCTAATTAGATACAACAAAACCACATTCTCTTTCGTGCATCATAGAAAATAATCACAATTAAAAGGTGTCATTTTCCTGTATTCCTTTGGCTACTGGGTTTTAAATTCCTTAAGATCTTTGTATGTTTGCATAGATTTCACCTCTGCAAAAAACCTTGCAATCAGTGATTGGCTGTTCACAGCACAGTGATAAACATATATGTGAAAATATATGATATACACACCTATTCATTACAATCCTCACAAATATGTACCATTTTTATTTGCAGCTTAAAGGGGGTCCATGTTATGTACATCTTATCCTAAATATTTTAGTATATATTGCAGGCATATTTTAGACAGTATTTCCCTACTTGGAACAGAATTTGTTACACAAACTCCCATGACTTGAGTTAGCAGAAATCTTCCAGTGGCATTTCTAAATATTTTCTCCCAGGTGCAGGCTTTAATGTCACAAAATTAGATGTGAGAATGTATCTAAGCCATCACTGAATTTAAAAAAAAATAAGAGCCAGATTGAAATGAAAATAAAAATAAAAGATACAAAAAATGAATGCTTCATCCCATCATCTATACAAGTGCATTCTGAAATTTGTGAGATCATTTCTATGTTAACTCACAATCATGGCCATGAATTCCAGTCAGTCTCCCATGCAGTCATGTAGTGTTCCAGTAGTCTTGGACATTGAGAGATGGTTTCCCTAGTCATAACTACTTATTTTCTCAGAGTGAGACTTAAAAGGTTGTCAGGCTGAGTTAAAAGAATGTGAGTATACCCACTCTTTTCCCCATGGTTGTCCTATGGGGTATATGGGTCTTGTATACTTGTACAGGAAATGAAAAGCCATTTTACATAGTGAATGAGAGGTTAGCGCTGCCTCAGGAAATGATTAAAGCGCACATTTAATTGTTAAAGAAAACTTGTTGCCCGGAGAACATTGGTGAGGCAGTAAGAGAAGGTTGATCCACAGCATCTTTACTGTCCTCTGCCAATGACCAACTTTGACATCAGAGGGTAAACTGAGGCAGGCAGCAGATGAGTGGTCAGTGTTGACTGGGGTGGATGCAGATACCTATAGGGGCTGCTGTTTATGGCAGCCAGCAGTTTGAAAAGAGAAAGAGAAAATTCGCACACACACACACACACACACACACACACACACACACACACACACACACACAATGAGTGGATGAAACAAAAAGCAGAGTCCAATAACTTTATAATACAAATATATACATACATGCATCCATACAATCATACAGACCTACAGGCAGATACATATACACATTCATACATAAAATGGTTAGAGCAAAGCTCCAGCAAGCAGGATCTAAGCATTTTATACATACACAAACATACATACACACACACACACACACACACACACACACACACACACACACATATATATATATATATATATACACATACATAATTGGTGGTTAGAACAAGCACCGATATACACCCAGACAATCTTTACATATATATATAAATATACACACACACACACACACACACACACACACACACACATACACATAGTCGACGAGTGGAAGGAACAGTGTTTCAAACCCCCATTCATACAAACGTTATACACATCCATCCATCCACATATTTGATAGATAGAAGGAGCAATGTTCTAGCCCCCATACTTCATTTTTATTCCATAGCTTAAAAATCCCCGCTAAATCTTTCAAGCAGTATAAAATTACAATGTGATTACATTTTAGTTTTCTTCTAGTGAATGATTATGAAAAAACTGTGTTCCCTAACATCTTTACAAGAAATATTATGTAGTACAGGTTAAAAAAAATCAAATTTTTTCCAAAAACTCACCTACATTCATAACTAAGCAACTTGTTATAGATTAAAGTGTAAGCAAGGAAGGTAGTTTTCTCACCCAGTTTCTCTAACTGGCAGGCAGAAATTTGCAGTTACAAAGAAAGGAGTAATTGTTTTATTACATATCTTTAAAAGTAATCTAGTAAGAATCATAAAATAATCACAAAACTAAATTTTTGTATAAAAATCAGTCATATCTATTTTAAATCCTCAGAATGCATATCTACTCATCAACAATTCTTAATAAATCATATCAGGAAGTTGAGGGCAAAAATGGGTATAAAAATGTGTATCAGTCATCACCAGTCCAACCTCAGCGAGAGTCCCATCAGTCAGGGCTACCATTGTTCTTCTTCCCCGACCATAAAATGTCCCTAGCTTAACTAGTAAGAGTGTGCCTTTCTGAACTTCAAATGGTTTTCTCGGATGCACTGCATAAAAACCAGTTGTAAAAGCATCTCAACCTAGCTTCACTACCAATTTTATTTTTCCAAATGTTTTGTAAGAGTAGTGGTCATTGCTGACAATCCACATCTATAAGTTCTACTCCAGCACCATTCCTGAAAGAGATCATGCATTATTATTGTGAGTGCCAGAGATAATGTCCAGTAAAGGACTGGAAGTCCCCTTAAAATTTTCATATAATTCTTAGATTAAGAGGGATGTGAGTGCAGCAAGCAGAGCAGAACTCTGTAAAAATATGAAGTCCTCAAGACACATGGTCCTCTGGGTTATGCCACATTGAAGCTCACCCATGTGGCTGTGATAACAGGTGGGTCACACTCTATGAGTTCTAAAGCACTACGTTGTTTCTCCTGCATGGCCCTCAGGAGTGCTCTATACCTGTGATCCAGATGGCTCAAAGGTTGAGCAAGAACACTGGCTTCACAGGATCGTGTGGAGATTGTTTACCATCAGAAGTTTGGAGAGCAGCAAAGACAAATGTGCAGACACTGTGGGATTCAGTGTCCCTCAGAGAGGAGAAACTGGGGTGGGCATGGGCGTTGTGGCACCAGGAAGGCTTGTCAATGCACCATCAGCACTCACAGTAAGTGTATCCTACAGACAAGTTGGAAAGGTCAACAGGATTCAGGCAGTAATTATCCCCAGCAAAGGAAATTGCTCCATGTTCAGTCCAGGTAAGTCTGCCTTAATCCTTCGCTAATGTGGGAGAAAACTAGGAAAAGTTTTTCTCTTTCTAGGAAGAAAGAAGCAAAAGTCAAATAAAAGTAATAAGCAGGTCCTAAACAAACAATAGCAAGTCTCTGTAGAGCAGAGGGTATGTGGAATATTTACAACAATCGCTGTCCCTCTATGATACATGGTTTGGTGTCAGTGCCATGCTACTTGCCCCTTTCATCCTGACATCTATTGCAACTGATGACTTCCTGTGGTTATTACTCAGTGTCTCACACGGAATTTCTCAGGAGGCGATGCAAACTACATAACTGTTGCAATGCCTTCCAGGATCATAAAGTGGACTGAGGTACAGCTCAGGGATGGCATGCTTGCCCACTGTGTATGAGGCTCTGAGTTCAATTCATAGTATTGCTAAGGGGAATGTGGCAAGAAAGACAGACAGAGAGATAGAGAGAGACAGTGAAAGAGAGACAGAGACAGGCAAACAGCGACAGAGAGAGGAAGGGAAAGAAAGATGGGGGAGAGGGAGAGAGACTTTATTTCTACTTATCTGATTTTTACTTGCATTTTAAATTTTTTGCACATATGAAGACTTTGCTATATATGTGTACCATGTGCATGCCTGGTACCCATGGAGAATAAAGAGGGCATTAGATCCCCTGATACTGGGGATTGTTAGGTACCATGTGGGTTGTAGGAACTGAACCCCAGATCTCTTCAAAAGCAGTGACTTCTCTGAAGCACCAAGCCATCTTTCCAGCCTCTTCAGATGATTTTTTAATGAATGTTCATTTCTAAGGATTGCTAGGATTCAGAGCTCCCCAGTTGTCTGCTGGGAGAAGTCAGCAGGAAAGACTAGTGGCTATTGTGAAAACAAACCTTCTGTCCATTATAGGATGGAACATGGATTGAAAAGGTGAGTTGTTCAATCAGAGTGATAGGTAATTTCAGAAATTTATTGAAAATTGCTAGAGAAATCAGGATTATTCTGTTCCCACTATTTCTACTGAATAAAAGCATCAATGATACCCACAAGGTAGCCTGGCAGGTGGGCATTTGCAAGCACCTTCTCTCCGGAGCAACTCAGCTTTCTCATTCCAGCTGCCCAGACATAGAGTGGCTCAGGGAATAGCAAAGGGGATGCAGAGAAAGAAAAGAAGGAAGAATGGAAGGAGATTTTTAAAAGAAAGAAGACAAAGGAAGGATAAAGAGAAAGACAGGAAAAAAAGAAGTAAATCTGGAGGGGAAATCTCAAGTGGTCCAATACAAAACCCAAATTTTAAAGAAAAAGAAAAGGAGACAAAGAAGTTTAAATGATTTGCTTAATAACACACAGTTAATGACAGAGCTTGGATTAGAATTTACTCCTCTGGGTACTTGAAATATTGCTCTTTCTTAATATGCCACACTCTCAAGTTATTTAGTACAGAGTCTTAAAAAAAAAAAAAAAAAAAACTAAGTAGGTTTTAACATTTATCTCTTTGACTATTGCAGGCAAGTTTGCGAAAAATAGTGATTGTGAATAAAAATTGATTCAAGTATTTTTAAACAGGTGCTTCCATTTGTAACGAGAAAAATAGAGAACCTTTCTCTAGTCAATTGAACATGAATATTATGTGAACAAAAATGCAAATTGCAGCATCATTCAGTCGTCTATCTTTCCTCAGTCTCTGAAAACCCTTTTGTTTCTAAGTAGAAATTAACTAGAGAAAGAAACCCCTGTGGCTGAAAGGCAGGGCACCCACTTATCAGACCTGCTGCACTGCTATGCTCACTCCCCACTCCTCCTTTGGCTAAATAGGAGAATCCTATTGACATTACATTCTTAAATATTCAGATATCTTTTTATTCCAGATAATTAGGGATTGTCCAAAGAGGAGAAAGATGTGAAAGAGGGGAGAATAAGAGACAACCCACCAGAATTTCATCACCTTTTACAAACAGTTCATCATGATAAAAAGTTACTAAAATCACAAGAGATAAAGAAAATTAACATTTAGTACAGAGAAATAAAAATACGTCTGACTCTATTGGCTGCAGGGCACAGAAGATAAAAGCCAGCTGGCAGTAAGAGAGCAGCCTGGAAGGAGTACTGGAAATAAACCAGGCAGACATCTCGGCACATCCCATGACAAGAAAGAGAAAGGAGGGCTTTGTTATTTCTGGCTGAAGATATTAGATGAGCCAATATCAAATGCAGAGTGCTTTGGGCCCTTTTTAGCAGCTCTATCTGGTATCCTTTCATTATTCAGGAGCCATCTTTAGTGTCCTGATACCTTTGCTTTCAACCGTCTGCAGTTTCTCCATTATGACTCATGTCCCTGAAGATCTTGTTTTCAAAATATACCCTTCAGTAGCATCTGATTAGGGGTACTGCGGGGCCAGTTATTGCTAACTTTAATCTCAGGTTCAAACATAGACCATATAGCTAAAATCTGAATCAATGTCAAAGGTTGCAAAGAAGGTCAAGCTGAGTGCAGAGAGCTGCATGGCACTGAAATCATATCAAGGCAGCAGGTCATCCCAATTCTCCTTCATGAATTCTTTACAAACCAGGGACTGATGGTCCCCAAACCATTTAAGGTTTTATTGCACTGTCACGCAAACTGCCTGGAATCGCTACTAACAAATGAGCACCTTCAGGGTCCTGCAAGGTTGCAGAAGGTTTCAGCTCTATTCTGGTTCTGTCTACATTGTGTTTGTTACAGAGACATTGGTATGCTGTTATGTTCATTTCTAGACCAAAGGGATCTCTAGAAGCTACTGTCACATGCTTTTGGTTGCTTTGGAAGACATGCACATCATACATTGGCAGGGAGTGTCTGTCACATCTCCATGAATTCAAACAAATTTGCTGATTTAAAATGTGAAATTTGGGAGAGTAAGTGAACAACACAAGAATGTAGATAAAGAAGGCAGGGAGAATAAAGGGGTTGGTGTAGAGTTGGGATAAGAATGGAGGGACTAAGGAAGGAAGTGGAGTAGGTGAGAACTGCGAGAGGCAGGAGCTGTGGGTCCAGATTGACCAAAACTTCTCTGGCTTAGTTCAGTTCAGAATTTCAACAGGACAGTTATTTTACAGTCCCCCAAAGAGATAATGTTACTGAAAATGATGTGGATATGAAGTTAGTCTTAATTGTCCATGTTAGATTTTAAGACACATGCAAAGTGCCTTTGCTTATAAGGAAGACTGGTAACTTATTTTGTGGAGTTTAAAATTTCATAAGTGAGTAAACAGGAATTCACATGCAGAAAGGATGATTGCAGATGGGAAATCAATTATAGATGAAATATAGATGAGATATTATATAACCATAGATGAATTATTACAGAATATCTGCTTATAAAAGCTTTCTAGCTTCTGGGGCAAGTCCAGATGCCCCGAGCAGCCTGCTATCCCAGGGAGACCCCCATCCTCCTGCCACACCCTCTCCCACCTGCATCAGACCTGCTGAGCCTTCACCATACAAGTTATTTTCCCTTCCCTTGCCTATCTTCCCTGTTTGCTGAGTCCTTTAGGCATGCCAAACTGCCCTGAGCAGTCTGCCAGCACAGACAGACCTCCATTCCCCCCCACATCTCTGCCCACCTTAATTCTGAACCATAGAGACTTTCAGATTCTAAACTATACAGATCTATAGATCTGGAACCATACAACCCAAGGGTATTCATCAGAGGCCTACCAATCAGGACCAAGAAGGTTAACACCCCTTCCAATACCCACTATAAGAGGAATGGCCAAAGACCAAAACCATCCAGATAGTTAAAGGTCCTCAAAAGAACACAACAAAAGCCAGGGCAATATGACACCTTCAGAGCACAGCTAGCCTTCTACAGTAAGCTGTGGATAGCCTAACAAAATTGAACCACAGGAAAATGACATTAAATCCAATCTAATAAAGATGATAGAAGTCTTTAAAGAGAAAATGAATAAATCCTTAAAGAAAGGCAGGAAAATACAATCAAAGAAGTAAAGGTCTTTAAAGAGGAATCAAATAAAACCCTTAAAGATATAAAGGAAAATACAATTGAAAAGGTGAAGTAAATAAAACTGGGCAAGACCTGAAAGTAGAAATGGAAGCAATAAAGAAAACAAAAACTGAGGGAACCCTGGAGATGGAAAACCTAGGGAAGAGAACAGGAACAACAGATGAAAGCATCAACAACAGAATAGGGCAGATGGAAGGGAGAATCTCAGGTGCAGAAGATAGAGTAGAAGAAATATTTACACCAGTCAAAGAAAGTGTTAAATCTAAAATATTCCTGAAACAAAACACCCAGAAAATCTGGGGTACCATGAAAAGACATAAGGTAAGAATAATAGGAATAGAAGAAGGTAAAAAGTTCCAGTTCCAAGGCCCCGAAAATATTTTCAACAAAGTCATAGAAGAAAACTTCCCAGCCTACAGAAACAGATGCTTATAAACATACAGGAAGCTTATAGAACACCAATTAGACTGGACCAGAAAATAAAATCCTCCTGCCACATAATAATCAAAACACAAAATCTCCAGAACAAAGAAGGAACATTAATAGCAGCAAGGAAAAAGGGCAGGTAACATACAAAGGCAGACCTATCAAAATTACACCTGACTCCTCAACAGAGACTCTGAAAGCTAGAAGGGACTGGAAAGATATCTTTCAGCCTCTAAAAAAAACCACAAATGCAATCCTAGACTACTATACCCAGCAAAACTCTAAATCACCATAGTTAGAGAAAATAAGATACTTCAAGAAACACCCAAATTCAAATAATATCTATTCACAAATCCAGCCCTATCGAATATACTAGAAGGAAAACTACAACCAAAGGAAGATAATTACATCCAAAAATATATAAGAAATAAGTAATTACATACCAGGATAACAAGGGAAGCACACAGAAACACACACACACACACACACACACACACACACACACACACACACACACACACACACACACTAACACCACTAACATCTAAATAACAGAAAATAACAATCACCAGTCATTAATATCTTTCAACATCAGTGGACACAATTCCCCAATAAAAAGACATGGGTGAATAGAATGGAAATAAAAACAGTATCCATCATTCTGCTGCAATAGACGTTACCTCAGAATAAAGGGCTGGAAAAAATATTTCCAAGCAAACAGATCCAAAAAAGCAATCTGGAGAGTTGGAGTGGCCATTCTAATATCTTAAAAAATAGACTTTCAAACAAAATTAATCAAAAGAAACAGGGAAGGACAGTTCATACTCATCAAAGGAAAAATCTACCAAGATGACAGTTAAATTCTGAACATCTACACACCAAACATAAGGGCTTCCATATTTGTAACAGAAACATTGCTAAAACTTAAATTTTACATCAAACCCTACACAGTAATAGTGGGAGACTTCAACACCTCACTCTCGCCAGATGACAAATAAAACAGACAAAAACTAAACAGAGAAATAATGAAACTGATAGACATTATCAATCAAATGGACCTAACAGACATCTATGGAATATTTCACCCAAACACAAAAGAATATACCTTTTTCTAAGCATCACATGGTTCCTTCTCCAAAATTGACCATATAGTCTGTCTTAGTCAGAGTTTGTATTCCTGTGCAAAACATCCTGACCAAGATGTAAGTTGGTATAGAAAGGGTTTATTCAGCTTATACTTCCACATTGCTGTTCATCACCAAAGAAAGTCAGGACAGGAACTCACTCAGAGCAGGAACTTGTAGGTAGGAGCTGATGCAAAGGCCATGGAGGAGTGCTGCTTACTGGATTGCTTCCCCTTGCTTGCTTAGCTTGCTTTCTTATAAAGCCCAGGACTATAAGCCCAGGGATGGCACCACCCGCAATGGGCTGGGCCCCCCCCTCGCCCCTTGATCATTAATTAAGAAAATTCCTACAACTGAATCTCATGGAGGGATTTCCTCAAGAGAGGCTCCTTTCTCTGTGATAACTCCAGCTTGTGTCAAGTTGACACACAAATGCAGCCAGTACATAATCAGTCACTAAGCAGATGTCAACAGATATAAAAAGTTTAAATAATGCTTTGTATCTTATCAGACACCCATGGATAAAAGCTGGACTTCAACAACAGCAGAAATACCATAAAACCTACACACTCATGAAAATCACAAGTCTCTACTCAGTGATCGCTGGGTAAAGGAAAAAAAAAAAAAAAAGAAAGAAAGAAAAGACTTTCTAGAATTCAAAGAAAATGAAGGTACAATATACCCAAACTTATGGGACACAATGAAAGCAGTGCTAAGAGGAAACTCCATAGCATCAAATGCCTCCATAAAGAAATTAGAAACCTCTAATACCAGGAATTTAATAGTACACCTGACAGCTCTATTTAAAAAAAAAAAAATGAAGTAAACACACCAAAGAGAAGTAGAAGGCAGGAAATAATCAAAACCAGTGCTCAAATCAATCAGTCAAAACAAAGAAAACAATACAAAATATCTACAAAACCAAGAACTGGTTCTTTGACAAAATTAACAAGATAGACAAGCCCTTAGCCAAACTAAAGAAAAGACAGAGAAGGTACACAAATAAACAAAATCAGAATTAAAAAGGGAAACATAACAACATACACTGAAGAAAGTCAACGAATCATTAGGATCTAAAATTGGAAAATTTTAGAGAAATGGATGAGTTTTCTAGACAGATACCACTTACCAAAGTTAAAGCAAGCTAAGGTGAACTATTTAAACAGCCCTGTAATCTCTAAAGAAGTAGAAGCAGTCATTAAATCTCCCAACCAAAATATGATCCACGGCCAGATGGTTTTAGTGCAGAATTCTACCAGACTTTCAAAGAAGAGCTAATATCAATACTCCTCAAACGATTCCACAAAATAAAAACAGAAGAAACACTGTCAAATTCATTCTATGAAGCCACAGCCACCCAGATACCTAAACCACACAAAGTCTCAATAAAGAAAGAGAACTTCAGATGGATTTCTTTTATGAGCACTGATGCAAAAATACTCAATAGGATACAGATTCCAGGAACACATCAAAAACATCATCCTATATGATCAGGTAGGCTTCATCCCAGGGATGCAGGGATAATTCAATGTACAAAAAACTCATCAACATAATCTACTATATAAATTAACTTAAAGAAAAATACCACATGATCATGTCATTAGATGCTGAAAAAAAGCCTTCGACAAAGTCCAGCACCTCTTCATGTTGAAAGAATTAAAGAGGTTAGGAATACAAGGCAATTGCATAAACACAATCAAAGCAATATACTGCTAGCTATTAGCCAAGATCAAACTAAATGATGAGAACCTTAAAGCAATTCAACTGAAATCAGGAATAAGAAAAGGCTGCCCCTTCCTTGCCTATTCACTATAGTAATTGGAGTTCTAGCCTGAGCAGTAAGACAACTAAAAAAGATCAAGGGGATAGAAATTGGAAAAGAAAAAGCCAAAGAGAAATTCTTTGTAGATGATATGACGGTATAAATAATTGAACCCAAAAATTCTACCAGAGACCTTCTACCACTGATAAACAGCTCCAGAAAAGTGACTGAATACAAAATTAACTCAAAGAAATGAGTAGCCCTCCATTATACAAATGACAACCTGGCCAAGAAAGATATTAGGGAAGCAACATCCTTTACAATTGCCACAAATAATATAAAATATCTTGGTGTAACTCTAACCAAGCAAGTGAAAGATCTGTATGACAAGAACTTCAATTTCCTGAAGAAAGAAATGAAGAAGATATCAGAAGATGGAACTATGTCCCATGCTCATGTATAGGTAGAATTAACATAGTGAAAATAGCCATCTTCAATTAATCTATAGATTCAACGTAATCTCCATCAAAAGTCCAACACAATCTTTTATAGACCTTGAAAGAGCAAATCTTAATTTCATATGGAAAAAAAAAACCCAGTTTGGCCAAAACAGAACCTCTGGAGGAAGCATCATTCCTGATCTCAAGCTGTACTACAGAGCAATAGTAATAAAAACGGCATGGTATTGGTACAGAAACAAACACATTAATCAATGGAATCAGATGTAAGACCCAGAAAACCCACACACCTATAGACACTTGATTTTTGATAAAAAAGCCAAAACCATGCAATGGAAAAAAGAAAGCATCTTTAACAAATGGTGCTAGTCCAACTGGATGTCTATTGCTGTGGATTTGTTCTAATACTTTGATTTAATTGGGAATCTGCATGTCCAAACACTGAAGGTCCTTGTTTCCAACTGTTTTTTGTTTGATCAATAAAGATGCCAGTGGTTAATGATTGGACAAAGGGAGACAGGGCTGCCTTTTCTGGCCTTAGTAAGAGAGGAAGTGCCTAGCCTTGCAGAGACTTGAAGAGTCAGGGTGGGAGGATAACCTAGGGAGCTCCACCAGCTCACAGGGGAATGGAAGAGGGCATGAGAAAAAGATTGTGGAAGGGGGTGACCAGGAGGGGGACAATGAACAGGATATAAAGTGATAAATAAAAAGAATAAAAAATTAAAAAGAAAATCATTCTATACTACTGATAGCCTATTACAGACCAAATTTTTTTGAATTAACTTTAATCTTCTACTAATATGAATACACTATCTACACAGTAAAACCTCAGATATGGTACTCTCTCTCCAAATACACCACACACACACACACACACACACACACACACCCCTCAAAACTTAGTACTTACTGAAGCATTGTCCCAAATAACCTTTCTCTTTCTTTGAGAGTCAGTACTGCATTATGTGATTTTCAATGGCTTAGGAAATGCTATCCTAATCATTTTAATGAAATTAACTGAATTATTTTAAATAATGTAGAATTAAGAATGCTGCATTTTTTTATTATTGTCAAAACAATTCAGAGGAAAATACTAGGAACACTTAAGAAGGCAGGAAGTTAACAGGAGCTGTCAGGTGGACAATGGATTGCAGAGGAATTTTTTTCTTAACGTTTCAATGCATTTTTAAAAATGTTCCGTAATGAACATTTTACTTGTGCAATGTATCATTATTTAATTAGAATATATCACTGGTGTTATTACTATTAAAGTGGAAAGAAAGTGAAATCCAAACTTCTTGGTCGATAACCCCCCTACAATTCTCTGGATGTTTAACATCAGTATAGATTCCTGATTTCCATTTTATTTTCTCTTTAGTCAGACTTCACAGTTATTTTACAGCTGACCCAACAATAAATGCAAGACTGACTAGTACTGACTGAAAGCTTTAAAGACTACCATGGTTTACTAATAATTTCACTTTCCCAATATTTTATAATTTCTGTGCACGATGGTGGACATTTGCAATCCCAGGATTTAGGAGTTGGAGATTGGAAGATCAGGAGAGTTTAAGTTCAGTCTTAGGAACATAGACAGTTTTGTACCTGTCTTAAAACACCATCAAAGTGTATCTTGAAACACTGAGAATACATTGTCTGCTTACAACTATTCTAGCATATTAAAAGAATTAAACCCATCTCATGTTAATGGTAAACACACATCAACCAAAAGAAAAATGAGTCTGTACAACTCATTTGCATAAAAGTCTTCTCAAAATGAATTTTGTTACTTTAGTCATATAAAAAATGAAGTTAAATTTGATCCACTCTCAGGCACACCTTAGAATGATCAGAGAAACAGATCTTTATAAGGGTAGTGGCTACCATCTTCAACATATCATTTTTAGACATTGATAAAATTTGTTAAGATGATGGAGAAGTGAGAAATTATGATCACCTAAAACTCAGTTTCCCCACATTATGCTACTTAATAAAAAAAATTCAGCATTCACACACCTCCTCCTAGTTCAACAAATGGGTTGTTTCTTCTCCTCCTCCTCCTCCTCCTCTTCCTCCTCCTCCTCCTCCTCCTCCTCCTCCTCCTCCTCCTTCTTCTTCCTCTTCTTCTTCCTCTTCTTCCTCCTCCTTCTTCCCCACCACCTCCACCTATTAAAAAGAATGTTACATGAAATTGTATAGTTTTTTTTTTTTTTTTTTTTTACAGAAAGATTTATGGTTTTCTTGTCTTCAAACATTCTATAAAGTACCTTTTATCCTGGATTTTATTTCATTAAGGAAGAATTTCAACTTATTTTCAGCACCACTACTTATAAGCTGTCCACTCTCTGGCAAGCCATACTTTCCCATTTAATAGTGACTAATGGCATAATATCAGCTGTAAAATCCCAATTTAAAATTATACTTGTTTTATTATATATTTCTGAACTTGTCACAAAATTCAAGGGAGTATCAACTGTAAAAGAAGAAAACTTTATTCTGATTCACAGTTATAAAGACTTCCAATCCAAGGTCATTTGGCCAGTTCCCTTGAAATGTCATGGTAAGACCACAAAATAGAAAAGAATGTTTGCCTCATGATAATTGCAAAGGATGAAGGGAGAGAAGTCTGGAGTCCAGGATTCCTTCATTGGCAGACCCACATGACCTAATTAAAATCCTCCCTCAGCATCACATGCTCGTCTAGCTCTTCCCCCTGGAAATTTGCACAATGACATCACAAGCTAGTGCTAGTACTTCCCACCTGGGCATTTGCACAATGACATTTAATTTCCCCTGGATATTTGTACAATGACATTCAATTTGTTTGTTTTATTAATTAATTAATTACCTTTTTTCTTACAATTCAGTCAATTTCCCCTCCCTGTCTGCCTTCCCACAGTTCCTCAACCCATTCCTCCTCCCCTGTCTCTAAGAAGATACCCTCTTTCCCCCCACCTCTGCCAGGTCTCTCCACTCCCTGAGGGTTAGGTGAGTCTTCTCCCACTGAGGTCAGACTAGGTAGTCCTCTGCTGTATATGTGTCAGGGCCTCTTAAGAGCTATTATATGGTAACTGGTTGGTGGCTTAGCATCTGAGAGATCTCTGGGGTCCAGGTTAGTTGAGACTGCTGGTCTTCCTATGGGATAGCCCTCCTCCTCAGCTTCTTCCACCTTTTCCCTAATTCAACCACAGGGGTCCCCAACTTCAGTCCAATGGTTGACTATAAGTATCTGCTTCTGTCTCAGTCAGCTGCTTGTTGGGCCTCTAGGAGGACAGCCATGTTTGGCTCCTGTCTGTAAGCATTTCTTAGCATCAGTAATAGTAATAGCTTTGAAGCCTGCTCTTGGATTGGATCCGAATTTTGATTGTCACTGCACCACCTTTCCCTCAGGCTCTTCTCCAGTTTTGTCCCTGCAGTTCTTTCAGACAGAACAATTCCTGGACAGATTTTTTGACTGTGAGATGGCAACCCCATCCATCCACTTGATGCCCTATCTTTCTACTGGAGGTGAACTCTACAAGTTCCCTCTCCCCACTCTTGGGCATTTCATCTAAGATCCCTTTATGTCCTGAGCGTCTCTTGACTCCTAGGTCTCTGGTACTTTCTAGAAGGTCCTTCTACCTCCACCCCACCACCATTGCATATTTCCATTCATTCTGCTGGCCATCAAGGCTTCTCTCCTGTCTCTCCCTCCTCTTATACCTGATCATGTTTCCCTTTCCCCATCCCAGATCCCTCCTTCCCTCTGCCTCATGTGATTGTTTTCTTCTTCCTTTCAAGTGGGATTGAAGCATCCTTACTTGAGCCCTTCGGCTTGTTAACTTTCTTGATTTCTGTGGATTGTATCATGGGTATTCTGTACCTTTTTGGATAATATCCATTTATTAGTGAGTACATACCATATATGTCCTTTGGGGTCTGAATTACCACACTCAGGATGCTATTTTCCAATTACATCCATTTGCCTGAAAAACTTATGATGTCCTTCCTCATTCTTAATATTTGAAGAGTATTCCATTGTGTAAATGAGCCATATTTTCTGTATCCATTCTTTCTTTGTAGGACATCTGGGTTGTTTCTAGCTTTTGGCTATTACAGATAAGGCTGCTAGACCATAGTGAGGCATGTGCCTCTGTGGTATGGTGGGGCATTTTTGGGGTATATGCCCAAGAGAGTGGTATAGCTGGGTCTTCAGGTAGATCTATTTTCAATTTTCTGAGGAACCTCCAGATTGATTCCAGAGTGGTTATACCAGCAATGGAGAGGTATTCCTCATTCTCCACATCCTTACCAACATTTGTTACCACCTGAGTTTTTGATATAAGCCATTCTAATTGGTGTAAGGTGGAATCTCAGGGTCATTTTGATTTGCATTTCTCTGATAATTAAGGACTTTGAACATTTCTTTAACTGCTTTTTGTCCATTTGATATTCCTTTGTTGTGAATTCTGTTTAGCTGTATATCCCATTTTTTAAATTGGGGTTTTGGTTTCTTAGAGGTTAGCTTCTTGAGTTCTTCATATATTTTAGATACTAGCCCTCTATCGGGTGTGTGGTTAGTGAAGTTTTTTTTTTCCAATCTGTAGGTTGCCGATTTGTCCTATTGACTCTGTCCTTTGCCTTACAGAAGCTTTCTAGTTTCATGAGATCCCATTTATCAATTCTTGATCTTAGAGCCTGAGCCATGGACAATGACATTCTTGCATCAGTAGAGGTGAGAACTCTGGTCCCCTGCACTCATATCAGACTCCCAATTTCCTGCCACTTTTAAGGCAGATGAGCATGCACTATCATCTTCCTGTGGCAGCCTCCTGATCAGAGAATTACATTACACATAAGCACAGATGAGCTTCCATCCTATGGTTATTCTTTTTAAATTAAGGAAACAGTATCACACAATGGGTAGAAAAGGGAATGATGAGCAGCTTTGTTTAATACAATCCTTCAGATACTCTGTAAATATTTGCTCAAACTACTGCTGTGGTTAAATTAATACAAGGAGAACATTTACTTTTACTGGAGATAGATGTGATAAAAGCAGTGAAGCAGATGATGCATTGTTGCTACTATAAATCCGTGTGTCCCTGAATTAGCTTTGATTTTCTCTGCAGAAGAAATAGCACCATGCCTGCTTAGAAATGAGCTGTTGCTCAAGGCTCTGTCTACTTGATCTAGGTATGATTACTATCTTTTCCCCTTGCAGAAGATTATTTATACTGCATTAATCAGATTTCCATCATTATACCATGTATATATGCCATTGTCAATTTATACCAAAAAGGGGTTGATTTTGTCTCACAGCAATGGAAGTTCCATTTCAAAATAAATGGCTCCGTCACTTGGATTTGTGGCAAGAGAGCACAAAGTTTTCCGTATTTGGTCAGGGAGTTATAGAGAAGAAAAAAGGATAGGGGTACATTTCCCTTAAGACACTGTCTCCAATGAACTAAAGACTTCATATGAAGTCCTACTTTTTAAATATGCCAGCACGTCTTGATAGCATCATTTCATGGATCCTCAGAAGATTCTGAGATTTTGACATTTACAATCTAAGAAGGTTTTGGTGAACACACTTGTCTCTGGACACTAACACAGGTTTCAAGGGCCATTCTTCAAACACTAGGGGCACATCTTGTTAACACAACTCTGACATGCTAAGTTCCTTAAATGGAATTAGCAGCATTCCATCTGTTCCGAGCAGTCCTTGATCCAAAACTGCTTTTGGAATTTTTCTCTCTAGTATACAAGGGGTGGGTTTTCTTTATTCATAACATGTTCCTAGTTTCTCATCCAATATTGGGTGAATCCCAACCTTCTAAAGAGGCAGGTGAAAAGAGAGATGCTTCATTCTGCCCATCATGATTCCAAATGAGACATTCCAGAGAACTCATGTGTATGTGTGAGTCTGTGGGTACAGGCACATATATGAGTGTGCATATGTGTACATTTACATGCATGTATATGTATTCTTATATGTGTGCATGGACAATTATAATTCATGGGGAAATCCCTACAAATATAACAACCTATTCCCTCAGCCCGTGTACTACATCATAAACCCCAAATAGAGAAAGGGATAAAGAAAAGACTCCTTTTATTCCAGAAAGAAAATAAAATTCAGGAGAGAATATACATCTTGTCTTAATTATAATTACTATTGTTGTAATAAAACACCATGAGCAAAGCAACTTGTGGAATAAAAGGATTCATTCTTTTCTTACCACCAGCCCAGGGATGGCCCCACCCACAATGAGTTAGGCTTTCTGCCATCAATCACGAATTAAGAATATACCCTGCAGGCTTGCCTATAGCCTGATATGATAAAGACCTTTTCTTAGTTGTGGTTTCCCGTACAAAATGGCTCTAGCTTGGGTCATGCTGCCATAAAACTAGCCAAGCACACATTTCAAATAAACTTTCCCAATAATAAGAAAAGCAAATAAGTAATGGCTTTATTATGCATACATGAAGACTGTTGGAAGAGACTGTGTGTGTCTGTGGTTATTTGCTTCAAGAAATCACAATCTGGGTACATGTTTGCCTTTGGAGTGGACAGAAAATGATTTGCCAAACCAAATAGTTTACAGCATCTGCAGAGGTTTGTGCCTCCAAACTTTCACAGCTTTCCTTAGAAAGATCAAGTTTATGATTTAGTGTCTGCAAAAGTGAGGGGCTGTTGTCCCAGCAAGTTCCAAGATTGATTTCTTGGAGTCTATCCTTGCCAGCTCCATTTGACTTGTACAAACATAATCGATATACTTATGCCACAGGTAATCACTCATTAGAGAGACTCCATCCACCCCCGTGCTACACATATCAATCCGTCATGTCATCTCCCTGCATAGCAGAATAGTGTGTTTACTAGTTCAGTGGCATCATTTGAATAGACAAGGTTAATAGCAACTTAATTTCACTTTAATGATACTTTAAATGAAATACCTTGATGAACATGAAGCCTTGGATAGTCTGCTGAGTAAATTCAATCACAAATTGTCATTGTGACAAAGCTGTGCTGTTGACAGATGGTTTCATTTGGTTTTCTCTATTTCATGCAGAGGACCAACACCTCTCTGCTTGAGGCATTTTGATGCAGTCAGCATTCACCACCAAACACAATGTTCTGCTTCTAAGGAAGCTTATTACAAAAATTATCAGGTTCATGGTCCAAGATTATATTTTATTTTAAAATATATTTTTACATTAAAGTGTAAATTTGTACCATTTCCCCTTCTTTTTCCTCACTCCAAGTGCTTGCATGTACCTTACTCCCTTGCTTGTTCTTAAATTCATGGTCCTGTCTTCTTTGTTATTGTTATACATCTGGATAAGTGCATAGACATATAAAACACCCAGCAGTTCCACTTAGTGTTGCATGTATAGATATGATGTCACAGCTGACCAGTAGAGATCGGATAGACAATTCAGAGTACTCTTCCTGGGATGAATACTTCTCCCATTCTCAACATTTAATTGTCTGTTGTTCTTTGTATATCATTGGGGGACCATGAGGTATCCCTCTTCAACTTTAATATATCTATTGGTGTTGTCATTGTTATGGTCTTCTTTAGGCACCCATATTGTCAAGGTATCATCAGTATAATTTCCCTGTCATTTCTAGTTAAAACAATATCATAGCAGACTTCCTGGTCCTCTGGCTTTTATAATTTCTCGGACTTCTTCTGCAATGTTCCCAAAGCCTTAAGTGCAAGAGTTATATTGTTGGAATACCCATTTAGTCTTGGCATACAACAATCAGCTGTTCTCTGCATTTTGATCATTGTGATTTTCTGTAATAGTCTCTATTTGTTGCAAAGAAAAACTTACTTAAACAAGACAGAGGCATACACTTATCTGTGGATACAAGAATAAGAATTTAATCCAGTTAGGATTTATGTAGGTTTAATAAAGTCAGAGGTGGTAGAAAGTTTTCTCCTAGGATCCATGAGGCCAATAGCCCTAGGAAATTAAGTATTCTCCAGAACAAGACATGCTGTCCCTCCTGTAGAGTAAGCCATAAGTCTAATTACACAGCTATGGTTATTGCCAAGATATCAGTGCCAGTGTTGTACCTTTAGGGACATTTTGCTATGCTGATTATTATTGCTGTTCATCAGCATCTCTGCTGGGTTGGACTATTGGTTGCTTTTCTTCCTTTACACTTTGCGTGTCAGCCTGAACTACTATGAAAGCTACTCTTTAGAGAGGAGGCTTGTGGGTCAGATTCATACAAATTGAGTCCTATATCCTATGAACAGGTGCATTTCGCAATAGGAATTTACCATTCACCTCTGGGAAACAATCAAGGTCAACAACAATGTTTCTAATGCCTTGAAATGGAATTTATATTAGATAGTTTATTGCTCTTGGTTGGGGATCATTGTCATACATATACATATAATATGACATGGTTAATATGGTATAATACATGTCAGTAAATTTATATTATCTGTAATCTTAGATAAATAAAAATAAGATTATGAGTCTTACGAGTTTTCAAACTTCTTTAGTGTTATTTCATCTCTCCGTCCTGGTCCTTTGGTATTGAACCGCCTCTGTGAGGTTACTGCCCATCCCCCATTTGTTCCCTTTTCTGTCTTCACAACACTTGCATTCTGCTTTACTTGTACACTAACATTTTACTTTCCCAGTTTGGTCTATACTCAGTTATATACTCCAGTAAATATACACATAAAGCTAAATCTCTTGTACAACTAAGGAAAAAGTCAATAAAATAAAGATAAAATTGAAGCCCACAGAGTGGGAAAAAGAAATCTTTGCTAGCTATTCATCTGATAAAGGATTCATATTCAGAATTTAAAAAGAATTGAAAAGAAAAAAAATGAAGAAAAATAAATGATACATTTAAAATATTGGCCATGACTCTGAACAGTGAGTTCTCAAAGGAAGGAAGGAATTGGCTAAGGAACATCTCAAAATATAATCATTATGCCTAGTAATTAAGAATATGAAAATCATAACAACTTAGAGATTCTGTCTTTTCCACTTTGAAATGGCAAAGATCAACAAAACACAAACAACAAGCAACAAATGCTGTTGAGGATGTGGGGAATGAAGAACCCTTGTTCACTGTAGTGGCATTGCAGACTGGTCCAGCCACTCTGAATCAATGTGGAGGATTCACAAGAGGCTAGAAACAAATCTGCCATATGACCCAGGTACACCACTTTTTGGCATATGTTCAAAAGAATAACATCCTACTGCACAGATACCTACTCAACCATGTCCGTTGTCACCACTTTCACAAAAGCTAGGAAATGTAAACAATCTTAAATTTCTTCAACAGAAGAATGTACAATGCAAATGCAATAATATACACATGGGAATACTATTCAGATGTGAAGAAAAATAAAGTCATGGAATTTGCAGGGAGATGGGCACCATTAGAAAATATTGTATTGAATGAGTTAATCCAGACCCAGAAAGACAAGCACCACATTTTTCACTCATATATTCAGATATGACATTATACTAGAATGTTTTCAAAACTAATTTGTTGACATATAATCATCAAATAAGTAGATTTTGAACTACTATTGCTAATATATGTTTGCTAACATTTTTATGGAGTAACTCAAAATCACCTTGGTCTCAATAACCCACTAGACATTCATTGACTATTCCAGGGAGGGTAGAATAGCTCTTTGATTCATTGACTAGTCCAGGCAGGACAGAATAGTTCTTTGATTCATTGTACCATCTCATGGTTCCAACCACACTAAGATTCCTCTGTGTAAAAACAGCTACTCAAGGAACTCCTTACCTACTCTTTGTTTTGCTTTTGTTTAACAGCTGAACTAAAGCCATATATCTTCTAGGCATACACAAAATTTAAGACACCTAGAAAAATGACTGTTGATGCTGATATTCATTTATAATTTATATTTAATAAATATTTATCCTGAGTAAAATTATTGTTTTCATTTCTACTGTTTTAGTAACTATTCTGTCTAGCTGTAAACTACTAAATTTGATTTCAAGTCACCAGTCATCATTGTAAAACTTTATCATTAAAAAGTGCTTCTTATTGCACAGTGTCAGGCCAGAGAAAATGATAATGCATCATATTATTTGAAAGAACTGGGAGAAAGAATTGTCAAAGATATCTCTATAATAAAATAATATATGTATATCATCTTATTGTGCATATATATATATATATATATATATACATATATATATATATATATACACACAATATTTTTTTTCAAGATTTCTCTCTCCTGCCTGCTACTCTTTCTAGATGAAAACTTTAGCATCTCATTCATGAATAGGAGACTCGTTCAGACTGAAATTTACAAGGTCCTTCCTCAGGCTATCTAGGTGGTGCTAGAACATTACCCATGTTTCTTAATCTGCTCTTCAAGTATTCCTCATACCCACTGTAGCATCAAATGCTCCAGTTCTTCTTCATTCCTGGGTTTATGTGTTCTACTGGTTATGCTGTATTGTGATAATCTATGTTATATGCTGTGTTTTTTAGATGTTATTTATCTTTCTTGGTTATCAGTCAATCTCTCTTCTTTTATATACAAGATTATCCTAACCATCCCCTCCCACTGTGAAAATGTTTGATTCTCACTCCGTCTTACATCATTTTTTCTGTTTTCTAGCTTCTGTCAGTGCTGCTGAACTGAAGATACTGCATGTTAATTTTCGTTGTTGTAAGGTTTTGGTCCTAGAAAGTTTTTCCTAGACCTTATTTTTGGGTCTCTCCTTTCTCTACTTCTGTTCTGTCTTTCTGAACCTTTCATTCCTTTAATTATTTCTTGAAATAATGTTGTTTTCCCTTTCCTTCTATAGGCTATTTTTTCTCAAATAATCCTTTGGGATATCGTAGATATTCTAGTTACTCGATTGTCAAATTCCTGATACGAGCTCTTACATCTATTCCGATGCTGATGATATGCTTAGTTTCTAAATTATAATTCCAGTCTATGACTATATCACCCATAATGCTCTTGATCTCATCTGAATTATCAATCTAATTTTCACCATTCTTAGTATTCTTAAGATTGAATTCATTATTGTTCCTGTAATGTGTTTATAGTGTAAAAGTTTACCTATCTAATCCATTCTTCATCACCCTAAAACTATTCCCCTTGGCTCTCATTTTTCTCCTCTGTGCATTTACACTTTGCTTCTCTGACTTGAGCCCTTGTCTTCCCTCAACTAAACTGTCTTCCCTTTTTCATCAGTTCATGTTTCTGAGAAGCATGGAGTGGGAGAAAGTTAGCAGTAAGAGATCGAGCCTGTACACAATTTTACCTGAAATGAAGTATAATACTTTTTATTTCTTCTTTGATAACTTTATGCATGTGTAGAATGTATCTTGATCCAATGCAAATTTCCCTTCCTACTTCCCTTGTATCATCCCCTCGGTAAATAACTCCACCTCTCAGCGTTCATGTTCACTACTCCTGTTTCTTTCTAAAAAGCCAGATAGCTTGGTCCACGTATTGTGGCCTGCATGGGCAGAGTGTGAGGTCATCCAACTATCTATGGAGATGGAACTCAGGGTTTCAAAAATGCAGGGTGAAGCTGGGCAGTGGTGGCGCACGCCTTTAATCCCAGCACTTGGGAGGCAGAGGCAGGTGGATTTCTGAGTTCGAGACCAGTCTGGGCTACAGAGTGAGTACCAGGACAGCCAGGGCTACACAGAGAAACCCTGTCTCGAAAAACCAAAAAAATAAAAAATAAAAAAAATAAAGCTCCCAGATCAAAGTTGACCTAAAAGAAAAGACCATAAAAACAATCCATTAGAATACATAAACTTGTGTGTTCAGATCAAACATCATTTCTGTTTTTCTAGGAAAAAGAACAAGTTATAAACAAAAAATAAAACATAACACAATGAACAAAGTTATAAGGAATGAATAATACCCACCTGTACTCTTTGGTAAAGTTCAGAAAGACATAAAGACAGAGTGAAAAGGTATAAGTAACTTCTGTTTTGGAAAACCCTATAGTGTCTTAAAGATGAATACACTGGCAAAAACACCCATATTCCTTTACCTACCTCTGGTTTGATTCCTTGTCCTGCACATCTTCAGTATAAAAGCTGGCTGAGCTGTGATCATTTTCACCACTATTATCTGAACTTAAACACATGCAAAGCTCTGAGAGAAGGTTCTTAATACACTGTTGTTACCCACACATTGTGAAACAATACTTCTGCAAATAGTCCCTGAAGATGTGGAGAATAATGAACACTTAGACAAATAACAGACTGCCCTACAATGTTGTTCTGTTTATCACTTACGTACTGAGGGAGATCTCAGTATCAAATGCATTATTATTTTCTGCTATAACAATACTATTACTCCCTTAATCCATCAAAACTTCAACTTCAAGTCAAGAAAATCAAAACAAAATTTCAGCCTGAAAATGTTTCCTCCATCAGAATACTCAGTAAAAGTAGGTCTAGTATCAACGGTAGGACAGTAAAAGTAACGGATTGTGCTCTCATGACGGTGTTGATGACTGGAGCCATATGCCTGACTCTCCCCTGCTCCTCCGGCTCCTTGCTGCCACATAATTGCCATTGTGATGAAGTAAAGCCTGTCGTACATTTACAATGTCTGAAGATGCAGATGGAGTGTGGGCAAATAAAATAGTGCTATGAAAAGATGTGCAATGCTACATAAGAACAGGCAACACAGAAACAAGTCCAGTCCGTTCTGCTACAACATAAAGTCGCCCCCCCAATGAGGATCAAACAAAAAGCACACGAGAGCTGTCAAATCTGTATTAAACATAGCACATGTACTTAAGTATCTTTTTTATATTCATGGAATGTTCAAATTATTTGTTAATAATAAAAATGTACAGTTTAGTGGTATTTAACATGTATGATTCTTAGCAATATTCAAGGGTAACTATTCAAACATATATAAATTCATAGAAACATGGGTCTGTTTTCTATAGCTGTGTAATATGAGTTTACTGCGAGAACATGAAGAACTATCTATTTATCCCAGATAAATCACCAGCTGCACACCAAAGAAAACTCCATGCAAGTCTACCTAAATGAAGCACCAAGTTTATTGGAGTTACTTACAGGAATATGGGACACTTAAAAGGCAGCTGCATTGTCATGGCACCTATCCCAACAACTCATGAGTATGAATGAAAATTCTATCCCTGGAACAACATGCACAGCTTTCAGAGAGAGCCATAGAAAGGACTCCTCTCTTAGCAACTGATCCTTGCTTTTGTAACCTTGAGAGCCTTTTGACTCTTGTAACTTCCTAAGTACCCTGAATGTGGAGAGTTGTCTGACTGTCTCACCTCCCTCTTGTTGTGGCTCAGAGAGGATCACTTCACAACAAGCTAAAATGCACATGATACAAATATTCATCGCATATTACGAGTAGTTTTGTGTAATGCATGGTAGATGTAAAACTCTTTTAAAACACCATTACCACTGACATGTAATTGTTGAACTAATTCATACCCCCCCATTTTTTTTGAAGGCCAATACCATACTATATGTGGTTCTGAATACAAACCATGTTAAAAATAAAAACATTTCTTTTTCCTGGCCCAACTTCCATTTTTCATGGAGGGAGCAAGCTAGACTGTGATGGGATTCTTCACCACAAATTCCCAGGGACTTGAATCTGTATTGAATTCACATAAGATGGATGACAGCTTTGGAATTGTATGGAGACAAAAATTAAGAGTCTTGTTTTTATTTCTAGTTTGTGCAAATACAACTGCGAGTGTCACATGTAGAAACCATATCATTTGGAATGTTAGTTTTGGATGAATAAACTCAAGATGCAAGACAATCTGCTATCATATAGTCAAAAAAAGTAAATAGAAGATAGTCAGGCTCTTGTTCACAGGTCTCAACATCCATCATTATATTTGGCTTAAGAAGCATTACAGAGGAATATATTTTGTGTACACACACACTTATAGGCTATATATATCCTATATCTACATATTATATATATATATGATAGAAGAACAGAACTTCTCTATACTTCTCTATAGCCATTCTCTTCACTATAAAGGCAGAAACAGCAAACATAGTTTCCACTCAAGACTTGCCAGCTTTCCTGCTTCCATTTGTGCAAAGTACTTATATCACTGTCTAATAATATCTTGGTTCCTCTCTCACAAGGAGAGAGGAAGAATTAATGGTATGAATTTTGTAAGACGTTCAAAATCCCTAGAGCTATGCAACATAAATATCTTATGACTACATGCATAATTCCTTCAACTTGCTTGTTGCTTCTGAGTGGGAAAGGAAGATATATACACTCATCGAGCAAGCTCAGTAATATTACCTATAATAAATCAGATCTTACTATTTGGTTTTTCAAAAAGAAAATTAAAACAAAGAACTACTTTACATAATGTCTTAGTATTCTGTTGTGATGAGACTTCAAGACACCATGAGTATAGCATCTCATATAAAAGAAAGAATTTAACTGGGGTTTACTTACAATTTCAGAGGTTTAGAGCATTATTTTCATGGGATAAGCATAGCAGCACACAGAATAGTGTGGGAAAGGTAGCAAGAGTTCTAAATATAGATTGGTATGGAAAGAAAGAGACACTGGTCCTGGTTTGAACATTTAAAGCCTCAAAGTCCTCCCTCAGTGACACACTTCCTCCAACAAGGCCACATGTACTAATCTTTTCAAATAATGACACTCTATGAACCTATTTTCATTCAAACCACCACACATGATAACTGTATTTATTACTCTGTAGCTCCATATATAGTATATTTCAATCCTACATATAACCTCAACCACTGTATCTCAATGCTGTTTACTATTGTTATCATTTGTTCAAGTATGGTGCCTATCTACCATTATAGCTTTTCCCAATTTTTTTGAGATTGCACAAAAAATCTATATATAAAAAGACACATACATTTTTGTACTTATTTATTGATCATATGTGTGTGTAAGAGAGGTAAAAGCTTAGATCACTATGTATATGCAGAGATCAGAGGAAAACTTGCAAGAGTCATTTCTATCCTTACATAATTTGGGTCTCAGAAACTGTACTCAGGGTGTCGGTCTTGGTAACACATGCATTTACCTGCTAAACCATTTTCTGGTCCTGGAAATACATTCTTTTAAAGAAATATTTTGAGAAAGGGTTATATAGTCCATGCTACCCTCATTTTCACTAAGTATCTGATGGTATTCTTGACCTTCTGATCCTTCTGTTTCTACCTCTCCATCACAAGGATTACAGATGTGAGCCCATGATATGTGATACAGGACATAATACAGTGTCCTTAAACCCAGTGCTTGATGATCAAGAATGCTACCAACTGAGTGTCTTAGTTTCTTTTCCTGTTGTTATGATAAAATACCCACCTTACAAACACAATTCAAGGGAGAAAGTCTCTACTGTAGTCAATAGTTTATGCCAAAATAAATGAAGGTGGGAAGTCAAGACAGTGTGCATCTGGGTTATCTTGTACACATAGTCCAAGGTACAGAGTCATGTAACTATGTGCTATGTTTCCTTTCTTCATCTTATACTCCCCAGTGAGTGGACTATCCTTCCCATGACTAAGGTTCCCAAGTCAATTAACACAATAAAGAGTATCCCACAACATTTATCCCCAGAGACCAACTTCCCAGGTGAGTCTAGATTTTTTTCAAGTCGAAACTAACAGTAACATCACAGTGAGATATATCCCCAGCCTCACAAATAGTTTTAGAGCCCAGTAGATTTACTATCAGTGTTTAGGTAGATAAAATTATTTTACTTCTTCAGTCAAAGAACATGTTTCATGCAAAGTTTATGTCATTAAACTCAGATATAGAATAACAGCAGCAAATTATTACAACAAAACGATAGTATATTCAATAGTGGGTCTAGCACCTTCTTAACATGTATACCAGGTCCTAATTCAACTGCCCACATAGGGCTGGGCTACTGCATCTCCATATTCAGGTAATTCTGTTATACCGATGGGAAGCTTCCCTTAGCTGTGTTCCCTGGATATTTTCCCTCTTGGATCAGCAATGAATTATTTAGTTCTTGATTTGTCAGAGAGAAGCATGGCTGCACTACACTGACAGTTATGCTGTAGAAATAGAATATTGTTCAAGAAATTATTGGTGCAAAAATAAAAAGGCAACCAACACAGAAATCAGACTTGGCTTTCCAAATATACACAAGCAAAGCTCACATTTATCATAATTCAAGGGCTTTGTGGGAAGAAATTCTAGCTTGATTTGCCTTTATAAAACTGGTTTTTCCCTTTTCCTCTTCGGTCTAGCCATCTGGATTGATTTCTTTTAAGGGTCTCTCTTTGTCACTTAGTTTCAAGATAAATACAATATTTCTCATCATTGCTTATTACCTAGTACAAAATTTCCTAGCGTATGAAATTACTTATATAAGGTGCTCAAAACATTTTCACGTGCATTTTAAAAACATATTTTTTGATGGTATTAAAAATACTATCTTCATTCTTTCCCTGTCTTTCTCCCTCCCTTTCGTTTCTCTGGCTCTACCTCCTTCTACATTTAGAACTGATCATTTTCATTTGTTCAGATTAATCTTTTCGCCCTATTCCTACACCCAAACACAGTTATTTCTTTACTATTTATTATTCATATAAATTTCCAGTTAATCTGATTAATTAAACAATGTCAGTGTTCCAAATGACCTGTTGAAATTTCAGTCACCACGGCATGTTGATTGGGGAACTGTAGAAGGCTCAGATGTTACAACTGGCCTTTCAAGCCACATACAACTATGTAAAAACCAGTTGAGTGTTATTACCAGTGAACAACTACCCCATCTTCCAAAGCCTATTTTTGATTGCAAAGCTCTGATTTAATTCAACTGGACAGTAAGGTAAGGTATGGAGTTACGTTGTGGGGCATCGATCTGTGGCAGGCAATCTGTCACCTGGTTGAGCTCAGGCTAAAAATTCTAGGAGAACCCGTGAAATTTTTTCACAAGGGACCAGACCATATTTTTAGCCAACGCTCCCGGAAGACTCCTGTAAAACCAGCCACATCCTTTACAACCCCTGCATAGAGAGAGGCCTGGCGTGTGAGATCTGTCACGTAGAAAGCAGCCCTGAGTCCCAGGCAAGCAAATGAGGCACCACAAACCAAGCCAATGGAAAGTATCCGCTACCAAACCTCTGACCCCTCTCAAACAGTATTTTAGAGCATCCTGACCGGAGTAGCTCTCTCTCCCCCTCCTCCACCTGCCTGCCCTGTCCACTCCTGCACATGCCCACCACCAGCCATCCAGAAGGAATAAAGGTGCAAACTGCTTCGGTGTCCAAGAGCCTTTTATTCCACAAGCTATAACATTTTGACCCGAAAGAGACCCGCTTTCTGGGCCGAGCGGTGGGGTGCCCTGACAGCGGCTGCAGGTACCTCGGGAATGCGCTGTAGCCAAGACTTGGCGCAGGGCAGCGAGCACTTAGCGAGCACAACGTTGGGCTCAGAGCTGGAAAGTGCCGGAGGCGGCTAGCACCCGCAGCTGGCCCCATTTCTAGCCGCCTGGACCTGACTCCACCGACAGGGGGGGTCTTCCAGAGATCATGCAACTGGAACCAGGTGCGGAGCAGGAGGGTGCCAGAGGCGGCCTGCGCTCCCATCTCCACCTGTGCTCCCTCCCCGTGCCAAGGCCCAAAAACCGCAGGCCAGGAACCAGTACCAGGGGACTCCGTCCACGCTTGTGGCCCCTCCTCCTGCACAGCGGCACAACATTATGTTTCCTTCTCATATCTCATTTCAGAAATTATTAAACATTACACACACACACACACACACACACACACACACACACACACACACACAAATGCTTGGAGGGAGAGGTTAGCCATCAAAGGCAATGGCACAAAGATGTTGAAAATGTTGAAAAAAATGTTGAAAGAGCCTCAATATCATGAGGAGTACAAGTTAGCTCAAACTCAAATGCATTATCAAAGAATATCCTGAGTATGCTATCCCTGCTTATTAAGATCTAGACTCCATGTATGTTGCCATGACTTTAGACATGTACCACAGAAACTTCATTAAACTGTGTTGACTGACTTGACATAAAAGAAGAAAGTAGTTATGAGAGAGAGAGAGAGAGAGAGAGAGAGAGAGAGAGAGAGAGAGAGAGAGAGAGAGAGAGAGAGGATGGCGTCTCAGAGCAAACGACTTGAACATAAAATGGGATAGGAAAGGACTCTCACAGCTGTTGCATCATCACTGGAAAAGCAAAAGCAGCTTCCCACTCAGAAAGGCACAGCGGCAATTTGCTAAGAAAAGAGGCTCATGTTTAGTATGATTTCTAGTGGGAGGAAACGGCCAGCATCGTTCCAAAGACTGCACAGCAATATTTCACAAGAGCTGGAAGGAAGTTCTCTAATGTCTGGAATAACTGTGTACCAAATACATGATAGGCTGCCTCTCTTCTCACAGCCCTGTATATCTACAACTGATGGGAAGAGATTCTTAAAGGTGTTGATAACCATTCTAAGGTCACAGATCAGATGTCCATGCTCACACCGAATGACTTTGATTACACAAACAATTTTACAACATCAAATTATTCTACAAAGTGAAAAGTGCCTGTCTTTTAAAATTCAAAATAAGAAACATGTAGTTGTGCTGGTTCACTCTCAAGGATGAAGAAGAATTTGAAAATGTTGAAATATCTACTGAAACCAAGTGTCAAACTGCATACTTGATGACATTTAGTGGCAATCATGGGCACTTCTTTTGAGAACATGTCTGACTGGTCTATCAAGGTGATATTTCAGAGAATTCAAATACATAGAAAAGTGCTCATATTACTTTTGAATCATCCTTAATTTAACTTGTGAATGACATTTAAATAACTAAGATTTTTCTAGAGGTAGAGGCTCAGGAACTGCCTTTCCCTGAAATTCTTCAGGCTCTATGAGCCAAAGCCATTTATTTGACTTTTCCCTCTAAAAAAAATATAAAGCAAGGCTGGTAAAAATCTTCAAATTCAACACCCAGGAACCTGCATCAGAGCAGAATGAACTGTGAGGATACACAGTGAAACCCCTTTCCTGACTCCGAAGCAAGAAAGCCAGACTCCTTGTTTTTGGTTGTGTTGTAACTGCTCAGTTAGTAACATCATGGCAGACAGAATTGTATATCTATAATCCCATATCTCCAGTTGTACTTAACTAAAGCTTAAGGCAGGAGCTGGTGCTCAGCTGGCAGGCTGTTTTCCTAGCAAGTTCAATTTAATCCTCAGTGCCACATAAACTAGGTGTGGTGACACCTACTGATAATTGCAACACTCATGATTGTGAATCAGAAGAATCGTAAGTTCGAAATCACCCTAGGCTACATAGCCCATTTGAGTCCAACCTGGGCTACATGAAATCCTGCCTCATAAATACATTTAAAGTGTAGATTATACATGCATGTGATGTCTTCCTCAAGTAAATATGTTGAATTAGCTTTTATTGAATAAGGACAAGTGAAGTGGAGCTTAAATGAAGAGAGTGTTTTGATGGTTTAAATGCATTTGTATTGTATATAGATTACTTGATAACTGTAGAAGCAAACACTTTTAGTAGTCTTATTTAGAATATGTGGTCTTCAAAATAGTTTATTTTCCCTCATAAGTTGCTGTTCTCTCTCTCTTTCTCTCTCTCTCTCTCTCTCTCTCTCTCTCTCTCTCTCTCTTTCACACACACACACACACACACACACACACACACACACCTTTATTTTAGTCTTTCTTTTGACACCGACCAGAGTAGCACAGATTAGCCTTTTTTATTTTTATCATTCTTTGAGAAATCAAAAAATGCATTTGATCATTTTCATTCTCCTTTCTCAACTGTCCTTAATTCACTATCCGCTGACCTCCCAATCTAACTTTGTGTCCTCACTGCACAGTGAAGGCTAGTTTGTGTGGCTCAACTGTGTTCTTAAATGTGTCAACTTCCTCTGAATCCTGGTTGACTTATCAGGCGCTACACTTTTACAGAAACTTTCCCTTCCCCTACCAGCATGTAGGAATTATCTGCTAGTCTCTAATTCCCCATGTCACCCAGAATGACCTTGAACATCTGATCGTTTTGCCTCTGCTTCCCATGTTCTGTGGTTACAGGTGTGGACAATCAAGCTGGATGCTTTGTTTCTTTTCCTTTTTCTGAGACGTGATCTCATTCTGGATCTCAGGCTGACCGAGAGTTTACTGTTAAACCCAGGCTGCCTTCAAAGCTGTGACAAATCCACTGCAGCCCTGTGAGTTGCATGATTACAGGTGTGAGACCCCCACACTCAGATACTTGATATATTTTCAGAAAAAGAAAATTCCACATGAGCACATAGCCTGCTTGTAAATGGCAAAGACTCCAAAGGGACTATTTCTCCAGGTGACTACATGTATTCATGATTCCAGTTGTTCCATACCAATTATGATGTCAGCCTCCTTCTGCCCCCACACTATTCTGAAACAGTTGTCTGCCCTACCCTTTCTCAGTGTGTGTTTTCATGCTTTCTGCTGAGTAGACAATTTAAAACACCATAGGAGAGACAAAAGTTTATTTCAGGTCACAATTGCATGTTATAGTCCCTCATTTCAGGGAAGTCATGGCAGGAATTTCAAACAGCTAGATATATCCCATCATAGTCAAGAACGGAGAGAAATGAATGCCTGTGTGTTCAGTTGCTTGCTTCCTTGCTGGCTTGTGCTCATCTCCATCTCTCTATTCTTACGTAGTTCAGGGAACCTTTCCTAGGGAATGATGTTACTCATCTTTGTCTGGTTCTCCACACATCAAGTAGTTTAATTAAGGGGGTTCCTTACAGACATGCCTACAGGCCCATCCAGTGTAGACAATCTATCATATGACTCTCTTCCCAGGTGATTCTAGGTTGGGTTAAGTTGACAAGTCCACTGATGGTATCTGACTCAAGCTTCACCCAACAGACTTTTGCACCAAGAGTTTAGAACATGAACATGTAGAAACTGAACCAGTTACTTGGTAGAGCTCACAAAGGCTACTGATTGGGGTCCCTTCATGTGTCTGAGGTAACTGTAAAAGGAGTACATGAACAGAAAGAGTCATGCTGAAAGAAAACAAGGGTCAAAAGACCAATGCAAATACGAATCATCAGGGCTTATTCCTATTGCCTTCTAGACAATTGTTACATTGTGGGAAGCATTAAGCTTGAGTTCTATGAGTCCTTTTAAAACACCTGTAAATTGCTGTTTGAAATAAAAGAACTTTTTTTGTCATTTGTAGCTGAATGTGGTCTAGGATCTTAATTATTACATGTGAGAAATTTAGTGACTCAGACCTTAAAGCACAGTATTTAGGTAACTATGCTGGAGTGAAATAGACATTGGTCTGATTTAATACTCATTAATACAGTCTGTAATTTATCATAGTAGATTGAAGCCCTAGTGCTATAAGAACAAGTAAGATGCAGATCACTAGGTTAGATGTACCTGTAAGTGAATATACAGCCCCATTAGGAGTCAGAGAAAAGAAAGGTCCCTCTATCAGATGTTTGTCTACAGAATAAACTTGCACTATTCAACATTAGTATTAAAGACTCATGGAAATGATACAGAAATTGTAGTCCCCATTCAGATGTGTCAACTGTGAATTAGAACTTTTCATTTCAAGAGTGAGTATTGCTGGGAACCAATGGATTTGCAGCTTTCTTATTAGCCTGAGAGAAGCTATTTTTTGTAGAAGTTAGGCTTGAAGGTAGAAGTAGGCCTGAGTTTTAGGTTCCTGAGAACTAGGCTTCTGTTTAGGTTCCACCTCCTAGGAGATGGGTTCTTTCCCAGGTCAGTATGACCCCCCTTGCGGTTAGGTGATCAGCAGAGCATAGATGGTTGCCTTAGTAACCTGTTCTGGTGGTTGGGAACATGTACTCCCTAGAAACTCCTCACTCCTATAGCATTGTTTTTAGCCTTGGTTACTTTGTTTAAGAGTCCTTCTATATTGTTTAAGATTCTCATACTTTTTTCTCCTTGTACCCTATAAAAAGCTTGGAAATAAAGTTCATCTTTGGAGCTTGATCAGACATCCTGTCATGCTCCCAGGTATCTCTTGTTTCCTGTCTCTTCTTTTATCCAACAGATCCCTCCTCGGACCCTCGTTGAAAGGTCCCGCAGGTCGGGACGCACACAAGTATAGTAAAAAAATGAAGGAAATGTGTGGGCTGGATCATGAGGATTCTGCAAAGATTCTGTTGAATCTGTTCTAGCTTTGTGGTAGAAAGAAAGTAGGGTTTCTGGGATTGCCATGTGCGTTAGGCTATCTTTGTTTCTGCCTTTTTGCTGAATCTCATCTTAGGAGTACTACCCACCCGGTAGGAACTGAAGCTGCTAAGACTAACTTAGCTGGTTTCCAATCCTGGTTATAACTGAATGATCTCAGCTAATTTAACTATTTTCTCCTGTTCTCTCTCTCTCTCTCTCTCTCTCTCTCTCTCTCTCTCTCTCTCTCTCTCTCCTCTCTCTCAACAGGGAAAACTGTTATATCTGCTGAAATATAATCATTTTCAAATTAAATAAGATCAAAACTTATAAAACCCTTACAAATGATATATCTGATGTATTTTAGTGACTGTTACTAGCCTGTGTATGTGTGTATGGATGAGTGTGTGTGTGTGTGTGTGTGTGTGTGTGTGTGTACATCTAGCTCAACAGTGTACACAGACTCAGCCCAAGGAGAACAAAGGAGATACCTAAAGTCGTTCTGAGTGCAGAGTCTTAGGGAAGGGATGACTACAGTAAATATACACATGACAGTAACTGTGCTTTGTTCAGCATCTTAATGTCAAACTAATTATACCACTATTCCTCAAAAATAAGAACCAATTAATTTTCCTTTATTCAGTCCTGTAGTTCTGGCAAAATCACCTTCATTATGATTTATTTCAACATGCATTTTCTCAGTCATAAGTATTGGCAAAGGGAGATTTCTGCTGATCCTTTTTGTTTTCTGTGGAAGAATAAAGATGACTATATATAGTGAGTAAATACAGATTTATTTTCTCTAATACTTTAGCTAGGAGAGTTATATGCTAAGTTCTTCCTTCCCTATGAATGTTATACAAATATAACTGAATTTATTTGATGGATTGAGGTTAAGTGAGTGTGGCATAAATATTTATAAAACACAATTGGATTATATACATAATATATACATGTGTATATATAATATAATCATATATATATAATATATATATATATATATGAATGAATTTATCACAGAAAATGTAGTGCTGTGTATTTTAAGCAGCACCCTCACAAAAAATGAGAAAATGGCAAGACAATAAGCTTTAGCAATCAGAAACAAATACACCAGATGTGTCTCTAGCTTTTTCAATTGTTTACTTTGAAAATATTTAGGATGTAGATATTATTAATTATACACAAAAGTCTTCATCTTTGGAATAATCAACAACTTATTAACTCACCTATACATGATATCCTTGCTATGTCGTTCTGCTCAAGGGAACATGTCCCTTGTGTTACCTTAACTTTCCTTCCTAGTATTAATCAAGTGTAAGTGTTAATGATGATGACTTAAAACCTGAACTACCGTGGTTGGAAACCTTGGCAGAGGCTAGCCAAATTGCACATGTCCAGGTTTATTTATTGTGCTGTCACTGAACACCCAGAGAAATGCAATTGCTGCTAATTCATTGTGATGTTTTCATTTTTAGAGAGGGAGGGAAAAACTCCCAAGATCTTTGCTGGAACAGTGTGGTCATCACACTCTTAAACACTTTTATCATATCTATTTCTCCCTGATTCTGTTGCTTTTCCCATAAAGTTTAAGAGCAATCAGTTCCAAAAAAGCCAAGGGCTATGAAGTTAAAGGAAGGGCAGTGAGTGAAAGGTAAGAGGGTTCAAACAGAAGAAGACTGACACAAGAGCGGTGTTTATCTCCTTGTAGGTGTAACCTGCGTTAGACCCCAGTGCCTTGCTCAGGGCATCTCCATCAACAAGGCATGTAAGCTGACATTCTGAAAAGCTTAGAGGAGATGTTTGAAAGTGATAGTGGCTGAGTGATATCACTAACTCTTTCTATTTAGAACATGGGATCACGATGTGAGAATGGCTTGAAAATCAGGAAGATGAAATAAGCAAGCAATTGGTTTTCATCTTGTGAGGACATCTAGTTAAGCATTCTCTTACTATTTTCTCCACTTCTCAAGTCTGGAGGAAATGCTCTCCAAATATTCATTTTAAGATGTAAGTTTCTCTTAATTATGAATATTAACTCATATGACACAATGCATAGTAGTTATATCTATAGATTTCTATATGTGTATACAGTTTAGAGAATGAATACAAGTAAAGAGGATGCAACAGAGTTCAAGGGGCTCAAAATGGGGCTGGGTCAGAATCTATATAGATATGATGATAAACCAGGCCAATGCTGGAAGGGATCCATAGGTAGAAGTCAGGTTTGAGAAGAAAGCAGCAGAAATCAGCTGTGACGTAATAAGACCAAACTGTTCTGGAACAGGAACCAGGTGCCACATAGGAAATGGCTCAGGAACAGGAAACAGTGGGTCAGAACAAGTTCATACGGCATGAACAGGTAGATGGAAGGATAGTCTAGTAGGCTTTGTCAACAGATGAGGATTGAACTGAGTTGGATCAAGGACCTTTGATCCTTGATGCACGTACCTGCTAACAAATGACAGGGTAGTGTGGGGCCACACCATCATTGTTAGGTGCCTATCACTTTATGGGGTTCCTTGATCAGTCCATATCCATCTGTCTCAATGGTTTCAATTCTCCCCCCAATAAGAAGTGAAATTAGGTGGCTTTTGTCATAGTTTTGGAAGACCAAATAAAGGCAGGCTTTATCAAGGGATTTAAAATATCAATTCTAGCTTCAATACCACTATATTTTCCCAGTGCACTTTATGGAGATTCTTATCTACTTATAGTTCTGAAAACGAGGACCCAAATCTCACTACCAGATTGGAAGTTCTTTTAAACTCCAGGTAGTTTCTATGAAGAGTAGGCTATGTTGCTAATCAAAACCGTTGGCAAGAAAAGAACATGACTCTGGAACTTGGACAGGCATACATGATTCTAAGTCATACTGGTTACATGAATTTGAGAAATTTTTCTCATGTGTATACATATGGTATGTGCTATTGTGCGTATGCTCCTTTGCATATATATGGCCATACTTGTGAGTGTGCATGTAGAAACCTTAGGTTGATGCTGAGAGTCTTGTTTCCCTTGATCACTGTCCACCTTAATAATTGAAGAAGGGTCTGTCTATTGAACAAGAAACCCATTCAGCAAATCTAGCTAGCAAACTTGCTCGGCTTAGGGAAATCACTGTCTCTGCCTTCAAAGCACTGGAATTACAGACAGGTTATTATGCTCACATGATATTTATGTGAATTTTGGAGATCTGAACTATGGTTCACATACTTGCTCAGCAAATGCTTTAATAACTGAGTCTGAAGACTTTTATACACATACATTTCTTGCATATGTGTGTATGTATATATATATACACATACACGCACACACACACACACACACACACACACACACACACACACACATATATATATATATATATATATATATATATATATATATATACATATATATATATTCATGCACATACAGGCTCCAAAAATGAGCATTGTTCTCATGAATTATTTATTTTATTCAACATATTCAGCATTTATTTTATTCAACATTTTAATTATTATCCCAGGTATTAATTACATACATTATTGTCATTCAATGTGATGTTTCAGTGCATGCATGCAGTATGTACTGATAAAAGCCAAACTTCCTTTATCCATTACCCAATTTTTCAGCATCTAGTTTACAGTAATACATGTCTATATTAAATGAAAACAGATTTAAAATAAAAATGATCAAGAAATTTCAATAACCTAGTAAAGCAGTTGCAAACAATCAGAAAATTATTAGAAGTAAGGTAATAATAAAAAGTACAACAATAATTAATAAAAAGCTAAAAACAGAATAAATGATTAACAGAATAGAGATGTTTCATTTAAGATGACTAAAATAGACAAAATCTAAGTAAATTAAACAATAAAAAAGAAGAGAAGACACATACAAGTAAAGAGATTGTATAAAAGACATTATAATAGATACTACAGATATATAAAGATCATTAAAGACCTTTACAAACAACTATGTGGGAACAAACTTAAAAACCTGAAAGAAAAAAAGAAATGAATACATTTCCTAATATGTTTGAATTATTAAAATTGAGCTATGAACATAGAAAACCTAAAGATCTGTGATAATTAGTGAAATTTAATCAATAGGAAAATATCTTTTACTAAAGAGAATAGCAGAACTACTAATGAAGAACAAGTTATTTGGAAAGGTACTAAGATAGGATTTTGAGAAAATTAGGAAACTCTGACAGGAAGTGTCTATAGGAATAATAAAAAAAACAAAAACAAAAACAAAACCAAATAAAAAAACAAACAAAAAAACAAAACCCAAAGGTCTTGTTGTAATATATGGTGAATGACACAAGAAAGAAGATCTCTCCCCTCAGTATGGTAGACGGGCTGTATAAGTGAAGCTCAGAGACTCTGTACCATAAAGTTGGTATAGAACTATCTACCTTCCCTGAGGGTTCTGAGTGTGCTTGAATCTGATTTCACCACCCAAATATTGCTTTTCTTTCTATATACTACATGGGCTGGAGCTCTCATTTCTATTCCTCTATTATTTATAAAAACACCTGTTTTAAAGAAGTAGAAACTCTAGTCAGGTAAGAACTGAATCGCCTGAGAGAAATATGTTTAAGTATAGATGAACTTCCCATGCTAGGTGAAAATTCTCAGGATACTGTGGACAGTTTTATTCTGAGGAAGCATATTCTGCCATAGCACCATATGCTGCTGAGTACTTGGAGCATGTCTGAACAAAATTGAGATATGTTTGATGAAACCTCCAAAAAAGGTATGGACTATCATATGAAGACACATGACTTGGGGGAACAAATGTGGTCCAATTATAATAGATTAGAAACTTGGATAAATATTCCTAAATTGTACGGAAAAACCTGGAAAAGTACTCATGTTGATCATTCTTTAAAGAAGTACAAAATAAATCTAGAATGCATTAAAACTCGTATTTTAATGAAAACAAAACAAAAGAAAAATCAGAAAATATTCAATAATTGACAAGGAATGAAGCAAGGTCACAGATTGCTGCCTTTTGTAACACTGCTCATTGGCAGTTTATTAGAATAAAATACATGCTGTATGCTTGAGGAATTCCATGTCTGCCTATATGCCACCAAAGACATAAATGCAGAATACATACTTACATACATACACATGCACATACATACATATGCACACATATGCATACACAGGTAAATAGCACAAGCATAGATATACTTAAACATATATGCAAATGCATATACATAAATATATAAATATAAGCAGAAATCTCTACAAATGCACATGCATGTATATTCATATACATTCTGTCTATGTATACACCTATGTATATATAAACAGGGACACAAAAATATATAACATGCATATACATAAACTGGCAAAAGAATTTTCAGTCTCTTATTTGTGATAGGCCTGATTTGGGAACCACAGTGCAATACTGAAGAACTGAATAAGCAAATATTTCAGTGTTTCAACAGAAAAGACCTCAAGTTGCCATTAACATTAAACATTAACCTTAAAGAAACCATGAACAAAAACACATATATTTGGCATCATGTGTATGTCATATTCAAACAGATGCATAGAAATTAAATCTCCAATTTAAAAGTATGAAGTCAGAAAACACCAGTAAAATTTTGTCAGCAAAGGATAAACTGGAGAGTTACTCCAGGCCTTGGTAAGTTGGGTTGAGAGTGGATGTTTCATTCCTGTCCGTAAAAGGAGTGCCAGTTAGTGGATAAGACTTTTCTGTTATAATTCTCTAGACAGAGAGCCAAGGTGCACTCTGTGATATCTTCTGAGATTACTGTTGGTGAGGAAGGTTAAGGGACACATGCAGCCCATGAGCTGGTTTTGCTCTGTACATGCTCACTTATCCCGCTGGGTCCACCTTGATGCCTGAGAACACATGCCCATATAAACAAACTGAACTTATGGAGAAAACCTGGCTGAGATGGCACGCTGAAATGAACACTCCTTCCGTGGCAATTTTTCTGTGTTTATATTATTTCCTACTGGTCCTTCTGAAGTTATGGAACTCTAAGTGAAGATACTACCATTGTGGTATATTTACATGTATGAATTTGACTTGGATGCATATATACCATTTATATTTATACAATGCAAACCACCATACTCAGAAATAACTTCACAGATTGTTAAAGGCCATATTAATTCAGCAAGCTTTATATAGTAGCTGTGAGAGTAACAGTAGAAATGTTCATTTTTTTCAATCATATTCCTTTATCTTTACATATCTCATCTCTTGTTATTTACATAAGATACTGATATGTTACTATACATAGGTTAGCCTAGAATTCTCATATTTACATGTAAAATTCCAAATGGAATCATGCATTTTCCAACCCTTAGACACAATTTTGAACAGCTATAAATCTGAATATCTAAATTGGACAAGTCTTCATAAATAATATTTCTAGGATAGTTAATCCCTCAGGCCAATGTTGTGGAATCCCAACTTAAGGAAGTTGCTCCATTTTGCTCCCAGACATGATTTCTCCAAACATGCCTCCTTTCCCCAGAGAGTGCTCCCCCTTGTAGAGAGTTCACATTGCAACTCTTCTTCATTGCTGTGTAACAGAGAAGTGTGTTGGAGGAGTGAGAAGTGGCTTGGCATTCTTTCTCAGGAATTGCAACTACATAGCTGAAGTGTAATTGTTTCTCTGGCTCAGTAAATTAGTTTCCTCATTAGAAATGCTTGCTCTTTCTCCAAAATATCTACGCACTTTTCTATTCCTCATGCCCTTCTAGAACTCTACAACTACCTATAAAGAGAGGAAGCCATTTCTACTTTTTAAATTTTTGATTAATTAATTAATTTATTCATGTGCTTTATATCCTGACCTTAGTTTACAATTCTCCTCTCAGAGCTTGTTTGGAGGTTCTAGCAGGGGAGCACAGCTACTCGTATAACCTTGACTGAAGACCAATCTTCCTCTATTTGGGGAAGGTCGTCCTCTTCGACCAAGTGCGCAGCTTCGGGACAGATGCACATGGAGCGGTGAGGGAGGAAGGGGACACCCGCCTAGCCAGCTAGATCAGCCGAATCAACCCTGGCGATCAATGGGGTGACAGATGTCGCAGCCAGATCGCCCTCACATCAAAACGGCAACCAAAAGATTGGGAAAAGATCTTAACCAATCCTATGTCCGATAGAGGGCTAATATCCAATATATACAAAGAACTCAAGAAGTTAGACCCCAAAAGACCAAATAATCCCATCAAAAACTGGGGAACAGAGCTAAACAGAGAATTCTCAACTGAGGAAATTCGCAGGCTGAGAAGCACCTAAAGAAATGCTCAATATCCCTAGTCATCAGGGAAATGCAAATCAAAACAATTCTGAAATTCCACCTCACACCAGTCAGAATGGCTAAGATCAAAAACTCAGGTGACAGCA
>CM052714.1:33518199-33557540 GCA_028551405.1 Uromys caudimaculatus | reverse complement strand
GGAAAAATGAACACATAACCTATCCCTTACTCAGAAGCAATCTTCAATTGATAACTACTTGCAAATAAAAATTGAGTTTCCTTCAAGGGGTTATCACTGGGAAAATAAGCTATTCTTAATGGAAAGGTGCTTGTCTAAAAAACAAAAATTCTCCTGTGAAAAATTAGGTTCATTTTTTATAATTTTAATAATTATATATTATATATAAAATTTCTTCTGTCTTTAATCCTAAAGGTCATTTTTCTTTATATGTTATGGTTTTCAGTTTACTGTTTTTATTGGATTCTTGTGTACATGAATGAATGGTTTTCTGTTTCTTGTTCTTTCTCTTGAAATCTTTTCTTTCTGCTTGTTTTAACAAATTCTGATGTGTTAGTTTTTGTTTTATTTTAATTAAATTAAATTAAAATTTATTAAATGAACTTAAAGAACAATTCTGGAAAATTACTATGCCAAGTTCTTAGGTATATTACACACTGTAACAGTAAAACCACCATGATATACACAAAAAAAGATATGTAGAAGAATGAAACCAAACAAAAGATCAAACCACGAGTGTATATAACTATAGTCATGCAATATTTGACAGCGATGATTAAAATAAGCATAACTTGATCTGTCTTTTCTAAATTATCTGTTTTATTTTGCTCTTGGAAAATTCTCCTTTTGAAAAATTAGGTTCTTTTTTCGTTGATATGCAAAATCCAAAACTGTTCATGTAAATAACATAACATAAGGTGTTCCTCTAAATGCTTACACTGTGTAGTGTCCCTGCAGCAGTTAGGGACACATCTATGGAAGGATGGTTAAAGCATTGGGTTTCATTTACTTTTCCTAACTTAAATGAGAGAATGTAATCAGGTAATTTTAAGTGACTGTTCCAGAAAGGAACGTCTTTGAGGAGAGCTGATGCTACTACTTTGCATCCCAAGCACCATTTTCTGCTTTCCTTTTCTCTCAAAATAACTGAATAATGAGCTGGACAGCATTTGAGAAGGTGAGAAATTAATTTGTGTGCAGAAGTGAGTGAGCTTTGGGACATTTTGGCTTAGTAGCATTTTCCTGTGGTTACACCAGTGTCTATTTTCCAGTTATTCCTGTGCCAAATATTAACTTTTCTGGGCATTAGACATGTTCTAAAAACAAGAACAGCACTAAATATAGGGGAAGATTATTCATTATTAATAAAATTAAACAAAACCCTGAAGTCACATTTCTGTATAATACTTCAACACTTGGAGACTTTGCTCTGATATCTCTGAAAATACCGAAGCTACTTTGTCCTTTGACCCAGTGTGATTGTGCGTCAGATTTGCTATTTCTTGAAGAGGGCAGGAGAGAGAGGACAGAAAATAGGACAGAAGATAGGCCAGGGAATGAGGACAGATGAGCATGCACAGAAGCAGAGAGAGAGCCCAGTGCCAAGGGGCAGAGCAGAGGGCAGAGGGGAAGAATAGGGCATAGAGACTGTGAAAGCACAGGGGCAGGGGACAGGAAACAGGAGATAGAAAACAAAGACAAGAGAAAATACACACACACACACACACACACACACACACACACACACACACACACACACTGGGCAGAAGAGCCCAGAGCCCATGGCAGGACACAGAACAAAAGACAAAGGGAATGGGAACATGTATCCTAAATTTAAATCAGTAGAAACCGAAGGTCCCTCTTCTACCTTTAACTGAAGGCAGCTAAGGGAAGTATGTCTCTCCTAGGGTTTCTGAGAGCAGAGGTGCAATTCATTCACAGGCAGGTGTCTGCTAATGCCCTGAGGTTGTCTAGAGGGTGAGCACAAAATAGATATCACAGGAAGACATCTGGGAGTGAAATCTGTGGCATATGTGACTATAAAATCTGAATATAAATGTGCAGTTAAGTCTAAGAGAGGAAATGCATGTGTGTATATCAATGAATGATGCTTACAGCAGTAGTTAATTTAGAAAGAGATATTTATAATTAAGAGCATATCGAATGGCTTTGGATCATCACATAGGTGTATGAAAGTGTACATTGTCACTCAGGGATGATTTTTAAAAATCCACAAGAGAATATGAGGATCGATATCACTCCAGTTGATGGGAAAGCCTTGAGAGATTGATTATGTTGGATGTTCTCACAGACTAAATGACAATACAACAAATCAAAAGTGTTAAGGTCAAATCAAAAACAGCCAATTCCCACTGCTGTATGAGAGGGTGAGATCACTTCAAACATGAACACAAAAGGGGGCAAAATTTGCCTATTTATGGTCCCAGAAGCTGTGGTTTTCTTCATGACAAACTTTGCTCCTTATACCATAAAAAGAAAAGCACCTTTTTGTTCCCTCTAGCTTCCTGGTACAATGCTCTTTATAATAAAATGTTGATATTACAATTGCATGAGCACAAATTAAAATCAACGTGGAATGTCTTTTTGGCAGAAGCTTCTTTCCTAGGTCACAAGTTAAATATATTCAAACAGGTCTGACAGAAGAGTCTATCGGCTCTTGTCTCCCTTTCGAGATTTGTCAGCATTAAAGGCCAATGATGAGGGTATTCGTTACAAAAAAAGACAAGGGAATATCTCTCACATACATACTTTGCATTTAGCCTTTTTGCTAAGACATAACCTACATGTGCTGCTATTTCTTCATTATAGAAAGATTAGTTTTCTTTCTCTCTTTTGTTTCTCTTCTATCTATGGTTGTCTTTGAACTCACTGTGTGGTAGAGAGGATGCCCTCGAACTCTGGATCCTTCTGTTTCTGCCTTGCAGATGTTATGTGTTGTAGTTTCCTTTCTGTTGTTGTGATAACTATCATGACAAAACCAAACCAAAAACAAGCCAACAAACAAGCAAATACCCCCCAAAGAAAACAAAACTGGAAAGATGTCAATTAGGGACTAAGTTTTCAAATACAAGAGCTTATGTGGATCATTTATGATTTCAGACTTGACCACATGACCAATTAAGAAGCTCTTTTTGGGGGATGATTAATTTTTCTGTTTTCAACATTCCTTAGTTTCCTCCAATCTTTGCCTAAAGAAGGGGAACCCTGTGAGATTACCCCTTCTATCTTAGCATGACAAGTGATGTTTTACTTTTTAAAAATTTATTTATTTTTATTCTTTAATCCTTATTCATAGTCCAGAATTCATCCCCCTCCTGGTCTGCCCCCAACCACTCCGCATCTGATACCTCCCTTCCCCCATCTCCAAGAGGATGTCCCCATCCCCAACTCCCACCTCACCAGACCTCCCCACTCCCTGGGGCCTCAAGTCTCTCTAGGGTTAGGTGCATTTTCTCTCACTGAGGCCAGACCAGGCAGTCCTTTGCTGTATATGTGTCGGAGGCTTGCATGGTATGTGCTCACTAATTAGTGGATATTAGCCAAAAAATAAAAAGAAAAGAAAAGAAAAGAAAAGAAAAGAAAAGAAAAGAAAAGAAAAGAAAAGAAAAGAAAAGAAAAGAAAAGAACAGAGTATCCAGGAAACAACCCACAGGACTTAACAAGCTGAAGGACCCAAGTGGGGATGCCTCCATCCCACTTGGGAGGGAGAAGAAAGGTGTCAAGGTGGGGCAGAGGGAGGGAGGGACCTGGGTGGGAGAGAGGATAGAGAAGGGAAGGGGGGGAACATAATCTAATTGAGCATTTTGGGGAGACAGGACTGAAGCCCTGAGAGCCAGCAGAAAGAATGGAAACAGTCAACCTCGGGAGATAGGAGGTGGGGAGACCCTCCAGAATGTACCTAAGCGCTCTACAGTGGGCATGTTTTACTTTTTTTGCATAAAGACGTATGCCTTGGTTTTGCATTTGTCTAGACATCTCTAATCTCACTTTCTAGTCCTACAGGGATATGGTTTTAAGTTCATGCTGGTAATGATTATTTTCTTTCTCACAGATTTTTTAGGTGAAACTAGTTGTCTGAACTTCATGAAAAGTTATTATGAATGTATGTGTAACATCAATACAGCATGATAAACTAGATAAATCTATGCATCATATTAATGACATTGTTATCTGACACTTATGAACATATGCAGCAAACTGTCCATTTCCAATGTCTCCTCTATTTAGTGCCATTGAGTTGAGTTTCTTAGAGAAGAGTAGAGTAGAAATGGACCCTTAAAAACACTCCTGGAGTCCAAAGTTGCTGTTGAAAACTAAACTTCACATTAGCTTTAGTTGTAATTCCATGGCCATGTAAGAGGGGATATTCTTAAAATATGGTGGTAAGAAATAAAAAATAAATAGCAACAAAAATAGACTTGTAAGAGACAAAGAAAAATGAATTGGCCAGAGAAATAACTCAGTCAGTAAGGTGACTGGCATGCAAGCACAGGTTCAAATTTGCATACCCAACACCCAAGTGAAAGTCAGGTATGGTGATCTGCATCTGTGAACCTAATAGTAGGGGGGAAGATAGAGATAGGTGGACCCCAAAGATTCATTGGCCAGTCGGTCAACACCCAAGTGAAAGTCAGGTATGGTGATCTGCATCTGTGAACCTAATAGTAGGGGGGAAGATAGAGATAGGTGGACCCCAAAGATTCATTGGCCAGTCGGTCAAGGTCAAATTGGTGAACTTCATGTTTAGTGAGAAACCCTTTCAAAAAAAAAAAAAAATCAGCTGGAGAACAATGGAAGATACTTAATGTCAACTTTTGGTTTCCATATGCAAATGCATACACATACACATATGCATAGACTCACATTACCAAGCATATGTTTTACACACACACACACACACACACACACACACACACACACGAACACACATATAGGAATACACACATGAGATGGGGGTTGGTACTTTTAAATGGAAATTAATATTTACTCATTGTCCTAAATATCCTAGAACCCAGTTGCAGTAGACATAGGCTAGAGAGCTGTGTGGTGGCTTCTATTCACGTGTAAATTCATATGGCATATTCCTGGCTACCCCTGCATGGAAAAGTAGAGAATAAGAGAAACTACTGATAAATGTAAGTAAACAAGCCATGGTGTCAATAGCAATGCACATGAAATAAGAAGTCTGATGGAGTACCTAACAATGGACAATTTGTCCCCTCATCTTGGCCTTACCTGTTCTCGAGGGATATTGGTAGAACTAATGATGCATAAGAAAAAGATAATCTGTCAGCTTAAAAGCACTTAGCCAATTGATGAAAAACTTTATGACTGACAGTTGTATTATTTGTGGACAAAGAAAACTATTTTTTATAAAAATAGAAAGCTTGCTTCTGTGTCAAGAAGCTAGTAAGGACATTGACTACATACCCTCTTTTATATGTCAGTAGGTGTTCAACCCATGCCTTCACATCCTTGAAAACTGGCAATCAATACAGTCCCCACTCGCAGCACTTGTGGGAAAACAGCTGTTTCTATCCCCTTACTTGTTTTGTGTCTTGTATTTGGTTGGAGCAAAGAGAATATTAATTCATGCAGGTTTTCTAATTACAGGGTTAGTGCAACCTTGAAGGGCAACACTTGAGAAAACAAGAGGAAAGGTGATTTAGTACTCCTCAGAATTATTGATAGCCATGCCAGGAGTGAGCATGATAGTGGAGATGGAAGAAAATGTTAGCATTACTGGTAAATTTTGAATACAGAACAAGTGATATTAGCCAAGATATGATATATAAGTTGTGAAAAAAAGAAGCAGTCAGCAATGTTAGGGTGGTGTGGAAAGGCATGGTGGTAGAATTCATTAGATGTAGGAGATCCTGGGGTTAAGTAGTTTGGGGTGGAGAGGGCAACGTCGGATATTCATTTAGAAGTCAAGCTTGTTATGTCAAATTAGACTTCCAACTGGAGGTGTTCGACAGCTGAATAAGAGATCTGAAATTCAGAAGTCAGGCAGACTAAAAATAAAGTGTAAGAGCCATCCACTACAGCTGGGGATTGATGACTCAGACTGCAGAGCAGGGATGAGATCGTTGTGTAAAACTGCTTTACCTAGTTTGAAGACGAGGCTAGCTAAACCAAATTGTGTCATCATTTCTTTATACGTTAGTAAATATATAGATGGCTGATCACTATGTGTGTATATATACATGAGTATAAAACACCCATAGTTTTATGTGTGTGCGCTCGCACACACACACACACACACACACACACACACACACACACACCCTGCTAGTTTCTTACACACATAGTAAATTTCTGCAAAGTGATTCTGTTTTAATTCTTTTGAGACAGGATCACATTAACTTTTGAGACAGGATCACAGGATACTTCAAACTGTCCTGGAACTCACCATATATCCCAGGCTGGCCTCACACTTGTGACAACACTCCTGCATCATCTCCCTCTGTGTTAAAATTACCTGTAATTAGCTATTACTCAAGGCTTTAAGATAGTTATTATGTGCAAAATCTTCATATGCATATTTAAAAGAAAAAAAGTGTAAACATAAATTACTATTCATTGTCTAGGGCAGTCTGTATTTCATCTAAGTGTCCATGTGTACTGGCTAGTTTTGTGTGTCAACTTGACACAAGCTGAAGTTATCACTGAGAAAGGAGTTTCAGTTGAGAAAATGCCTCCATGAGATCCAGTGCTAAGGCATTTTCTCAATTAGTGATCAAGGGGAGAGGGCCCCTTGTGAGTGGTACCATCTGTGGGCTGGTAGTCTTGGGTTCTATAAGAAAGCAGGCTGAGCAAGCAAGCCAGTAAGGAACATCCCTCCATGGCCTCTGCATTAGCTCCTGCTTCCTGACCTAGCTGAGTTCCAGTACTGACTTCCTTTAGTGATGAACAGCAACGTGGAAGAATAAGCTGAATAAACCGTTTCCTCCCCAACTTGCATCTTGGTCATGATATTTGTGCAGGAATAGAAACCTTGACTAAGACACCATGTATTATAACAAGCCATATATTTCCTTATTGAATTTACCCGTGCATTCACAGTTTGTTAGTCTTATCTTCTCTATAGCATAGCTTTTTATTAAGGCAATCTCGCCTGTCTCACCTTTTTCTTTTTCCTGGGACTCCTGAGGCTCTATGGCTTAGATTTTGAAGTTGTGTATGGCAGTGAGTAGTAGAAATTATCTGCAGCGTTCTGTGCTGGCACATACAAATGTTTAGGAAATATTTCTGTGGGCTTTTCCTTCTACAGAATTGACAGGAACCATTTTGAAGGATTTTACAAGCCAAATCTTTAAGATATTTATCTTCAGTAGTACAGTTTTGTGATTCAAGTCCTATTTGATAAGGAGCCTTTTATGTTTTGAAGCTATTATTCTGATTTATCATGGGAATAGATTTACAGTAACCCAGAAGCTGTCAAATGTACAGCATAATACCACAAAAAGACAAAATTTAAGTTTATATGATGGCTGTCTTAGTTATTTTTGTTGTGATCAAATAAAAGGAACAAGGCAACTTATAGACAAAAAAGTTTATTTGGTGCTAACAGTTCTAGAGGGGTAGAAGTCCGTCACCATGATGGTTAGAAGTAGGGATGCAGGCAAGCTAATATTTAATGGAGCTTGGGGTCTCTTATGGAAGAGTTGGGGGAAGAATTGAGGGCCCTGAAGGGGCTAGGAACTCCACGACAAGACCAATATAACTCAGCTAACCTGGACCATTGGGGCTCTCAGAGACTGATCCAATAACCAAAGAGCATACACAGGCTGGACCTATGACCCCGAACATATGTAGCAGATGTGCAGCTTGGTCTTCAGGTGGGTCCTGAACAACTGAAGTGGGGCCTATCCCTAAAGCTGTTGTGTGTCTGTGGTATCTATTGCCCTAACTCAGCTGTCTTGTCTGTCTTGTCAGTGGGAAAAGAAGTGCCTAGCCCTACAGACACTTGATGTGCCAGTGTGTGTGTGGGGATACACAGGGGACTCCATTCTCTCAGAGGAGAAGGGAAGTGGGAGGATGAGGAACCATGGGAAGGGGGCTAGGAGGGGAGGCAGTGATCAGCATGTAAAGTGAATAATTTTTTTTCTGTTTCTCCAACTTGTAATTTATTTGGTTCAGCCTTGTGTCCATTCTTTAGCTCCGTGATTCCAACTTCTCTGTTCATTGGTAATATATTTCTTATTGAAGTTTTTACTCCTACCAAGTTTTTCTAAGACATGATTGTCATTCATCTTCAAAGTTCATGCTGATGGTCAGCTGGGATGTTAGTCCTGTAACCTGCCAAGCTATGTCTCTGAAGATAAAGTGAGTGAATATGAGACACTAACACATAATCGAAGTGTTGCCCGATGGACATATATTTGGATCAAAAGGAAATAAATGAAGGTAGTTCTTAAAAATTGGACTCGTAGGAAATGTCCAGGTAAAGTTTATTTTTACAAGAATAATATTGTAAATGCTACCAGGCCAATATGCATCTCAATTGAGGTTTCTGTGGCTGAGATAATCCTCTGAGGAGCGTTACTAATAGTTTGAGATTTTTATTCCAGTCTCCACTGGTTCACCATCCTGCTTTGATTAACCCTTCTCTTATGTTCACATGCAGTACTTGTCTTACTATTGCTATACTGTCTCAGCTTGTCCAAGTATGTTCTTAGTACGCTTTACTTTTACATTTTAACTGAATGCTATCATTTCTGTATGAGTTTAATTTGTTCTCCAGTGGTTCTTGTGTGGATATGTAATCCCTCATGGCCAGCATTAAAAGAGTGGAAACTTAATTAATTATGACAGTTGGAGGTAGACCCGTTGGAAAGTCATTAGAAATGAATAAATTCAACAGGGCGGAACAACCATGATGGAATAGTAGTGATGTCTTTGTAAATTGAGAAATCAGCATACACACACACATACATACACACACATATACACACAGAGAGACAGAGACAGACACAGAGAGACTATTGTCTCTTCATGTGTGATGTTGAGTATCACTTTGACATTCCGTCAGCAAAAAGAAAACTACCAGCTATAGGCCTTTGGCCCTCCAGAAAAAGTGAACTTTGTCTTATGTGACTCAGGCTTGGACATCCCATTATAGTAACACCAAATGCTTCACCATCTTGAAGATGATATGTTGCTTCTAGTTCTCTAAGTTCAAATGTAACAAAGTAATCTTCAAATATGGACATATCATTTTGGTTAATTTATCTTTTGTCAGCTATGCTCTTTAGGAAATTCTTATCATAAGGCCTTTAGGTCAATTAAACAAGCTTTCTATCATCATCATCATCATCATCATCATCATCATCATTATTATATTGGATATTTTCTTTATTTACATTTAAAATGTTATTCCCTTTCCTGGTTTTCCCCCCTCCCAGAAACCCCCTATCCCATACGCCCTCCCCCTGTTTCTATGAGGGTGTTCCCCCACCTACCCACCCATTCTCACCTCCCCGCCCTTGATTCCCCTACACTGAGGCATCTATCAAGCCTTCATAGGACCAAAGACCTCTCCTCCCATGGATGCCTGACAAGACCATCCTCTCCTATATATGAAACTGGAGCCATGTATACCCTTGATTGGTGGTTTAGTCCCTGGGAGCTCTGGGGGGGGGGGGTCTGGTTGGTTGGTATTGTTGTTCTTCCTATGGGGTTGCAAACTCCTTCAGATCTCTCAGTCCTTTCTCTAACTCCTCCATTGGGGACCCTGCACTCAGACCAATGGTTGGCTTTGAGCATCTGCCTCTGTATTTGTAGGGCTCTAGCAGGGCCTCTTAGGAGACAGTAATATCAGGCTCCTTTCAGCAAGCATTTTTTGGCATCTGCAATAGTGTCAGAGTGTGGTGACTGTATATGGGATGAATCCCCAGGGGGGTAGTCTCTGGATGGCTTTTCCTTCAGTCTCTGCTCTATACTTTGTCTCCATATTTGCTCCCATGAGTATTTTCTTCCCTTTTCTAAGAAGGCCAGAAGCACCCACACTTTGGTCTTCCTTCTTCTTGAGCTTCATATGATCTGTGAATTGTATCTTGGGTATTCGGAGCTTTTGGGCTAATATCCACTTATCAGTGAGTGCATACCATGTGTATTCTTTTGCCATTGGGTTACCTCACTCAGAATGATATTTTCTAGTTGCATCCAGTTGGCTAAGAATTTCTTCTTATAATGCCTAAAGGTCAATTAAACAAGCTTTCAGCATTCATGTTTTAGAAACCCCAACTTCTACCATGTCATCTTGGGATGGAATTGTTATAAACTCTCAATGACCACACTAGTAGTGAGTTGTCAAACTTTCCCCTAATCTGCCAAGTCACTTCACTTTGGAGTCTTAGAAGCAAACTCTTCCAGCAGGTGTGCATTTGCTCTTGCTAACTGTTTAACCTGAAACTGCTTTGCCCCAAGCAGTTGTAACAAATTTCTTAATGTCCCTGATCACAGTTTACACTAAACACTCACAATACAATGTTAAAGGCAGCTGAGAAATAAGAAAAAGAAACCACAGAGAGTGGCTATGGCTGCTGGCACTTGTCTTCTAACTATGAGTAGACAAGATCCTATCATTTACCACTACAGTACTCCCTCATTTTCTACCATGAGATGGTTATATGGAACTAGCCCTTCCCTAGGGGACATCACATTCCCACAAGCATGGAGATGGCCTTCATATATAAGCATACCTATATTGCAAGTGGCTGCCCTGTTCTGTCTGAAACGATGGCACTTACATGAAGTTGACTTTGAAATCTAGTCGGTGCGGTATTTAATACTGTGCAGTTTCTTTGAGAGAGTCCCCTGCGAGGAGAGATGAAATATTTACATTACCAGTGATTTTAGGTGCTATGCTTCTATTTCAATTTACCTTGTGGTTCTTTAGCACAGAGACTAAATATTGATTTACAGGCTTTTTGTTTTTGTTTTTGTTATGCTTTGCAATCAGATTGCTTTGACACAATCCTGCTGTTATAGTGTTGGATGGGATTGGTTTGCTCATAGGAAGAAGTCTGCCCCTACTGTGACCAGCCTCATTTCTTAGCTTGCAAAGGAGTCTAACCTCAGATCCTGGAACAAAGTATATTTCAGGTGTATCAACAGTAATTAGGAAAACCAAAACAGACAAAATGTATATGTGTTTCAAACGTCACTATCAAAATTCGTGGGTATGTTTCTATAAGATAGAATATAATTTAATGTTTTTTTAAAGACATAAAGAATGAGCAGTGTTTCAATAGAATTTTATGGTGGGGAAAAAAATCATGATTCCCTGAAATGTTGCATAATGTTTTATGTAAAACAGAAAATTTACCAGAACAGTACTATATTAATTCAGATACCCAATCCTCACGTATTCTTTTAATTCAACTTTGTCCTTTCCTGGTAGTCAGCAAGATCTGTGTTCTTTGTGTCCGTATACCAAGAGGTGCACTCTTTCAGTAAATTAAATCAATTTCCGTTTGTTCTGGGTCTAGGAGATTTTATTTTCTCTTATCCTTATTCAATTTTCAATTCATCCTTCCCAGAGCATGTATCAATGTCTGCGTTTGATTTCATGGCAGGTATTCTGACTTCTTTTTGCATTATAGAAGCCACTGTTTTACAGACTAATCCATTGATACCATAGCTCCATAGAAACTACCAAAAACTTAACAAAAGCCTGGATGAACATTGGGTACAATAATTACAGATGCTTTATTCTATCTGCCATTTATTTCCAAGATTATAGGGACCAAAATAAAACAAATCAAAAGTCTTTGTAATTCATAGAGTAATTCCAATCTTAGTGACAATTTTAAGAGTCTCAGGATGTTAGAATATATTAACTAAGTAACAAGTTATGAGGCTAACATATTACATCACAATGCATAAATATACTGAATAATATTTAAATCTATTAGGCATATTTATCCCAAAGTCACTTCTATTTTTTTAAGGGTAAGAACATTCAATAAAATTTCTTCAGGATTTTTGAAATTTCTTTCTCCTGTCCTCACTGGCATCTAGTAATCATTATTGTACTTAATTTTATTAAATCGTTATTAAATTCATGAGTACAATCATGCTTTAGGGTTAGAGAAATGACACAGTGGTTAAGAACACAAAATGCTTTTGCAGAAGACCCTAGTTTAGTTCCCCCGAGCCAGTTTGGATGGCACACATAACTCCAGGGGCTCTGACATTTCTGGTGCCCATACTTGCCCATATTAAGGAGTCATACAGATACACATGCTTACATAATTAAAAATAAAACAAAACTAATTTTTCTATGTCTTATAGGCTTTTTATAGTTAAAATACTTTTAGTTCTTTTTTATTTACTCTTCTTTCACCTCCTCTCTCCCCAGGATTCACTCCTCATCCTTTCCCTTCACAAAAAGGGCAGACCTCCCAGGAATATCAACCAGACATGGCATATCAAGTTATATAGTAAGACTAGTGACATCTCCTCATATCAAGGCTAGACAAGGCAATCCACTAGGAGGTAAAGTGTTCCCCAAATAGGCAAAAAGGTCAGGAATAGGCCCTGCTCCTCAAGAAGACCAAGCTTCAGGACCATGACATATATGCAGAGGATCTAGGTCAGACACATTTAGACTCCCTGATTGTTGGTTCAGTATCTGTGAGCCCCTATTAGCCCTTGTTAGTTAGTTCTGTGGGCTGTATTTTCCAGGTGTCCTAGAACTGTCTGACTCCTACAATTCCTGCCATCCCTATCCCCCAGCTTCACCCACTGTTTACCTGTGGGTCTGTGCGTCTGTACCCACCATTTGCTACATGAGCCTCTGATGACTATACTAGGCTCTGTTCTGAAAGTCTATCAGTGTATCTTTAGGAATCATTTCCTTGACTCCTTTTTCTTTTACTTCTTTTCCTTTTTTCTCTTTATTTGTTTCTTTCTTTTATTCTTTCTTCCTTTCTTTCTTTTATTCTTTCTCTCTTTCTTTTTCTTTCTTGATTCTTTCCTTTCCCTGTTGGTGTTTGGTCCTATCCTAGGTCTGATGTATCCAGGCTCTGGTTCCTGGTCCTCTACACAGTGTCAGGTTTTATGGCTGGGTTAGTGATTTGTGTATTGGTCCATCCACTAGAAGCCCTGCCTGGTTACAGAAGACTGCAGGTTCAGGTTCTAAATCTCCCATTACTAAGGGTCTTCTTTAGGGTCACCCTTGTGGATTCCTTGGAATTTCCATTGCACTAGGCTCCTATCTGACCCCCAAATGTCACCCAGTTACATTAATCTCTCCCAGTACATTTTCTCTCCATCCTCCCCCTGATTGGCCCTGTTCCCATAGCCACCCATCCCTAGTCTACCTGAAAAATACATTCCATTTCCCCTTCCCAAGGAGATCCAAGCATCCCCATTTGTGAGCCCTCCCGGTTTTTTAGCCTCTCTGTGTCTGTGGATTGTAGCATGATTATCCTTTACAGCTAATGACCACTTAAAAGTAGTACATACCATGTAGACCAGCATTCATCTCTCAGGTAACTCAATCTCTAACACAGGTTCTGAAGACCAATTAGAAATTGCATTGTACACACAGACCCCGGAGTTCAGGGCAAGTAGAGAAGATAAATTGAACCCTGAAAGGGGCCTTGACCAAATTAGCCCTTAAAACAGGCGGTGACTGGGCATCCCTCCTACCTTATGCCTTGTATAGGGCTAGAAACAGCCCCTAAACTTTAGGTCTCACCCCCTTTGAGATCCTACATGGGAGGCCCCCTCCGATGCTGCCTAACCTCCAGTCTGATATCTTAGCTAAATATGGCCAACATAAGTTTTTAAAATCCTTAAAAGCCCTCCATAGGTTCCAGAAATACCTATGGCCTGCCATCCACCAGGTTTATGACTCTGCTCCTTCCCCTAAGCGCCACTGCTTTGAACCAGATGATGAAGTCTAGATGAAGAAACATAACCACAAGACTCTAGAACCTCCCTAGAAAGGACCTCACGCCTATGGCTGTTGTCTGTAAAGGTGGATGAGGTAAGAACAAGAATGTGGCCAGGAGAGAGATATTCCAGCAGTTGTAGTTTCAGCAAAAGACTTCCAGGTGAACTGGCACAAAACCGTTGGAAGGTCACCCTGCACTCTCTTGGTCCACTAAAACTGCCACTCCAGTGCTCCTGATCCTGCTTTCTTGCTGTTTATGCTCTGCTGTACCAGCCGGTAGGCCCCTTATTATATGGGTACCCTCAAGGCACAATGAAACAGCTTTGTCATCAAGTTCACAGTGGCTAACAAGATGGCAATTGGACTGCCAGTTCTTAACTCCTCACCCCTGGACTTAACACAGGACTATTGTTTACCTAACAGGGACTCTACATTGAAAATAAGGTACCCCCAGCCTATTCTCACCTCTATAACCACACTGTAACCCCTACTGTTGCAGGATACATGCTGCCCCCAGACATATGGCCTGCTTGTAAATATGACTGAGGATTTTTATGTTCTAGTATAGCTTATATTAGAATGACTTGTTACTCTGGAAAAGGATGTCTTCAACAATAATACTAGCACATAAAAATATCTCAAAGATTAGAGATGACCCAAAACTGAAGTGGTATGCGAAGGCTAGGCTGACTCCATTACAGTCTTCAAACTGGCAGTTCAGGAGACCAGGCCTAAATCTCTGTTTCCAAGAACTGGGTGAGTCCAGACAAATCCAGGCTGTCCTGGCCTGAGGCAGAGACAATGGGTCAACAACAGTTTCCGGACTTCTTCAGCAGCAGTTTCCAGACCTCCCCAGCAACAGTTTCCAGCTCCCCGGCCCCAACAATGGTTCTGGACTGTCCCTAGAGATAGAGTCAAGATTAAGATAGAGGTTACACACCCTTCCCGGGAATCCCCCTAGGCCTTTGAGCTCAGTTTGGCATCTCTCCAATTTTGTAAATGGTAGCCCCCAGCATGCTGGATTTCTGCAGAATAATATATTCTTTTTGTTTACATACTATTTGAGCCCAAGGTGTCATTCTTCAGTGAATCATGGGCCCTTAAAATAAATAAGAAGCTTTTAACTCTTGTGTGTTAATTTTGTATTTTGCTGAAAGTATTTATCAGCTATAAAATTGTCTTGATGAATCTTTTAGGGCCTTTTATTGTCAAGACAAATCATATTGTGTTCAAGTAAAGATAGATCAATTTTTTGCTTTCTTATTTGTATCCTATTGATTTTCTTCTGTTGGACTTCAAATACATTGAACAAGCATGGAGAAAGTGGATTTTCCTTTTTTTGTTCCTAATTTTAGTAGAAATCTTTTCAGTTTTTCTTTATTTAGAATGTTGTTGGCTGTAGGTTTGCTGTAATTTGCCTTTATTATGTTGAGGTATGTCGTCCAAGTCCTCAGCTTTCCAGGACTTTTAACCGGAGGAGGGAATGTTAGATTTTTTGGAAGTCCTTTTCTATATCTAGTAAGACAATCATGTGGATTTTGTATGTTAGTCTGCTTATATAGCACCTTACCTTATTAATTCACACATATTGAATCATCCCTTAATCTTACAATAACACCATCTTGATCATAGAGAATAATCTTTTAGATGTGTTCAATTCAAAAATCCCAAGAGCTAGTAAAAAGGCAGTATTTTGGGGGGGGCGGGGGTGTTTTGATGAAACACCATTTACTTTATGACATAATTTAACTTTAGATTTTCTCTGTTAATTTTTGCTCTCATGATCTATCTATAGGTGAAATTCATAAATTGAAGCCACTGACAGCTGGACAGTGTGTTGAGATTTAGAGATTTTGGAGTGCTCAGTACTATAGTATATGTGTTATCTGTAGCATACTTTCCAGCTCAAAGCTCAGGAAGAGTATAAAAGCCAGAAGTAGTGGATCACTCTAGAGAAACAGGGTCATCCAGACACAACAAGACTGATAGCAATATGAACTCACAGTGACTCTGAGAACATGCAGAAAACATGCACAAATTCAATCCAGAAAAAAATCTAAGCATGCAGAAGAAGAAGTAGGCACAAATCGGCCTGTAAATCAGAAGCTATTAGCTATTGATAATTGCTAGGTAGTGGGAGATTGTTTTTTTTTCTAACAGAGCATCACTGGGTGTATAAACTTTATTTCAGAGTAGACCTCATGTTTAGGAATAGTTGACCACCAGAAAAAAGAGCCCATTTCTCTATTTCTCTCTCATGTGTGTGTGTGTGTGTGTGTGTGTGTGTGTGTGTGTGTGTGTGTTCATTTGTGGTTTTAAAATTTTATTAAGAGATCAAGAACACAAAGTTTAAGGGTCTGGAGGATAAAGGAGAATGCAATAAAAATGCATCATATGAAAAATGTTTAAATTAAATCTTTTTAAGAAAATTTATGCTTTCCTTTTCTTTTTATTCTTGCTTTGTTTCACTTAATATAATGAATTATCCACACTGCAGTAAATGGTGTGATTTCATTTTTTATGGCTAAATTGTATTCCATTGTACATTTATATTACTTCTCAAAATTCACTTATTAGCCAATACAGCTTTAAGTTGTTTATAATTCTGGCTGTTATAAGTAGTGTTTCACTAGCCACAGGAAAGCAGATGTCTCTTTAATATATTAATTTAATTTCTTATGGATCTTTACTCAATAGTTTGCTTGTTGGATTCTATTAGGGTCCAAAGTTAAAACTCAGTTTTTGGGAGGGAACCCCACATGGTGTTCCCATGATGACTAAACACATTTGTATTTCCAGCAAAAGCATGTCTGGAAGCCTTTTCTTTTTTCTTCAGAGCCTCGCATTCTGGAATGTAGTATTCCGGAACTGCAGTGGTCTTTTTTCAGAGTAGTGATTATTTGGCCATATTCTGCCCATTTTTCTATAAGTTTATAATTTGTGCTGTGTAATTTTGCAATGCCCAACAGCTCAAGAGGCTTAAAATAAGGAAACTATTATGTCACAGATTCATAGCGTGCAGTGTAAAGTTAAAGAAACAGTGAGGTTGGTTGCTTCTGAAGCTACTTTCTTTGCCCTGTAGATAGTCGTTTTTTTTTCTTGTGTTCCCACAAAGTTTTCTCTATATCTGCTTGCTTCTTCATCTCTGTGTGTGCATGTGTGTGTGTCTATGTGTGTGTGTGTATGAGAGAGAGAGAGAGAGAGAGAGAGAGAGAGAGAGAGAGAGAGAGAGAGAGATGAAACTAGAGAGATAATCATAAAAGTGGTTGTTATCTTACTCAGGTAAGAAAGAGAGAGTAATAAAATTCATGAGAAGTAAAGGCAGAAATTGGGAACTAATTGAGTTCAAAAGGGAAGCAGGTAGTGGGGGAAAAGCAGGGACAATGGGGACAGGGAAGGGTTGGAGGGTAGTATAAGTATAAATGTATAGTCTTATATCTGCATGAAGATTAATTTATATGCTCAATTTAAAAATGATTAAGGGGGAGACTGACTCTTGGTGGGTCATACCTTTAATCCCAGCACCCATGAAGTATAATGTTGATCTTTGTAAGTAGGTTTGACCCCAGTTTCATGTAGCAAGCAAGTTTCAGATGAACAAGGGTTGCATGCTGAAAGTTTGTCTCAAAAAACTAAAGAATATTTTATTTTGACAACTGAATTAATATAAGTTGTATGGATTCTCTTATCACTCTTAAAATGTATAAATTCATCTATATACTTAATGAGTTTTATTCTCCTCGAAATTATTTTCCAGATGGGAAACATGGTTGGGAAGTAGACAATTTGTTTTAAATTGTGTTCAGCTTTCAAATATGGAGCACAAGATGAAGTGGAGTTTTAAGAAAGAACTCACTCGAGCCTCTTGATATTTTCATGTGATGCTAGAGACATAGAAACCAGGATAAATGACTTTGGAAATGAAAACCTGTGGGTATCTTTAAGAGCAGGAGAGTTTTTCTTAAGCTTTTGTGAACTTAGCTCAGGGAAGTTCAGGATCCTGAAAAACTCAGTGGCTACCAAAGCCCCCAGAGTCAGTGGCTTTCTTGCATCTGGAAAGGGAACAAAGGATGGGTTTCAAAAAGAAGTTTATTCTGTAGGAGCTTAACAAAGAAAAAGGGAAAGAGGGCAAAGCTCCTGCGTAGTAGCAGTGGATTCTCAGGAACCGAGTGCCACTAGGGTCTTGGTCTAGAGACTTTTTTTTTTTTTTTCACTTTAGCATATTGATTTCTTTTCCTTTTTTTTTTTTTTTATTGGATATTTTCTTTATTTACATTTCAAATGTTATCTCCTTTCCTGGTCCCCCCTCCCAGAAACCCCCTATCCCATGCCCCCTCACCCTGCTTCTATGAGGGTGTTCTTTCACCCATCCACTCACTCCCGCCTCCTCGCACTTGATTCCCCTACACTTGGGGCATCTACCATGTCTTCATAGGACCAAAGACCTCTCCTTCCACTGAGGCCTGACAAGGCCATCCTCTGTTATATATGCAGCTGGAGCCATGTGTACACTTCTTAGTTGGTGGCTTAGTCCCTGGTAGCTCGAGGGGGGGGGGGTCTGGTTGGTTGGTATTGTTCTTCCTATGAGGTTGCAAACCCGTTCAGCTCCTTCAGTCTTTTCTCTAACTCATCCATTGGGGACCCTCCGCTCAGACCAATGGTTGGCTGCAAGCCTATTATAGCTGTCTCCTGAGATGCTCTGACAGAGCCCTACAAATACAGATGCAGATGCAGATGCTCTCGGTCTAGAGACTTTTAAAAGAATTTAGGGCAGAACCTGAGATGCAGCATAGGAGACCAGGTCATCCCAGTTGCTCCAAGCCCAAAGTATCCAGGTGCCTCCCATTTGTTCTATTCCTGTCCTCAGGTAGAACTCCCAACAAGGGAAAGAGATATTCAGAGACAGGAACCATATTTTTCCTTTAGTGTATTTGGCTTCCGGAGGAACATTCTAAGCTCTTGTGCTTTGGGATTACTCCCCACTCTGACCACTTTCTATTTCCAACTCTCACCAACATCACAGTGAGAGCCTTATTTTTGTGGATGTCAAGAATTCACAGGTTAATCCAGGTAAGGGACGAGAGGTACAAGAGGCAGGAAAGCCACTGTGTTTAGACATAGACTTCATGAGTTTAAGAGCCACTTTAAAGTCCTCTAAAATAATTTATAATTGTGTTTCACTGAGATACTTTTAGACCAGTGGCATAAAAATTTATATTCAATGCAGTCAAAATAATGGGAAGTGTAGCAATAGGAGGAATAATGGCTACGTTCCAACCTGCTCAGGCAGAAAGCATATTGTCCATTTATGCATTACCAAATCCATGCACCTTTCAGAAAATCAAGTCAGTAGTTAATTAATGTTCAGTGACAATCAATTGCCACTCCAATTTATGACATGCTTATTGATATTGTATCTCACAGAGAAAAACATCTAGGAGATTGGTCTCTCAGTTTTTGTCATTAATTATACAGACCTTTAAACATTCAACTTTTCAAGTTTACATCTGTATTTGCCCTTGACTCTCTTTGCTGTTTGTTTGCTACCTAAAATGAGAGAAGCACAAACTTGGGGCTGAGCAAATCTCCAAAGCATATTAAATTTGTGACTTTACCAGAACATGAAAGTCAAGGGTAATTATGGCTTAAATCATTTCAGTCACTCAATTGTATTTTTATATAGTTGCTGATGTGAAAAAAATAGCAATAAATTTTTCTAAGATGCCAGAATATTTTAAAAGAAAGATAATTTCAATGGAATTCTCCTTCAAATAAAGGACGATGTCATGCTATGAAAAACAGAAAGTAAATTGAGGAGACCAAAGCCTTGCAAGCTTTCACAGCTCCCTTATTAGACCTGCTGTGATGAAATAAACATGTCAGATCAACACATTCGCTTCTTCCCAAATTATGCAGATGAACACCTGGCAAACAGAACAGTCTTACAGCACAGATTCTCACAAATTCTTCATTTAAAAGCTTGAAATGCTATCAATTACAACATTGTGTTGAAATTGTAAGTGTAAAGTGTACTGTTTAATAGCTATGTATGCTCATATGCACATATGTATATAACAGCACTCATATGTATGCATACATTCATAGCTCCAAATAATTCATAATTATTACATATACAAGTTAAAAATGTTGTATGTTATGTATATTTTTAAAAAGATATCATACAATCTCTTCATTTAGTATATTTTTAAATATTCAGTATTTACCCTTTACTTAGTTTAATTATGAACTGGACAAGTACACTCTTAAATTCCAGAGAACATTGTTTGTGTCTGTTTATTAAAACTCTTTTCTACTTTAAAAGCAATATCAAAAAAATTATATGAAAGAGAAATTTTTAAAAGACAAAAATGGCTTTTATCTTTTATTTTGTATAGTGAAATGAGCTGATTTAAGTAAGTTTTATTTGATAGAAATAAAGAAGAGTCACTCAAGACTATAATTGCTGCTTTTTAGCTTTCACAAAAAAAGAGTTAAAGTATGGAGTGGCATATAATTACTGAATATGTTGCCCTCAAGGCGTTGTATAGTTATTCACACAAAAAATGCATAACAGGTTGAAAGAAAACCCATTGTATGATTACAAAGCACCACATTTTATTGAAAAATGAGTTGCATACCACATATTGAATAAATATTAATTTATTTGAACATAAAATTATCAGAACCTTCTATTTATAACTTTTACAATAATAAATGAGATTCTATCATTTTTAAATGGGTATCCTATGCAAGAAGAATAGCCTAACATTGTAAGCAGTATTACCACATAATAACATTCTAGACTCTTTACCAATAATTGCACAAGGCATCTGCAGAATGCGACACTAGCTAAAATTTTCTCTCCCAACAATTGAGCTTTTTTCACAGACCATGAGTTCCTTGCAATCCTCAACCACTATGTATTTGTTGGCTAGAAATGAGCAGTGTTATACACATCGTACCTTCACATGTTGTAAACGTACACCCTACATAGTGAAATTCCATCTTCTCTTTTGCTTTCCTCAGAACTTGTCAACTATCTCTGGAAACTTTTTGCTTCTATTTTTTCTTTTCTCCACTGAAGAAGGAAGTGTAAATGTGTGGGGCCTACAGTGGGGAAAATGAGGCCCAAAAGCAAGGAACATCAGCTAGAACACACTGACCTCAGAATCACTTAATAAATAATATCTTTTCTCCTCCTTCCAACTCTTTCCTCCCTCCCTCTCTCTTCTTCCTCCAAATTATTCTTCCTCTCTCCTTTCTCTTTCTCCTCCTCTTTTCTCCCTTTTCCTCTTTCTCTTTCTCCCATCCTCCAACTCCTTTGATTGACCTGGTTCATTTATCAAGAATGTTCTTTCAGCAAAGCACAGGTGGCTGGTCATATATCCAAAAATGAAGTGCTTGGATCTGGTGAGTGTCTCAGACTCCTCATGCTATTCGTAATTGTAGCTGAGAGGAATCAGCATGTTATGCCTGTAAGAACAAGAGGACTGTGGAGTTTGGACTATGATTTGCACATGGTATTTGCTTTACCTGTTTTGCATAGTTATGTCTCTTTGCTCATATTCCATATTTATCATTGGCAATTATTTATATGGTTAGGAATACAAAGTGCTAGTTGGCCTGTTGAGGTATTGGCTTACAGTTTTAAAACTTTCTTCCATTTTGGTCAATTGTCTAGATTTTTGGCTTTCCAGATGAATACTTATAGTAACAAAACTTGTGATCACAATGCAAATCAAATAGACAACACATATCTTTACTATAATCTTGACTTATGAATTGTAACTGCTACTTACAATTAAAGAATGCTTTTAATAGGCCCAATTTTTAATCCTGTATCTTAAGGAGGAGAATACAGAAGGCCATAGTATAAGAAAATATTGCCTGCACAGTAAAAGAGGAGGCCACTTCAAGAGGTACCAAAGTCACCCCTTAGAACAAAAGACTACTTGAGTGAAGAGCTGCTGTGGTGAGGAGGTCTAGTAAGGGAGTCATCGCCTTCCTTAGAACTGTGTTCCTGAATTTTTTATTAAACATGTAATCAGTTTCCACAGTGTTGTATAGTGAAGGGATATTTTTAGAGCTATGTGTCAGCTAATTTCAACTTTAGACATAAAATGAGATTAAAAGATAATAAGCAAATATCTTTTAATTTAATTAAACCCTGACGTAGAAGCAATAGAAGCTCCTTTATTACTTTAAATAGATATAAATATACATAAATATACATATTAATCCAGATGTCTATGAGAAAATAGAGAAATTATATAAATCAAGGAATTATAACCCTTAGAGTTTGCTCCTTACTGGAAAAAGTGATAAATGAAAGTCATTTTTTAAAAAATCTTATTTATTTAGAAATATATTTGCTGCAGCTTAGGGGCAAGGACATCAAACCAAATTGTACTGTCCGACTTTTGTCCTCATTTTCCCCAGACTTCTATCTCACCCATTTTCCAAAGTTATCTCTGGGGTTAGGGATGCTTTGACCTTAACAAAAGATGCAAACTAATGGAGTGAAAAGTACAAGTCAAATGATACAGGAAGTTCCTCAGACTTACTAGCTATTGGGAAAACAAAGCAGAAATTTGTTTATACTGCATGAACAGTGAAGAAACATTATTCAAACTGAGGAGCTATTGATAGTTGGAGATTTGGATTTGAATATGAAGCTGACTCTCTCTATTTCATTAGCATGTGCAGATTAAACCCATTGGTTATCAAAATGTTGGTGATGGTGACATTTGTGGTGAACATATATAGATCTTTGCCTTGTCATTATTGCCTAAGCTACAATCAATTGGAATACCAAGAAAAATAAGACTATTATAGATATCCAAAGCAAGAAAGATTATAGAAATGTGTACTTTTATTTGTGCATTATTTATATAAGTTCATTTTTATAATCCATGGAGTCAAATTAGAGTTGCAAGTAAGTAGAGTTGCTCCACCCATTTAAGAGCAGAGGTATTCTGAGTCTTTGGGAATAAATGTTGGATTGTTTTCTTATAACTAGTGGACTGTGACATGTGGGGGAGGGAGTGATCACACTATATCAGAAAGGATGGGCATGAGCCAGAAGGGACATGAAACAAAATGGAAAATGATGGTTGGTGCAGAAAGAAATGAATTAGAACCAAGCATAAGGACACACGACACACATGCATGTGAATATTACTTTGTATACTAACCTAAAATTTTTTATATATATATGTATATATATACATATACATATACATATATCTTACTCTGCAAACTTACTCTTACTGTGCAATGTACCATGATGATTTAAATGTCATATATTTGACCCAAATAATATTTGACATTATAGGTTCTTGAGTCTAGAAAACTCCTCAGAATGCCAGGGAAGATAATGCCATTCGATAGTGTCCCTAAAAATCCCAAATATGTTCTTGAGGTTCTATTGAAGAAATGAACATGAGGTGCTAAGATGTGAAACTTGTCTCTCTTGACTTCCCCAATCCTGTTTCATGTACATTGGCTTAGTTTTTTATTCTTCTCTTGTCACAGACCATGAGGCTACAGTTCATTCCCAATCCAAATACCTCTTAGCAACAGAACCCTCACTTTCAAACCTCCTTGCAAGCTCACATTTACTCTAAAAGGGTTTCTTTCTATTATTTTTGTTTGGCATGGCAGATTGACTTGAGCATCAGCAGTATTTCACAATCCTGAGTTATAGCTAGGTTCTGAACAAGACAAGTACTATAAACATTCTCTCTAAGCTAACAACAAGGTCAGACACAGTCCCTTTTTATTCTCTAAAAGCTTATATCTTATTCTGATTCAATTTAAAACCAAATCAGACCAAAACCACTTGCTTTTAATGATGTGAAAAACATACACCTGTATGCCCTCCAGAATGGATCCTGGCCTTTAGGAGCCTCAACATGCGTTTGACGTTCAGGGCCCCTCTAGGCAATTATATCACATAAAGTTTGTCATAATCAACTGGAGTGACACAAAGTGATTTTTCCTTTAAGAAGACAAAGATTATGCTGGAAATATTGATGACTTAGACTACTCTTTAAAGTCCAGAGAGTGCTCTGGTTTTGGCAAGAGACGCTAATTCAGTTTGTCTGACTGTTAGAGTCAGTTCTCCCAGCATAAAAGCACATTTAGTCACCAACCAAACAGGATTACTGTATCTTGGATTCCTGCCACTGGAAACCATTAAGAGGGTGTGTCCTGTAAGAGAGGGTGAGGTACAGATGTGGAAAGTATGTTTCCTATCCTTCAGAGACTCATTTCACTGGAGCACACTTAAATGTATTAGCAGTCTTTTATGCTCAACTTTTCCTTCAGACACAATCCATAAGGTAAAATTTGCATTGGGTCCTTCTGGGAGGAACTTGGAGGTTTTTTTCCCTTCCATCCAGGACCACTCTACAAAACAATTTTGACAAATAATTTTCAAGGATTCAAGTTCCAAAATAAGAACTATATTCAGCAAAAATTTGCTTTTCCATCTCTTTTATTCCTCAAGGCTATTTTGCTCCTGGAACAAGGAAGATCAACTTACCACACCTTGGGTTACTGGAGACAAACCTGGCAAATGATGTCAGACAATGCTTACATTTTAATGTATGTTTCTAATACCTACATTTATAGCTTTGCTGCTTCCATTTCTTATGCATGAGCCAAGTAGCTGAACCTCACAAATCTGTCAGTCTGTTTGTATTTGGAAACCTTGTCTCCTAAAGAAATACTCAGAAGCCTTGTGACTTATGAGCATACGGCATATTCATGTTAGACTTTGAACCATGCCTGTTGGTTTCTAAGATAATGATTCTCATTCTATTTCATGTTCTCTGAAGATATTCTGCCAAATCATCAATGAAGAGTCTATTCCCAAACCATATCAACTTAAAGGGAAATTAACATTGAATGTGCAAGGAGCCATGGGTAGATTAAAAAAAGAAAGCTATAAAAATAGATAATGGTAGTAACTGAAGCATTGAACTTGTTAATCATGATCCACTGCCCAACTTCTTACAGCCTTCTCTGTGGCCCCTCCAGATGCTTTCCTTGCTGTTTTAATATGTTCTTGATGCTGGTTTCTCCTAAATCATGTCACCTGAAGTAGTAGTTATTTATTTCTTAGCTTCAGTAAAAATACATGCAAATGGGTTCCATGGTATGAAGACGGAGCCTCTTCTTGCTAGATGTGAAGTTTCAGGAATTACAGGAATGACATTAATATATCTTTCTTCTTTCCTCCCAACCCCATTTTTTGGTTCCTGTGAATTTGAGACTATACTGGTCCAATGATGTAAAGCCCAAGATATGTCATATTTTTATTTTCATTTTGTTGTCCTTTGTGTTTTTACTTTGTAAGACTCCTCATCTCATTTCCATTTGAAATTTTTGTACATACTGAAATAAAACCTGATTATCAAATGAATTTATCTTCCTTTTGCTGTTGGAAAGTCAGCCGTATATTTTTTATAACTATGAAAACTTGCAGATTTCCTTTGTACAAATGACCAAACAAAGGCAGAGAGAGAGAAAATAAATTTTTGGGGTAGTACTAAAGGTCACAGCCATCATGGAAATGAGCTAAGCAGTTATTCTGTAGATTGCTAATATTTTCTTCAGCTCTGAAACAAAGTTTATACTTTAAACAAGAATGCATTACACTGAAAACTCAAGCTGACTCCCAAGTGCCAAATGTTATCTGCAGAGAAGCTCTGCATGATACATTTTCTTAATGGCTGCTGTTTCCTAAGGAGGTGTCAAATGATCCTAGACTTCATCACTTATTGGCTCTTACCATTGTATAGCTGCTTTGGCTAATTTGTTTGAGTCTTGTGTTTCAGCCAAATGAAAGAAAAGAACATTCCATTACTAACTGTGCTTAGTTGACCTCAAAGAGCTCAGAGAAGATAAATCTTAAGACATGTGATAGCTGTGGGGTCATCTCTGGCCTCAGTTCACAGCCTGTCACTTTCACAGAGTTAAAGATCTGATTGAAACTGAAAGAAAGCAAAATCCATTTATCGAATTACCTTCAAGCTACTCAAAGTTGATTTAGGTATTATTATAAGTACATCATTTCCCCTCTCTGCTTTCTTCCAAACAAACCCTCTCATATACCTTTTGTTGTCTTTACACAGTATCATTTACTCTAATTTTTACACACATACACACATATACACTTATACACACACACACACACACACACACACACACACATAGACACACACACAGACACACACTCATAATTACACAGATCCAGCCTGCATTGTTTGTCTAATGCTACCTGTAGATACATATTTTATATATCATTCAAAATATCTTTTGAAAAGCTGGGTTCTATCTTTTGACTCTCTCTCTCTCTCTCTCTCTTTCTCTCTCTCCCTCTCTTTCTTTGTCTTTCTCTCTGTCTCTCTCTCTGTCTGTCTCCCTGTCTATCTCTCTCTGTCTGTCTCTCTATCTGTCTGTTTCTCTGTCTTTGCCTCTCTGTGTCTCTGTCTCTATCTCTGTCTCTCTCTCCAAAAAGCCTAAATGGCAAGATATTGTATTTATTTCAAAGTACACATTTTTATAATTTTTTAAAAGAAAATAAAATGATTAAGCAACCAAAGTTCTGAACACAGAATACATTTGATGCTGAATGATAAAATCTGGATGGCATGATTGCCTGTGGTCTGTTTTCTTTTAAGTCTTTACATGTAATTGAACTGTGCTGTATGAAAGCTTGATTGACCACTTTCTCCATTCAACATAGCTGATCCAAGCAATCTGTGCTAGAAATTGCTAAGCATTGCTCATTTCTGGTCATTTTATTCCCTAGTAGACAAAGCCCCTTGACCTTATCCTTAGAGTGAAAAGCTCAAACCCAGTGCCTTTATAATATCTGTACAGGAAAGATGTCAGTCAGTCATGCACATAGCATGAAAAGAATTAGAAAAAATGGCTAAGGTGTGGCTGTACAGGCCATTATGACTGGTTTTAACTAAATATAGAGGACTGAAAGTCATGATATGATTGTTTTCCAAGGGAATTCACAGCTGGCATTATGGTTTACTATGGTTTACCCAAGCTGGGCAGTGGAATGGAACCTGGAGTAAATGAATAAAGACGTACCAAGGAAATGAGGATTGTGGGGTCAGATGTAATTGTTTTAAGGTAAGTACACATCTTTAAGCTGACCCAAGGTCAAGATATTTCAGTCTTTTATGAATAGATTCAATTGCATAGTGGTTTACATTTACTTCTTCTCTGGAGAGTGAATACATAAAATTAATATTCTGCCTGCCGTTCTTGGGTACTTACATATAACATAGTCTAAATGAATCTCATTATGAACATTTTATTTAAATTTAGTTTTTTTTTTTTTTTTTTTTTTTGGATGGGAACTTGTGCAACTCAAGATGACCTAATACTTGACATATAGCTGAGACTGGCCTTGAACACCCAATCCTCTTGCTTCTATCTACCAAGTCCTGGTATAAAAAACATAGGCTACCATACTCTACCCTTTATCAACATTTTAAAGAATGCTTTAGATTACCTCTGCAGTACTTACATTTTGTTTTTAGTCCCATTTTTGAGGTCATTCCTGCAAAGCTCAAACTAGACTTTTTGTCTACAGATGAGCTAGTTATTGTTATTTTGTTGATATTGAGAAATAAATGGAACAAAACAGATTGGATAAATATGATACCAATACATTGAAGCTTACTTTGGAATATAAATAAAAATGAGCTGGCATTTATCTCTCTACACACAAGCAGATATTTAGTAAATTTCTAGTGACCTATGATATTGAACATGACAGATGCATACCCTCACTGCTGATCTCCAATGGCTGAAAGAAATGCAAAGAAAATCGGATATAACAATGTTTGGTAGCAATAAAGACTGAAAAGGAAATCTGTGAGTCCCTTCAACAAGCATGGGACAGTGCAGTGACAGGGGATGTTTATATGAATTCTACAAAGAAAAAATATTTGGAGGTGAAACATGCTTTATGTCTTCAATGGGTGCATAAAAGTAGCAAAATTCTTTACTGGATTGCTTTCTCTTTGAAGCAATTAAAAGAATTAAAGTGAATGATCTAAAATATATCAGACAATTACTTAGATAAAGGGAAGTTAGGGTTATAAAGAAGGAAAGAAAATTCCCCAGTCATTGTAGTGATTTGAATAAGAATGGCCCCTAGAGGCTAGTATATTTGAATGCTCCCCCAGGGAGGAGTAGAATGGTTTGAAAGGATTAGGAGGTGAGACCTTGTTGAAAGATGTCACTGGAGATAGGCTTTGAGGTCTCAAGAACTTATTCTAGCTCTCTCTCTCTCTCTCTCTCTCTCTCTCACACACACACACACACACACACACATCTAGATCAGAATAGAGAATTCTCTGCTACTTCTCCCATACTATGTCTGATTGAGTGCTGCCATGTTCCTCACCATGATGGTAATGCACTAACTCTGAACCTGGGAGGAAGTACCCAATTAAATGTCAAGAGTTTGCTGGGTCAATGTGTCTCTTTTCAGCAAGAGGACAATGGCTAAAACAGTTGTGTACCTACTGACATTATGATAAAATGTTGTAAACATTCAGGATTGTTTTTATAAAACCATGCATTTGAAAGATGTCAGAAAATTCAAGGTCTTCAATAGGTAGTTCATAGAATATGATAAAACACCATCATAGATCTCTTTTAATGGAGGTTTTGAATGTTTTTCTGTAAGTAGCAATGAGGAATCTTTTTCCACAGGATTATTGCCCAGAGCCCTAAAAGTATGAAAGCTATTCTAGGCTTACCCTTTTAATAGAAACTTCATCTCTAGAGGCTTTTAAGATAAAACAGTGGGTAAGAACTCTTGCTAAACAAACATGCTATGCATTTGAATCCCCAAAGCACATGTAAAATTCAAGAGTTGCCATGTGCTTTGCACATGTGGGAGGTTGAGGCAAGAAGATTTTGGGGGCTTGCTGGCAGCCAGCCTCACTCCAAGTGTAGGGAAAAGGCCCTGTCTCAGGGAAATAAGGCCGAGAGTGGTAAAGGAGGATATCACATATTCTTCTCTGACCTCTGCATGTTTCCACATGTGTGCCCTCAGCTGCATATCCTACTCTATATACACACAAAACACATATCACACTCATTTGCAAATAAACAAGTTGAGACAGGGTCTCTAGACCAGACTGGTTTTAAATACAGAAAGATCTATCTGCATGTGACTCCAAAGTGTTAGAATTAAAGGTAGGCCCCACACACCTAACCCTATTTTAATGTAGACTCCCAAGAATTTGTTTTCTACTCAAATCTCCATTGAGGATTGCTAGATAAGTAAAGACAAAGTAAAAATGTTGAAAATGACATTTCAATAACTGAGAAGTTTAGGGAGTGATAGGTTTACCCTGGTATGATAAGAGCAGGTGACACACTGGCATAATTGGACAGGAATATTTGACTTGATTCTCAGAAGATAACACACATTGAAATGGGTGTGAACAGTCATCCAGAAAAATTGATCTTGGAGGTAAGAAATTAGAATAAAGCAAGCATTGTGGACTGCATGCACCATTCCCTCTCAGTCTCCTGACTTTTATAAATAATTGCAGGGATAGCTTCACCATCATTAGTCAGGAGAGGCAGAACGTCAGAAAAGATAAAGGAGCAGCTTTATGGTGAGGGATGGATGTAATTACAGTTATTATCACAGAGAAAATGAGGCAGAACAAGTTTAAAAGAATGAAAATAAGATCAAGGATCAATTTAAAATGCATTCTTATCTGGCTGTAAATATCACATCGTATCTTTAAAAAAATTTAATAACACGTTTAGATAGACCCACTTAATATTTTAAAATCCCCTAATCCATTACTGCTCTCAATAAAAGTACAAAATAGAGACTCAAATCTATCTCACTTAATCCCTATAGCCATAAGTAGATGGTAATATTTATGTCTCATTTCTCTTATGCATAAAATTGGAATTATAAGCTACTTTTCCATTTTAGACAGTTAGATGTTTATAAAGCTGGATTTCAATTCTAATTTCTTCACAGGATCTTGGGCTATCTTCCAGAAAAAAAACAGAAACAAAATCAAAAATCCCTCTTTTATAGACTTAACTGCCCACATCACTAACCATCTGTCTTAGTTAGAGTTTTACTGCTGTGAACAGACCTGACCAAGGAGACTCTTATAAGGACAACATTTAATTGGGGCTGACTTACAGGTTCAGAGGCTCAGTCTATTATCATCAAGGCAGGAGCACGGCAGCATCCAGGCTGACCTGGAGTTGGAGGAGCTGAGAGTTCCATCTCTTGTTCCAAAGGCAGCTAGCAGAAGACTAATTTCCAGGCAGCTAGGATGAGGGTCTTAAAGCCCATGCCCTTAGTGACACCCTCCAACAAGGCCAGACCTACTCCAACAAGACCATACCTCCAAATAATGCTATTTCCTGGGCCATATTCAGACCATCACATCATCTTCCAACCCCACAGAAAAAATTAGATTTCAGTTCAATAAAATCTTGTTGGCAAGAGTCATACATAAAGAATTAGGGTGCTACAAAATCAAGTAAGATTATAGCTCTCAACCCCAAATTTCAGAAGCTGTTTCAGCCTAAGCACAGGAGGAGCCAATGATCCAGCTCAAATAGGCAGCTAGCAAGTAGCAGAACTCTTCTTTCTTTTTGTGCCATTCAAATTTTGAGTACATCAAGTGGTGGCCACTCACCTTGCAAAAAGCTGAGGCAAATGATGTAAATGCCCATCTCACTCAAGGTACTCTCCCCCACAACTGAAGCCACCCAGAAACAAGCATGCAGAAAGGGTTCAGGCAAGTAGCTACACAAATTAGCCATTACAAAAATATATACAACAGGGAAGTATTTAAGCATGAAAGGGTCTTCCAATGTGCATACATAAAGTTCTTTCCTGTGATAGTTCCTAATCTAAGATTTGCTAAAGTAGTAAATAACTTAACAAATATCCTCTCTGAGGATTACTAGGCAATGTTACTTTATTTCTAATTTTTCATAAAAGAATGACCAAATAGGATCTCTGTGGGTTCACTTACAATAATTGAATCAGAGATTATTAGAATATAAATCATGTCAGCAGTCATACCTGCCACACACATGCTGTGATGTGAGCTTTGTCATCCTGTTGCCCAAATGAAAATAAACAACTATTGCTCATGTTTTCTCTCTAGACCCATCTATCTTCTCTGTCTACCTTGTTGGAGCTCCATGCATTTATAAGATAAAGTAAGAGGAGAGATGTATAAATTGCACACACTATTTATGAGAGTAAATGTGTGTGTAGTGTACATGTACATGTGTATGTATGGGAAAAATTTAAGCTTCATTATTTATTCCCCTCTCAGAGTATATCCCTGTGCATCAGGAGGCATTTGTTTGGCTGTGGCAAGTCTCTCTCTAGCTCATTAGCAGCAATTAAGCTGCACACCAGCCAATAGACCCAGTGTCAGATAGATGGACATAGGGACAGACATTGCCATCCATGCCTGAAAGGTGGATCTTGAGTTGACTTTATATTACAGAGCATAAAAAAAAAAAAAAAAAGAGAAATGTAGCACTGGGCAAGATTGAGTTGGGTGATTTATGTTATCCCCCAGCCATCTACCCAACAATCCACCCATCCACAGAAACATTACAAAAAACAAAATAAACAAATCAAAATCCAGTGCTCTTTGGATATTCAAGAATGCACACTCAAAAGGGCATACCACTGTGAAGTTATTTTGTAGGAGCAGAAAGATGGGGAATGACTATGTTCTGAACTAGCTAGAGGCTACCTGGACTCTCAACCATGCTGCTTTTCTTTGTCCAATGAAGGATCCTGAAATAGAGGGAAGGACAAAGGACAAAAAATTCAAGTCAGGCAATAGGACAGTAGGAAAAACATAAGAGGAATATTTACTCTCATTTATTAATTATTTGATTCTAAATTAATTTTTGAGACTCTAGTTTATGCAAAGCGCCTTTCTAGGTGTGAAAGAACAAAAGTCTTTCCTCTGAATACCCATCTATGTGATGCCGTGTCTGAGAGAGAAAATGACAGATTATTAATGGAAAAATGAAGAATGCGCTATGTTAGTGCCAGGATAAGGAAATGGTTCGGTGTGTTAGAGAGTACCCTGGTAGGAAACGAAGGATGTTATTTGTTAGAGGCTGCCAGATGCTGCAGGGTTAAGTACAATAGGATGAAGGGAGTCAGGATGAAGAAGTTCAAGGGCAGCCTTAGCTTCTTTTGGAATTTTTAAAATGAGTATTTCAAATTAATACACGAGATAGTGAATTCCATTAGGATGGTTTTGCAAGAATTTCATTCTTATTCATTCTCCTCCACTGCCTTGCCCCCTCCCTCTCTTGCTTTGCTTCCTCCTGCCTCTCCACTTAATATCCTTCCATCATGTCATGGGCCATTGTTTTATCATGAATACACATGCAGACACAAATGCATTCCCATGTGTGTATGTGTGCATACACGCTTCTACAAATCGTAGTGTAGCGTCTGAATATTAGAGAGAAATCGCTTTGATTCTTGATTCCCTATTTTTAAATGGAGCCACATGAGAAGGTGAGAACTGAGCCAAGAGATGGATAAGGGCAGGAAGTGAACCAGGTGGCTTTCTGGTCCATCCAAAAAAAAAAAAAAAAAAAAAAAAAAAAAAAAACCAACACAAAAGAGATTTTTAAATTTTAGTAATCAAGGAGAAAAGACTAATATCTGAAGCAATCTAGACCAATTGAATGTGAAGATGGGAGCTAAACAGATGTGGGCTCAAGACTGAGCAGTTCATGTTCAACGCCATGGGTCATCAGAAGACATTAGTTTTTACTCTAAGAGTAATGAATAATGTTAAGTATGAAATGGCTTAGACTTTTTAGAAGTGCTTTGCGTTTTTGTACTAAAATTAATTGGTCTAAATTTATATTAGATCATAGTAACTAAGGTATTAAAGAAGCATGCTATTTCAGTTAGTCCTTGTAGCAAAATAGGTTTTATCAGCCAATTTCCAGATCTGGAAATAGAGGACAGAGATACAGCAGATGGAATGGATTAAAGTAAGCAATGAGTAGACTTAAGATTTAAACCATGAAGGAAGCCACAAACCTCTAGTCCTCATGCTCCAGAGCAAGAATAACTCCAACCCCCAGTTAACTGCAGTGAGGGTCAGAATAACTAACAAGACATGGTAGTCTTGGGTCCACAGACCACAGGACATTTCTATCTGAACTATTTCCAAAGATGTAGATGACTGTTGTGAAGGTAAGCTTGCCACTAAATAGTTGACACTCAATACATCATCAGATACTTGGTTTCCTAAGAGTGTCTTATTATTCTACATATGTCTGTAACTGGCATTGGCTCTTCCCTAAGGATTGCTATGGCCCTGACTGGATGCTCCTCTGTTCGATTACAGAACCTCCAAGTTGATATTTTCCAAATTATCTGAAACCAACCTTATACTACTTCTGAAATATCCTTTTATTTTTTCCTCAGGTACAAAATCGTGCTAAATAGATGCTAAGATCACAATAATGTTCAGTGATTTTTTTTTTAATTGGAGACATAAGCCCTCATAATTCTTTACCACATTTAAGAATTTTTAAAGTATAACAGATTTGCTTTTAGTTAATACAAACACAAAGAGCTTAATAACAATACAAATTAGCAAGAATTGAAAAAAAACTTTAAAGATTTTTTTCTATAATATAACCAGAAACTTGAAAAGTCATAGACTGTGAGACTCTGATTTCCCACTGAGGGCAAGGTTTGGATTTGGAATAGTTATCAGAAAGCAACATGGGAAATCTGCAAATTTATTTGATTATAAATGTTACAATTACTTTAGGAGGTAATTTTGAGGATATTGTTAATTTGGCAATTTATTTGATTGCAGACATCAGTTTTCAAACTATTTAAATTCCGGACTTCCTAAATGCAATCATGCATGATTGAACATGACTTTCTTGGGCTTAATTTGCTCAGGATGTTAGCCTTGTTTTCACAAAAGCAAAGACTCAGGATCTAGGACTCTTAAATTTTCTTCCAGAAAATGTTAGTCAAGTTTTGAAGACAACATAGACTTAAGACAAACTGTTAAAGCTTGATTTGGAAAAAAACTGTAAAGGTTTATTTAAACCACAACATCTCACAAGTCTAAATCCACACAGTCTCATGAAATCACTTTGCTCATGTGAGATGAAGAATAAAAAAGGTAGTGGTATTCAGATACTTGGCTTTATATAGAAAAGATCTGGATAATTGATTTATTGAGAAGATGATGCTAAATCATTGGGCATAAAGTATAATACTTGCAATTTGGCTTGAAGTATGGCCTTGGAGTCTTTTGAAGAAATTCCTCATGAGAAGAAATCTCATTAAATTTTCAGTGTGACCTATTTTAAGCTTGACTGGAAAATACATAACATCTCCTTTTAAACCGGGAAGTAGAGCAAGTCAGGATCCTGGTAAAGTGACAGTTTATAGATGCAGCCCATAATAGGCCTTGGGAAGGTTAGAATCTTTCCATTTACATTATTTGAATGCAGACATTCTTGCACATGATATGGGATAAGAGGACTCATCGTAACTACATTCTAGATGTGCGTGGGTGTGTGTATGTGCTCTTTTTGTCATCATATTGTTTTGTCTTATGTGCTCCTGAAGATTGCTCGCAGAAGTTTCTCTGCCCCTATTTTTGTGCGTATTTTATCTGGCTTCTTATTGATTCTAGGCTCTGTGGACTTGTTTTCAGGGATATTACAATATACACCAGGAACAATTATCCTTCTATATGATATACATTGAGCAGCACTTAGAAATCTATGAGGTCTAAGAACAGGACATTCTATCAACTGCAGAGATAGTAGTTATTTATATCATCAACCATATTTCTGTGTTTGATTGATTTTCATCAAATTTCAGTGAGAAGCCATATGAAAGACTGCATTGGTTATCAAAAACAAAGGCATCTAGCTTCTTTTAATATACCAAAATACTCTTTATCATCAAGAATTGACAGTGGACAACTTTTGAGTGTTTCATTAGACACACACATATACACACATACTTCTAAATCTGCTCTGTAATTCAGTATATTTGTTTTTTAAAAATAATTATATTTTTGTACATAGTCACCTGTTTGGGCAACTAGCTAGAACCTACCAATTTAATAAAATTTTTTATGATTTTATCACATTACCTATATTTTATTTAATTTTTGACAGTCTCATGCATGCATACAATGTGTTTTGTACATGCTATCACTCCCATTTACCCTCTCTGTGCCCTCCAGCTTCTAACTCTAACTTTTCTTCTTTCCAGCTCTTCCTTCTCCTTTCAGCTCACACGTTCTTTTTATCTTGTGCAGTAGAAGTAAGAGCTATGTATTCAGATTAAATTGTCCAATTCATATCCAAAAGAGAAGATTTTAAAAACCTCCTTCCCACTGGCCAGCTGTTATAGTCTTCCTGTCTCATTTTGTGTGATGTTCACACAACCCAAAGTGTCCATGGATTTACTATGCAGATGACAATGGCCTTTACCTTCTGAGTGCTAGGATCATAGGTATGTGTGGGACTGTGAAAGGCAGCCTGGTTTCTGGTTGAGCTAAGGTTTAAACCCTGGCAAACCCAGTAGGGGCTCCCCAGCAAGGGACAACCATACAAGTGACAGTAGACATTTGCCATGTTCCTAGGAACCAGGCTCTTGACATGAGGCTGCAGCTCTCCATAGGTCTGTGACTACCAGTCACGTAGCCTCAAACCCCTCCACAGGTAGAGGCGTGGTCTTGAAGCCTTAAGAAATCCCCATGTTAATGAGGGACCTAGAGGCTTAGCTACTCCCCTTCTCAGCCACTATTTCAACCTCGCCCCTCCCTGAGGTCATGGGGATATGGATTTACTCATGCCACTCTCTGCCATGACAATAAACACCGTAAAACCCCAGACTGTCTCTCTTCATTGGGATCTGCTGTGGGGAACAATGGAACAGACCTTCGTCTAAAGAGCTGTGTCTAGTCTCCCACAGAAGGCCTCCCAGCGCTCCCAGCCATGGCCACCACCAAACCAAACCAAGTGAGCTAGCTGGCGACAAGCCAAGGACCCTGGTCTCCAGCGAGATCCAGAGCCCGGGCTAGATCCAACCTGCGGGACCCCACTTCATTCTCAGCTCTTCCGTGGCAGCCAGCAGTGCCTGGGATGCCCAAGAGTGTGGGAACCCGACAGAGCCAGTCCCCTGTGGTCCCTGGGAGCCCTGATGGTGCTCTACCACCCCCGGGCAGTGTCTCCATGGTGGCGACTTCTCACAGCCCGACATCTGCCCAGTGGTGCCTTGGGGTGAGCGGGGTCAAACTTCCCGTGCCCTGCCACTCCCAGAGGCCTGAGCCCTGGGACAGATGTGGGACTCCTCACCACTCACCTCCATTAAATCCAACAGGTATGTGCTACTATGACTAATGTATTGATTGTTTAAAATGGGCTAATCAATCATCACTGACATAGGACTCTCTCTCCTTCATTGTCTTTACCTGTGGTAAGTTCTTTGTGGTCCAGTGAAGAGCCTAGTAGGGGATGAAATATAATTTCAATTTTTTGAGTTATTATTGGTTTGGGTTTGCCAATTACTTTTCAAACTTCCATGGTTTTGTTGTACTGTCTGAAGAAGCTAACAAAACAAAAATAATTTGTAACATATTAGCATTTTTTAACATGTAGTTATGTTTCATGTTAAAGTATAGAAATTCAGTTTATATCCTTACATAAAGCAATGCCCTTCCAACACTGTTTATTAAGCCATCTGGTTTTTCTTTATAACCCCACAATGAAAACAAATATATTTATTTCTTGTTCATTTGAGCATTCTGAAAATTTTGTCTAGCCTTGTGTTAGGGGATATGAGGCTGGCATGAGAGATAAAGATAGTAAATATCAAATAGCCCCCTGCATATTACAGTGGCCATAAAAATCAAAGTATTTCATAATCAAATAAAGTTTTGATGAATGGAAACATACAACTGATTGCCTTATCATAGAATAGCACAAAAGCACTTGCCCTGTTGAGCTGTGATTGAGAGGCCAGATGGAACCTGGTAGTCAGACTCTCATTCCTGGAACATGAGAACAGCATGAGGCACTGGGTAATAGGTACAGATTTCTATTTGCATATAGCTGGAGCAGCACTTAACAGTGAAAACAAATTTCCCAATCCAAGCATCCCCTGGCAAGTGGCTATTCTGGTAGACAGCTCATAACAGTTTCTCTTTTAGTAGGCATTTTCTAGTTGTTATGAATGATTCTAATTATTTTAATGTATGGAAAAATGTGAGTCTCAATACATAAGTTATATGAAGAAACTCTACACAATAAATAATTTTTCTAGCATTCCTATTAGAATGCATAGGCAAGCTAGATATATTGTGTGCTAATTCATTATAGTAACAAATGAAAATGAATAAGGTATCAAATAAAACTTATATATGCTTTGCAGTTTCCAATGCCTTTCTATCAAGATTTTTCTAACATATCCATGTTTCCAATATATCTGAAGATAAAGATCTCTTTATTACATATCTGACTCTCACTATAATTGAGGATGAATCATTATCTACATCTACCCATTACCAGTAGGTCATATTCCTAGGTGTTAGAAAGTCTCTCTTTGAAAAAAGGATTGTTTTCCACTAAATTTGTAAGATTCATTATCCACCAAAGATACTCTGTGTTTCTCTATTCTATTTGAAAGTGTCTATCAATGCAAGGTAAATCATATACCATCAAGATAAGCCACATACTTGACCATAAAATGTGTTAATACACTAAAAAGGTGATTGTTATATAATCGCAAAAGAATGCTTTGTGACTGCAACCAATACTAGAAGCACCAACAACAAAAAACAGACCCCAAGTAGCATCTAAAATTGGACAACCAAATAATGCATATTAAGTAACTAATGGGTCAAGGAAAGCATCACACTGTACTTATAAGTTGAAAGTAGAAGAAAATGAAATAAGGCATGCCTACATTTCTTTGGTATAGTTCATATAGTATTTCTAAAGAATGTGATGTTTTTTATTGATTCAGTGATACAAAAAAGTAAATTAAAGGGATAATACCAAGTGCTTACATCTCTTTAGATCAAGCTGGTAAACTTTCAGCATGGATCAGGGAGAAACCTCTGAGGCCTTACTCATGAAAGAGAGCTATTGTTAGTTGATAGTTGTTGAGTGAGAGGCATTGTTCTTTGGACAAATGGCCACTGGTAGGCTGCAAGTACACCAGCGGATGAACCCAAACTCACGCCCTTATGAAGAACACTAATTGGTGTCAAGGAGTGATTATGGACAACAACCGAAATGTGGGATGTGAAGTTGAGAGAGAAAAGGGTTTGGGACCACTAAGGTCAGTTAGACAGAGGTAGTGGTAGATGGATATGATCAAATATCTTCTACAAATATTTGAAACATGAATAAGTGAACAAGTTTCAACCAAAGAATTGAGAAGAAAATGAAGATGATAGATGTACTAGAACAAAAGAACACAAGTCAAAGAAAGGAAAGCAGATTCCTACAAAGTCAAATGCAGCTAATTGTGGTCAAATTCCGTTTCCACAGAAGTGGTTTCAGCTTTGGAGAGCATTGTAGATATGCTCATGTGTTTACACATGAATGCCTTCACTCTGATGCCATCAGAGGGTGTTCACTGGTGTGAGTGTGACATGGAAAGGGGCATGTATTCACACTACAGCTAACTTTTCCATTATTGCACTATGGGTTGTGGTATATATTTCTATTTTATTAGCCCATCAACTTAGGAGATCATGGATTAACCAGTGAATATTTCAGAAATATTACTTCAGCCAGGCAGTGGTGGGCTTTTAATCACAGCACTTGGGAAGCAGAGGCAGGTGGATCACTGAATTCCAGGACAGTCAAAGCTACTACTACGACTACGACTACGACTACGACTACGACTACTACTATTACTACCACTACTACTACTACTACACACACACACACACACACATACACACACACATCTGAATCTGACTTGGAAAAAAAACCTACCTGTTTGTGCTATGATTGCATGTGACTTGAGAGTGCCTAAAAATCAACATTAATGAAAGCTGTAAACATCAAAACTTCAAAGTACCTGAAGTTACATAAAACATTTTCTTCTTCAGGACCAAGTGAGCATCTAATACTATTTCTTTCTAACACTTCCTGAATTAAATGTTCCTATGCAATTTAAGAGTGTATTTGCTTCTCTTCCTTCCTTCCTCCCTCCCTCTCTCCTTCCCTCCCTCCCTTCCTTCCTCCCTCCCTCCCTCCCTCCCTTCCTTCTTTCTTTCCTTCCTTCCTTTCATTTTCGATCTTTCTATCCCATATCTTCCCTCCTGTCCCCTCTCTCCTCTACCGCTGAGAGGAAAGTCTTCACCATGGAACCCCCACCCCCCAGCGCGCGCGCGCGCGTGCGCGCGCGCGCACACACACACACACACACACACACACACACACACACACACACACACACACACACACACACACACACACACACACACACGCGCAAACA
>CM052714.1:33484924-33518099 GCA_028551405.1 Uromys caudimaculatus | reverse complement strand
GTGGTACAGTCTCTGGGAGCTTTCAGGAATACAGTTTAGTTGACATTGTTGGTCTTCTCACGGAGTTGCTATCTTCTTAAGTGCTTTCAATCTTCCCCCTAACTCTTTCACAGGGCTCCCCAAACTCCAGCCATTGTTTGTCTGTGGATATTTGCATCTAAGTCAGCAGCTGAGTAGACCCTCTCAGAGAGCTGCTATGCTAGGCTCCTATGTGCAAGTACAACATAGCAGCATTAACAGTGTGAGGGATTGGTGCCTGCCCAGGGAATGGGTCACAAAATGAGCATGTCACTGGTCAGCCATTCCTTCAGATTCTGCTCCATCTTTGTCCCTGCATTTCTTTTAGGCAGGACCAATTTTGGATCAAAAGTTTTATAGGTAGATTAGTGTTCCCATCCCTTAAAAGGGGTCCTGTCTGGCTACTAGAGGTGGTCTCTTCAGGTGCCATATCCCAACAGTGGGGCATTTCTGCTAAAGTCACCTGCATTGACTCCCAAGAGCCTCCCTTATGTGCTTCTCTGGGACTTCCTAGAGAATTTCCCTAGCCCTGTTAGATGCATATTTCCATTCATTCTTTGAGCTTTTTGAGTGACTCCCTTGTCTCTTCCCATGCCTGATTCTGCCCCTCCTTTTCACCTCCCCCTCCCCTCAGCCACACAGTTTCCTATCTTCTTCTGCCTCCCAGGACTACTTTGTTGCCCCTTGTAAATGAGATTGAAGCATCATCATTTGGGCCTTCCTTCTTGTTTAACTTCTTTGGGTCTGTGGGGTATACTATGGAAATTATGAACTTTATCCATGTGCTAGTTAGTACATACTGTGCATGTCATGTTGGGTCTGGGTTACCTCACTCAAGATGATATTTTCTAATTCCAACCATTTGCCTTTGAAATTCTGGATGTCCTTGTTTTTAATAGCTGTATTCCATTATGTAAATGAACCACCACATTTTCTGTATCAATTCTTCGGTTGAAGGGCATCAGTGTTGCTTCTAGTTTCTGGCTATTAAAAATAAAGATGCTATGAGCATAGTGGGTCATGTGTCCTTGTGTTATGGTGGAGTATCTTTTGGGTATATTTCCAGGAGTGGTATAGCTGGGTCTTCAGGTAGAATAATTTCCAAATTTCTGAGAGACTGCCAGATTAATTTCCAGAGTAGTTTTATAAATTTTCAATTCCACCAGCAATGGAGGAATGTTTCTCTTTCTCCACATCTTTGCCAGTATGTGCTATCACTTGAGTATTTGATTTTAGCCATTCTGATTGATGAAAGGTACAATCTCAGGGCCATTTGAATTGGATTTCCTGCTGACTAAGGATGTTGAACATTTCTTTAAGTGTTTCTTGGCCATTTGAGATTTCTCTGTTGAGAATTCTGTTTAGTTCTATACCTCATGTTTTGCTTGGTTTATTTCATTTTTTGAAGTATTACTTCTTGAATTCTGTATATATTTCCGATATTAGCCCTCAGTCAGATGCAGGGTTAGCAAATATCTTTTCCTAATCTGCAAGCTGCTGTTTTGTCTGATTGATAGTATCATTTGCCTTATAGAAGGTTTTCAGTTTCATGAGGTCCCATTTATTAATTCTTGACCATAGTGACTGCCTGAATCATTGGTGTTCTCTTCAGAGAATTTTCTCCTGTGCCAATGTGTTTAAAGCTGTTTCAGACTTTTTTTCTATTAGATTTAGTGTGTCTGGTTTTATTGATGTGGTCTTTGATCCATTTGGACTTGAGGTTTGTGCAAATTGACAAATATGGATCTATTTACTTTCTTTTACATGCAGATATTCAGTTAGATCAGCACCATTTGTTGAAGGTGCCCTCCTTGATCCATTGTATGGTTTTGGCTTCTTTGTCAAAAGTTAAGTGACCATAGGTTCATGGATTCATTCCTGGGTGTTTGATTTGATTCTATTGATTCACCTGTCTATTTCTACACCAATACCATGTAGTTTTATTACTATTGCTTTGTGGTACATCTTTAAGTCAGAGATGGTGATACTTCCAGAAGTTTTTTACTGTTTAGGATCATTTTGGCTATCCTGGATTTTTTGTTTGTTTGTTTGTTTTGTTTTTCCATATGAATCTGAGAATTGTTCTTCCAAGATCTGTGGAGAATTGTGTTGGAATTTAGATGGGGATTGGGCTGAATCTGTAGATTGCTTTTAGTAAGATAGCCATTTCCACTATGTTATTCCTGGTGATCTATAAACAAGGGAGATCTTTCCATCTTCTAATATTTTCTTCAGTTTCTTTCTTCAGGGATTTGAAGTTCTTGTCATACAGGTTTTTCACTTGCATGGTTAGAGTTATGCCCAGGTATTTTTTGTTATTTGTGAATAAAATTGGCTAATGTGAAGGATATTTTTCCCCTAACTTTTTTTCTGGGCCCGCTTATAATTTGAGTAGAAGAGGGCTACTGATTTCTTTGAGTTAATTTTGTCTCCAGTCACTTTACTGAAGGTGTTTATCAGCTTTAGGAGTACTCTGGTAGAATTTTGGGGGTTACTAATTACATGATCATATCATCTGTGAATAGCAATAGTTTTATTTTCTTTTCCAATTTGTATACCTTTGATCTCCTTTAGTTGCTTATTGCTCCTTATTGCTCTAGCTAGAACTTCAAATACTATATTAAAGAATTATGGGGGAGAGTGGACAGCCTTGTCTTCTCCCCCATTTTAGTGGGAATGCTTTAAGTTTCAGTCCATTTAAAATGATGTTGGCTATTGGCTTGTTGTATATTGCCTTGATTATGTTTATGTGTGTCCCTTGTGTCCTGCTCTCTCCAAGACTTTTATCATGAAGGGGTGTTGGATTCTGTCAAATGCTTTTTTGATATCTAGTAAGATGATGATGGAATTTTTCTTTCAGTTTTCTTTTAATATGATGGATAACATGATAGATTTTCACATATTGAACCACTTCTGCACCCCTGGGATGAAGCCTACTTGATCATGTTGGTTGATGTTTTTGATGTGTTCCTGGATTTGGTTTTTGAATATCTTATTGAATATTTTTGCCTAACTGTTCATATGAGAAATTAGTCTGAAGTTCTCTTTCTTTGTGGAGTCTTTGTGTGGTTTAGGTATCAGAGTGACGGTGGCCTCATAGAGTGAGTTTTGCCGAGTTCATTCTGTTTCCATTTTGTGGAATAGTATGAGAAGTATAGGCATTAGCTCTTATTTGATGTCTGGTAAATTTGTTGACTAAAATTATCCGGCCCAGGGCCTGTTGTTGTTGTTGTTGTTGTTGTTGTTGTTGTGAGATTTTTAATGACTGCTTCTATTTTCTTGGGGGTTATAGTACTATTAAGATAGTTTACCTTATCTTGATTTAGCTTTGGTAATTGTTATATGTCTAGGAAATCATCCATTCATTTTATGTGGCTTTTTGAAGCAAGAACAAATGATTCTTTGAATTTCCTCAGTGTTCATTATTATGTCTACCTTTTTATTTCTGATTTTGTTAATATGAGTATTGTCTCTCTGCCTTTTAGTTAGTTTGGCTAAGGGTTTGTCTTTCTTATTAATTTTTTTCAAAAAACCAACTCTTGGTTCTTTGTGTTGTTTTCTTTGTTTCTAAATGATTGATTTCAGCCCTGAGTTTGATCATTTCCTGCTGTCTACTTCTTCTGGGTGTTTTTGCTTCTTTTCTTCAAGAGCCTTCAGGTGTACTTTTAATTCATTAGTATAAGAACTCTTCAATTTCTTTATGAGGGAACTTAGACATTTCCTTTTAGCACTGCTTTTGTAGTGTCCCATAAGTTTGGGTATGTAATACACTCATTTTCATTGAATTTTAGAAATTCTTTAATTTCTTTCTTCACTGACACAGTGAACATTGAGTAGAGTGCTGTTCAGTTTCCATGATTATATAGGCTTTCTGCTGTTTCTGTTGCAGCTGAAGTTCAGCCATTGTGATTGTATTAGTCATGCTTCTCTAGAGTCACAGAACTTATGGGTAGTCTCTATATAGTAAGGGAATTTGTTAATGACTTACAGTCTGTAGTCCAATTTCTAATCAATGCTCATCATCAGCTATGAATGAAAGTCCAAGGATCTAGCAGTTGCTCAGTCCCACAAGGTACACAGGTGAAGAAGAGCGAATCTTCCTTCTTCTAATGTCCTTATGTAGATTTCCAGTAGAAGTTGTGGTCCAGATTAAAAGTCTGTACCACCACACCTGGATCTGGGACTTGCTTTGTCGCAGGCTGACCTTGAACTCAGAAATCTCCTTGCTTGAGTCTCCTGAGATTACAGACATATACTCCTTTGCCTGGGCCTAAACTTTTCATGGCCACTATGCCTCAAAATCTCCATGCCAAGATCCAGATCAGAAACTTGTGTCTTCCAGACTCAAGATCTGGATCACAGGTGAACCTTCTAATTCTGGATTGCAGTTCACTCCAGATATAGACAAGTTGACAATCCGGAATAGCCACTACAGTGATATAGTAAAATTCATGGGGTTATTTCAATCTTCTTGCATTTGTTGGGGTTACTTTGTGACCGATGATATGGTTAATTTTTTAGAAGGTTCTGTGAGGTGCTGAGAAGAAGGTATATTCTATTGTGGTTGGGTGAAATGTTCTATAATACATGTTCAGTCCATTTGAATAATAATTTCTGTTAGTTTCATTATGTCACTGCTTAATTTCTGTTTTGGTGATCTGTTCATTGATGATAGTGGGGTGTTGAATATGAATATGTGGAACTCTATGTGTGATTTCAGCTTTAGTAATATTTCTTTTATGAAAGTGGGTGCCCTTGTATTTCAGGCATAGATGGTCACAACTGAGATGTCTTCTTGGTGGATTTTTCCTTTGAAAGTGTCCTTTGCCTTCTAGTTTACACCTGTGCAACTGGGACCCCTCAGAACCTAGGGGATGCAGGAATCCCTGCATAGTCAGTGATACATGTTCCTTCTGGTTTGCAACTGCACCCAGAGAAGATTCTGGACTTGGGCTCTCTACCCACTCTGCCTGTACCCAGAGGACGCTTGACTCCCAGGATCTTTGACAAACCAAGGACCTCAGAGGCAGCTTGACTCCCAGGAATTCTGACACACCCAGGATCTCTGGATCACAGAGACAGCTGGAATCCAAGGAGTTCTGACACAACCAGGATCATAGTCTCACAGTCTCAAAGGAGGGACAGGCTCCAGTCAGAGACAACAAGGCCAGTTAGCACTAGAGATAACTTGATGGCGAGGGGCAAGTGCAAGATAATAAGCAACAGAAACCAACACTACTTGGCAACATCAGAATCCAGTTCTTCCACCATAGCAAGCCCTGGATGCCACAACACAACTGAAAAGCAAGATTCGGATATAAATTCCCATCTCATGAAGATGATAGAAGACTTTATGATGGACATAAATAACTCCCTTAAAGAAACACAGGAGAACACAGGTAAACAAATAGAAACCCTTAAAGAGGAAACACATAAATCTCTTAAAGAAATATAGGAAAATAAAATCAAACAGGTGAAGGCATTGAACAAAACTGTCCAGGATCTAAAAATGGAAAGAGAAACATTAAAGAAAACACAAAGGGAGAAAACTCTAGAGATGGAAAACCTAAGAAAGAGATCAGGAGCCACAGATGCAAGCATCAATAACAGAATACAAGAGACGGAAGAGAGAATCTCAGGTGGAGAAGATACCATAGAACACATTAACACAACAGTCAAAGAAAATACAAAAAACAATAATCACCCAACCCAAAACATTCAAGAAATCCAGGACACAATGAAAAGATCAAATGTAAAAATAATAGGTATAGAAGAGAGCGAAGATTTGGAACTAAAAGAGTCAGTAAACGTTTTCAACAAAATTATAGAAGAAAACTTCCATAACCTAAAGAAGGAGATGCCCATAAACACTGCAGAATGCCAAACAGATTGGACCAGAAAAGAAAATGCTCTTGTCACATAATAATCAAAACACCTAATGCACAGAACAAAGAAAGAATATTAAAAGCTGTAAGGGAAAAAGGTCAAGTAATATAGGTAGACCTATCACAATTACACCAGACTTCTCAAGAGAGACTAAAAAAGCCAGAAGATCTTGGACAGATGCCATATAGACCCTAAGAGAACAAAATTGCCGGCCCAAGCTACTTTACCCAGCTAAACTCTCAATTACTACAGGTGGAGAAATCAAGATATTCCATGACAAAACCAAACTTAAAGAATATCTTTCCACTAATCCATCCTTACAGAGGATAATAGAAGAAAACTCCAACACAAAGAGGAAAAACTACACCTAAGAAAAAATAAGAAATTAATCTCACAACAAACCCAAAAGAAAAGAATGACACAAACATAATTCCACCTCTAACTACAAAAATAACAGGAAGCAACAATCATTGTTCACTAATATCTCTCAACATCAGTGGATTCAATTCCCCAATTAAAAGACATAGGCTAACAGACTGGATGCATAAACAGGACTCAGCATTTTGTTGCAAACAGGAAACACACCTCAGTGACAAAGACAGACACTACCTCAAAGTAAAAGGCTAGAAAAAAATTCCCAAGCGAATAATCCCAAGAAAAGCCATTCTAATATCCAATAAAATAGACTTTCAACCAAAAGTTATCAAAAAAGATGGAAAAGGACACTACATACTCATCAAAGGGAAAATCCACCAAGATGAACTCTCAATTCTGAACATCTATGCCCCAAAGACAAGGGCACCTACATTTGTAAAAGAAATGATACTAAAGCTCAAAGTACACATTGAAACTCACACAATAATAGTGTGAGACTTCAACAGCCCCCTCTTACCAATGGACAGATTATGGAAGTAGAAATTAAGTAGAGACACAGCAAAAATAATAGAAGATGAACCAAATGGATTTAACAGATGTCTAAGAACATTTCATCCTAAAACAAAAGATATACCTTCTTCTCAGCACCTTCTCTAAAATTGACCATATAATTGCAAACAAAACAAGCCTCAAGTGATACAAGAAGATTGAAATAATCTCATGAATTCTTATAGAACTTGAACATTTCTTTAAAATATTGTCATACTCCTGATTGTAAAACTAGCTAGTAATAAATAACAATGCCAGTCTCATTTCAACCCCTATGAAGTCCTATCTACCTGACAAAATCATTACTATTTTTTCCAATGAGACAGAAAATTCTATCATGAAACAGAACCGCCAACTATTAACAAGATTTAAGAATCTAAACAAAATCTCTGCTCTGTTCAGTACCCTCTTGAACCATCTCTGTATATTCCATGAGCTTTGCAGTAGTCTCTCCTTCAGATAACTGTCCTCTAAGAATAACACTGTATTACAATTTACCACAAAGAATCAGAGCCAAAATCTAGTATGTTGGATACCACCAATCAAACTATGACATGGCATTTAAATCTATGAGCCCCACACAGGTGCTTCAGCAAACTCAACAGCATTTGTTAAAATGGAATGCCTCAACATTATATGACATTTGCAATTTCCTGTGAGTTGGTGTGCACTTTCCATACTTCAGAAAGTCTGTAAGGCATTGAGCCTGATTTTTTTTAAAAAAAAAAATCAGGTCGGTAGAATGAAGCAGGATCTAAATGTAGTATGCTTTTTGCAGCTTTACTGCAACACAAATGTAAACCTTCTGCTTAGCTGTAATTTCAAGGTCACCTACAGCAGCTTCTCTTTTCAGAGGGAAAGACAGTTTTCAATAGACAAAGACAAGAAAATGAAGAGACACTGAGGAGGGAAGGAAGAGGAAGTAGATGAGAGAAAGGGAGAAAGAATCAGAGCGTAGGCAGAGGAGCCAGATGAGAAATAGAGAGGAGAACAGGGGAAAGGAGAAAGCAAACTTTGAGACTGGAGTTATCAGCTTAGGTATTAGTCTCATATAGCATCCTGTACGGACTTTTCCTTGATTAAAACTGTTCTTTTTAATAGACTTTTAAGAATTTTATACATCTATGCAATACTATTTCCTACATATATTTTAGGTTATACCCTTTGACTGAAAATGCAAGATTATTCTCTTTATGTTTCCTGATACAAAAGGGACATATTGAAGAAATAAGCATTTTATTTCCACTAAAGTAATGTCATGTTCTCAGCTCAGCAAAGGGTATGGGGAACACTGTAGTAAGTTCAGTGTTCCATTAGAAAGCTTATTGTGTATAGGTACACTTCCCTCACTTTTCCAATCAAGTACTCATGGAATACATTCATTTATGCTTTTGATACTTTGCTGGCAGATCACCCAGAAACCTCAAACAGTCAACTCTGAAGAAATTGTGTCAGTGAATTGAGGACATCCATAGGTGCTGATATGAAGAGCAAGCAATAAAGTCCAAATAAACTAAAACCTGATACTGTAGATGTGTGAAGATATTACCATCTGGTGCTGTGTGAGCAAATGGTACTCCTTTAAAGTACTCATACTATCTCTGTAGCACCCAAAACCCAGCACTTGTAATGTCTCGGGTGTCTTAGGCACTATTGTGTCTCTGTTCCCACCTCCAACTGGAACTGCTTTTACCTCAACAGTAACTAAAACAACTTGGAATCATAAGGTTTAAATTGTTGAGAACAACTTTGGGTGTAGATAAGAAGTTGAGAGAGTTTTTGTCTGGTATGCATCTGGTTCTAGGGTCAGTCTCCAACATGTTATAAAACTGAGCATGGTATTACAAACCTCTAATTCTGGTACTGTCAGTATAGAAGAAGTAGGAGGATCAATGGCTGGTCAAGTTTAACCTTGACTATACAGAAAGTTTGAGCTCAACCTTGGCTGCATGATAACATGTCTCAAAAATAAACAAATAAAATATTTGAAACATGGTTTTTGAATATCCAATGACTTGGTTTTTTTCACATTGCCATTACCCCTGTCCTCATACACACACCTCTTTTTCAGAGGAAACCACCTCTTATTAGCACAGAGCTAGTTCTGGAGAACCAGCCAGATACCAGTGGACTGCAATGAAAATATTCCTTCCCATCTGCCCAAACAGAGAACCATTAGCTTGGAAATTTTTCATGCCTTCTTTCACTCTAGCAGTTCCTTGTATAGCCTAGGTGTGATTCTCATCCAATAGTTTAAAAAATAGTTCCTTCCATTTGTGTGGGAAAGAAACAGAGAAGAAGTTAGTTCTTCTTGTCTTGGAGCTCTTGTTGAAAATTATTATGGAAAAAAGTGATAAAGTGGAATAATGGAAGATACTTAGAACATCAAAGTCACATGGTAAATGCTTTAGAAAAGGATGTCTAGTGATGTTTTGCTTCTACTTCGTTCCTCCACATACAAAGTCCTAGTATTTGAAATTCTCTTTCACCCCACACACTGTTGACATGTATTCATGTTCAGTACTGCTATATGGAGACACTACTCATGAGAGTGGAGCTCAGTTGGTGTGGCTGTGGGGTAGCAGCCTGTGCTCTCACCTTTATGAAAGTGTTCTCATGGTTTTTGAGACAAGGCATGGCAAGATTTTGGCAAGTATTCTTGGCTTCCAAGTGGCAAGTTCAGATCCCAACATGTTCTGAGATGGGGTTGGGAGAGAAGTCTATAGATCCTATATCAGTAATTCAATACCATGACTCTCACAGGCTGGCTACCTTCTGCACACTTCAATTGAGCCAATGCTTCTCACTTACATCCTTATTTATATCTGGTAACGACTTACTTCTCAATATTCCAGCTGAACTAATTTTCATTTTGCTCCATTAATTATTGACATCCTGCAGTACATATTCTAATTCCTTGATAGGCACTTACTGTGGTATAACAGTTAATCTTCAAAACTCTTCAAATCTTCAGGTTATGGATGTAGATTAGTTAGCTGAGTGTTGACCTATCATGAATGAAGCCCTGGGCCCAACCCATCAATACTACATAAATGGGGCTTGATAATACATGCTTATAATCTTAGCATTTGGCTGGCAGATAGAATAATCATAAATTCAAGTTATTTTTTCATTATATTGTGAGCTCCAGGACCAGCCTGTCCTGTATATATATGTAAGCCTGTCTCTAAAACATAAAAGAAATCTCAAAACTTTAAAATTCTATTTTAGGCATTGTTTACCATTTTTCTATCAGTAATACTGGGATTCATCTAATGTACGAACATTACACACTTAAATACTTAAGAAACTAACCAACAAACCGAACATTAAACCTACATCATAGATGTTAACTCCAAATGCAAAGTACTTTTCACTGTACATCTGAACTCCTCATCTAAATAGATCCAACTTGTATCTAATCTTTTGGATTGGTCCCATCTGTTTACCACTTTCCAAAAAAGTTTGGCATTAAAGATTTGGACCTCATCTATCTGATTTGATCTGCAGTTTTGCCTGCCATACTATAGATTTTAGCAAATATGCCGTAGTTTGATTAGTGGTATCCAACATACTAGATTTCAGCTCTGATTCTTTGTGGTAAATTGTAATACAGTGTTATTCTTAGAGGATAGTTATCTGAAGGAGAGACTACTGTGAGCCTCTTGATTTGTCTGAACCTACGTTGTTAGCTATTATTTCTGATCTATTCCTAATGTATTATGATCTTTACCAGTTTAATTGAATATGGATGAATGGAATAGAGTGAGAGAGCAGCAAGCAGTGATGAACGGTGCTGACAGCCTGCCTCGATCACCAGTGTTTCCCACGTGTGTCTCACTGACAAGTTGTCAAAGCAACTTTTTCCCCCTCTTACTCCGAAGGTGTTAAGTATTTCAGAGTGCCAGAAACACATCATTCCCAGCCAATTCTAAGAAGTTTCTTTTGCCAGTATTGTGTATCTTTCCTCCTGCTTGAAGGTATTAGGGAGAGACCTAGCAAAACTGTACATAGGAGGAATGAAAGCTGATGTTGTATCTTAAAACTATAGTTTATATGCCTTTAAAAATACAACAAGAATTTCTTATAGAGATAAATTCCTCATTATTCTTTTTTGAGAGCATGCTACTTAAGCATTGGTAGTACTATGATCATAGAAGTAGCTTACATTTACTTGGTAGACAAAAACACAAGGTCTGACTATATATCCTATCACCACTAAAATTCCAATCAGTGATTATTCATAAGAGGATGTAAATGTATGATAAAAGAAATGTAGGTGTTGAGAAAGGAAATCTGAAGAGTAAAATCAGTATGGAGAAAATAAAGGAATGCAAGGAGAGCTGCTTAGTGATTCCTAAATGGCCATCTTTATTTGCAAGGCACAAAGGGACAGCTAGACTTTGAAAGAAAGATGGATGCTGGAAATCATGGTTCATATCTGTAATTCCAATCCAGGGGCTGAGGCAGGAGGATCACCAGAAGTTCAAAATACATTTGGGTGATAGAGCAAGACCACGACTAGTAAAGTGTCTAGCAGCCACTCAGAAAAGGATTTGGTGAAAGAGTGAATGAACGGCAATCTCTTTCATAGTTAAATGGTGTAGGCAATGGTCAACATTTTCACTTTTTTCTTCCATTTAGAACAAAATCAGTATATCTCCCTTCTTCTCCTTGGCAAATCTTTATGCATCCCTGATATCTCTGTTCACCTATTCTTCAGGTATGATGTCTATTGGTATCTTCCAGTGATCTTAGCACCAGAGAGCATGATCAAAGGAACTGCAATTTCAAGACTAGACTGTGTATGTAGTAAGTTCCAGGTGAATTTGTACTATAGTATGAGACCTTTCTCCAATGAATCGAGAAAATATTTTCAAGTGAAAACTCTGTTCCCAATTCCTCCTCTCTAAGCTAGAGAGAAGACTGAACTAAGTGCTCTAACAGGAAAATCTATTACACCTTTAGAACTTTTAACTGTGTGGTGGTCACTTTAATTTTTCTATGACTTCTTTAGACTTCAAGATTCTAATAATAAGAAGCACTTTGTTCTGGGAGTATATATCACTGGACCTTTGACACCTGGATAGTGTCCGTTTCTTAGCTGGTGGTAAAGAGTTTTGAATGGATGGATGCATAGTACCTGTTCCAGACACACGTGATGGATTAATGAGCTAATGGGTTCTGGGTCAGAAATAGAACTGTTCATTTGCCTTTCCCCCCTAACGATGCATGTTGCTTATTAGTGAATAAAGTGCTGAGATTGAAAAAGGCAAGGATACTGGAGAAGAGTCATTGACATAAAATCTCCCATTATCTTTAGTACCCACAAAGTTAGACTTCTTTCTTTCTTTGCTTTGTTCTTAATTTTGGTATTGAATACTTATGATAGGCATTTGAGTAAGAAAAATTTGGAAATTAAGAAAAACTGAAGATTAGTGTCTTTACTAAGCTGGCTAAATTGGTCTGAATGGTTAAGTGAGCTATGTCTTTAATCCAGCACACAGGAAGTGAGGGCCAATCACCTATGCTACATAGAACATTTGAAGTCAACCTTGGTTATATAACCAGAATTTGTGAATAAAGAGATCAAAATAAAAAAAAAATAAATGGATTTGAAGATTCTAGAAAGTTATAGCTTAAAGAATATCAGATTTGAGACATTACATCTCGAAACGGATTTTCAAAAATCATATACAAAACTAAAGTATATTATTAATATAACTTTTATATTAATTCTTAGTCCAAGCCTCCCATGAAGGTGGGCTGTTTAAACTACCTAAGATCAGGATAAACAATTCAGCAGAAATGTTTAAATTTTTTATAAATTTAATAAATTCTTAACAAGCATATTCTATACATAAAATGATGATAACAAAACCAAATAAATATAATAACATTAAGAAGTGAGACAGGGGATATAGCTCAGTGCCCAAAAAAGCAAACACAAGTCCCGTGTTTATTCCCCACTGTTAGAAATATAAAGTAACTATACAAATTGACCTCCACTGCTTTGTTGCTCTTGCTTTGTTGTTGAAGATAAATGGTCTGTGTTGCTGCATTTGTTAGACAGCAGCCATGAAAACAAACGAGTTTCAGTGTATGTAAGAGGGGTGTTCTGTTAGATTCATGAAAAACTCTTTAAGTCAAATGTATTTTGCATCACAACTGGGCTGGGGCCAGCTGACTTCTACAGGCAAGGAAATGCAGGTTCTTTCACTCTCCTGTCACGGGAAGAGAGAAAGCATTAATGAATCAAATCCAGGAGTAGCTGATAGGGAAGATGCCAGGTCACAGTTGATGTTTTCTAATTAAAAATCAAGTCAAAAGACTTAAACTAACCAAACACGAAGCCGACTTCAGCCATAGTGAATGGAAGCAATTCATAGGACAAGAGCAAATCCCAGTTACAGACTGTGTAGGATAATAAACAGCAGGTAGAAACTCGGGAGGTTGCAAGTTGTCAGACTAAAATAGTCTACTAATAAAAAAGATGTTTTGCTTATTACTTTTGGATGAAATTTGGCAAATTCAATTTAAGGCCTTCTCACAGAAGACACAGTAAAGGGTTTTGGAAATCGTGAAGTCAGCCATTGAATTGACAGACTGTAAAATAGACTAGTAATAATCCTGCTTATGGGACCATCACTACTCTGAAAGCTGCCAACAGAAACAGTTAAGAGGAAGTCTGTGACCCAAAAATAAGATCTCACTACCCACTAAGGAGCGATCTGGCATATTTAGAAGAGGGTATGTGTACCACTGCTGACAGGATTCTTAAGAGTCCATACATTAGATGCTTAGCTGTTTTTTGGAACCATTAGCTCAATGGCAGATATGTGACTGAGGATTCTTCTTTTCTCTGGACAATTTTGCAGCTCTCACTCCCTGAACACATGCTTACAACCTGGGCACTATGAACTCAACCAGTGTTACCTTATTACCCGTCTCATTTGTGGTATGCCCACGGGGATTCAGAATCTAAAGCACACTTCATTCTTCCTAACTCTGTTCTATTCAGAACTTAGCTTCCTATTACCCATTCCTAACACCCTCGTCTGTTAATCCAGTTCTTTCAATGCTAGAACTCTAATTCACTAATGATGGCACACCTTTCTTCTCTGAATGTTCAGTTGGTTTTGCTCTCATCAAAGGCTGACTTTCCTCAGATAACAGGTTTTCTTCCCTACAGTCTTCTCCAAATGCCTCAAATCCCAAAGCCTATTGGTGGGACAAGAGTCGTCTTTAGGTCATGTCCCTATTATCGTAGCATTGTCCGTTTTTTCATATAACCACTTCCCGTATATTCTGCTCTTGTCAGTAAAAGCAAATCCCCTCCCTGCTTTTGTATATACTCAGTCCCCCACTCAAATCCTCAAATGTCTCCATTTATTTATGATGTGGCTCCTTGCTCTTCAACGTTCTGTACAAAACTAATAACATCATATATCTGAATAAATTGACTATCACAACCATGACTTAATTTAAGCTGGTATTTCATTCCTTGATATCTAAGTATCTGATATCTATCTGTACTACACCCTCATTCACACAGCTTTTTTTTTTTCCTTTGAAAAATTGAATTATCCATGCACAGTCTCAATCATCTACAACCTATTCAGTGCACATGTGCATCCAAGTGGTCTGCAAAGAAGGACTGGAAAATGAAGTTCAGAGGATTCAGACTTCTCCAGGGGTACACTTGGGAGCTCTTCTCAAAGATCACAGTAGTTGAACTAACAGGATAAGATGCACAAGTATTTAATAGATGAAGCAGGACCTGCCCAGGGATGAAGGTGAGACAATTTGGGAGCTCTCCATAGAGTAGGATTATCTGAGACTATCTGTTAAAGCTGCAGCAATAAAAGAAAATATAGTTTAAAAAACAGGAAAAAAAAAAAAAGAAGAGTTGTAAAGTTTGCAAGATAGGAAAAAAAGAAAAAAAAAAAAGATTTCCTTCTCAATGTGTTCCTGTCTACTAAGACTGTACACTTGACCCAAGAGCCCTGTTAATTTATAGGGTTATGAGAAGCCCTTTCCTTGAATTATGCATATTAAAAACAATGATTAACTTCAAGAGTTATTTGCTGTCCCACTCCTAACTCTAGAGCCTGGCTGTTGCTTCTCATATATGATCTTGCCTTCTATTTAACCATAAACAATAGAGGGGGCAGGCCATACATCCAAGGATGCTTCTGTCGTGTTCTTCCTTTGGACTCAGCCCTGTCTGTATGTGTCAGATTCCAAATGTAGGCCGTAGACAGTAATAGGCAGGTGATGGCAGGGAACTCTAAGACTATATGACTTCACAGGGCAGTCACAGTACTATTGTCTCTATTAACAGGAAGGCATGTTCTCTATGACATTTATTCACTAGTGAATAGCTAGCACTGTGGATTGATTCAAGCTTACAAAGTTAAAGCTTCTCTTCCATCCAAGCTTCTAATGAGAAGTCTCTGAACATCCTTGCTTTGCACCCAGAGCCATGTAAACCACATCCTTACAGAGTGCTTAGCTACCCTTTACACATTAGACATGCAAAGAATGTATTTGTTTTGTCTTGAACTATTTATCCATTGGTCTCTGCTGCCTATGTCTCCTCCCTGGATGGAGTCTCTTTTTGTTTGTCTCTTTGGTATCTGCCAATCATCTGTTTAATCTTCAATTGTGTTTAAAAATATTTCTTATTATTACTTTTGTATATATGAATGTTTTGCCTGCATATTTATGATGTATGTATATACACATACATTCATGTATATATGTGTGTGTGTGTGTGTGTGTGTGTGTGTGTGTGTGTGTGTGTGTGTGTGTGTATGTGTGTGTGTGTACCACTTATGTGCCTGGTACCTGTGACAGTGTATGAGAAAGTGAAAAGGGGTATCAGATTTCCTAGAACTAGAGTTACAGAAAGAAAGAAGGTTGTGAGTTGCCATAGGGGTGTTGGGAATTGATCCAAGAAGAACAGACTCTGCTCAGAAGCACTGAGCCTTTCCTCTAGCTCTAATCTTTAGCCCTTCAATTATCATTTGACCATTCTTTAAACTATCAACGTTTTCTACTCCCAAACCCAGTAGGCTTAGTAATAGGACAGGCAGACACCAGGCACAAGTCCGTACATCCTCATTTATGCCAGTGCGCAAGACTTCATTTCTATCCTTCTTCAAAGACAATGGGTAACGTGATATTTGAAAACATTTTGTTGGGTTTTAAGAAGAATGGTAATATTGTGTTTTGGACAGAGTTCTTCAAATTACTTGTTACTTCCTGGTTATCATTGCATGCAGTGCACTGGGATAAATTCCCATTGCCCATTGCTGAAAATCATGCACTGTATTTTATGATCCCTTGAAGATGAAAAATTTTTGTGTGTGGATGTAGCAGCTTATACTTCATTCTCCCAGGCCGCTCAGCTCCAGCTGCAGAGGTTTTTCTTAGGCAGAGTGGTGGAGTCCACCCTCCTACTGGAGAATACTGATTCAGGAAGGGGGAGGGCTGCCCATTGTTCTGTCCTTTGTTTCCACTTGAAGACTGATGGCTTGTGGTGCTAATCCCCTGAGCCTAGCATTTCTGGGCTTATTTATATAAGCAAACCCATGGGCAGGACTGCAACCTTACATACAGCCTGCTATTTTTATTAGCACAATTACTCTTGCCCTTCCATACAATCAAAGGAAGGTGAAAAATTGAGACAATAATTAAACTTTAAAAATATATCATGAAAACAGGATTTTCACTTAAATTTTATTGAGAATTATGTTCTATCGATCACCTTCATTGAAATGGTTTTCAAGACCAGTGTGGCCTGCGTGGATTTAAACTAAGTGTACTTTTTAACAGTGTCTTTCCTTCAAAGGTTTAAAATGTAAATTGACAGTTTGGCTTGATAAAAAATATTTTAGTAAGTATAAATATATTTGATAGGCTATGTTGTTTTTTATTTTGAAAATAGTAATTTTAATGAAATATTCATAAGGATTTCCCAACTGATTCATGGGGAAATGAAACATTTCCACAGTATTTTTTCTAGATTTAATTTCATTTGTAATAAAGATTGAGTAAAGCACAGACCAAGTAATAAAGGGTATGGAAGGGAATGAATGCTTTCAAAATCCATTTGAATTGGCTGAGTGACTCTGATAAGGCTTACAAATGACCACTATTCCTTTTACTTTGGGTTAAGATTAAAAAAGAAGCCAGGAATGAACAATAGCACGCCATTTCCATTGAAGTGTATCAAAACAATAAAAAGCCAAGACAAGCAGTAAAACATAATACAGCTTAACGTTCCGGAGAACAGATAAGCCAGGTTGGGAATTCTTTTCTTTGCTTGAATGTATCATGTTATATCACACAGTAAGAAATCTGCTGTCAATGCAATAACACAGAAAAGCCATTTAAGGCTGTGTGTTGCTGTAGTCTTAAAGCAAATGAAACTTCCTGGCATCTTTATTTCAAGGGGGTCTAGGAACAATGGCATAGTAAGAGAGTGTCCATACTAAAGACAAAATTTTTCTCCACTTGAGAAGAGGGATAAGAGAATCTTTTTAATTCATGCATTTTAACAATACATTATTTTACATCATATTTCTCTAGGCCACTTTCTCTTGGCAAAACATACATAGGAATTAGTAGGCAGTTATCCTGTGGATTTTGATTGAATATAAGCTAATCTGGATTAAGTTAGGTTAAAAATTATTTTCTCCTGAAGGACTTAAACCCAGGTAAATTTATAAGCATACTTACTTGAATTGTTCTTTGTTTTGGTAAAGAAACCCCTTGTGGGATGCACATAGCTCTCACATCTTGGCAAAAGCATTTGCATCTTATTTCCTTTTGCTAAGTGGTCTTCAGAAATCTTTTTAACTTCTTAGAAAACCCAGCTTCCAACATGACACTATTTTAAGCCTGTTGTGCAGTTCAGGCATTTATTATTATTATTTTATAGCTGAATCTAGGCACACCATGACTGACCCTGTCAACAACTAAGCATCATGGAGGTAAAATAAAAAATACCAAGGGTGGTAGGCAGACAGACAGACTGATAAAGGATCCACACACTTCAGTGGTTGTTGCACCCTTGTCTCTGGTTAAAATATTTCATAGCATGTGCAAGCTCAACTTTAGTCTACATTCTTTACTATGTTCTTTTGAAACAAGATCTCATTTTGCTATGTAGCCCAGTATGCCCTCAAGCTCACTATTTTTGAGATTTTCCCACTTCATCTTCCACTGGGAGTACAGACGTACTTCGCCATACCTTTCTTCAATTACCATCTAACACACAGTTTCAAATTTCATATACAAATTGTTTCTTGTCTCAATGTACACATTTTCAAAATCCATGTTTGCAGGCTGGAAGTGTAGCTCAATGGTAAATCCTTTGCTTTATACTCCCAGAACTGTAAAATGCGTGATTACCAACTCCAAAACTTCATATATTAGAAATCCTTCCAGGAAAGCATTCCTGCAACTCATAGGAGTCTAGATGTGTTAAAAATAGTTATCTCTATACTTCAAGGGAGGAATTCATTAGTTAGTCAGAAGCCTAGTGAAAGACATGAGGGTTGAAAGGAAAAGCCACTGACTAGGACTCACAGCTAAAAGTCTGCCTCTGCCTCTGCCTCTGCCTCTGCCTCTGCCTCTGCCTCTGCCTCTGCCTCTGCCTCTGCCTCTGCCTCTGCCTCTGCCTCTGCCTCTCTCTCTCTCTCTCTCTCTCTCTCCCTCTCTCTCTCTCTGTGTATGTGTGTGTGTGTGTGTGTGTGTGTGTGTGTGTGTGTAGTCTATTGCCTCAAAGTAGATGGTTTCTTGATTTTCAGTTGAATGCTGCTAAATGACCTGACATCTCTACATTATAAATATTCATTGATTACATTTTGAACTTTGCCTCAGTTATCTCTCCCTGTCTCAATTTCTCACAATTTTTCCATTTCTACACTCTCAAATACCCCCACACTAGAATATGACGATTCTTTCTTCACAGGTAGGTGGAGGGAATTTCAATGCAAATTCAGTAGTTGGAATTGATCAACACAATGACATTTAAAATGTGGACAACAGACTCATTGATGCACACAGTATAATCAGTCAACTGGTCTCTGAATATGATGTGAGCCCGTTAGCTTTGCACCATGTCATTTTTCTTCTCATTGGAGTGTAGTACTCTGAGAAATTTCTATGTTCATTTGCACTGGTCCAGTATACTTAACCAGACTTGATCCATGTATTAATTTCTAAGATGTTAAAGATTACCTTTCTTCCAAATACAAACTACAAGTAAAGAGGATAAAATTACATCTCATCCACAGTTCTTACAGCTTAATGCTCTGGATGGGGGAGGAGATAGTGAACAATTTGCTATGCAGTAGGAAATAAATAGAGTACATCTTGACCCTTCACTCACTTTCAGTATTATTGCATACTTATTTCATTAAAAGAAGAGGCACCTTTGTTTTTAGAAAGTGAAAACATGGATTTTAAAACCCTTTTCAGTAAAATTAAAAAAATAGAATCATTATTAATAATTTCATCAATTTCCCTTACTTGAAATGTCAAACCATCTTCATTATATGCCAAAAAAACAAAATACAATTCTGTGAATACATCCTTGCTCTGTTTTTCTATGCTTCTGATGGTCAGAGGAGCCTGAATAGTTTTTGTATTATAGAGAAAATAAAGAAACAGAAAAAAAGAAAGAAACAAAGAAGGAAAGAGACAAAGAGAAAGAAAGAAACAAACAAAGAAAGAAAGAGACAGAGAGAGAAAGAAGGAAGGAAGGAAGGAAGGAAGGAAGGAAGGAAGGAAGGAAGGAAGGAAGGAAGGAAGGAAGGAAGGAAAGGGACAGAGAGAGCAGAGAGTGAAATAAAGCATCCATTCGTCTGTGGTGGGCTAAACGTACTTAATATTTAAGTGAGATTAACGAATTTCATGTTTGAACAAGCATTTAAACTTTATAACTAGGAAAATATATTGTGTTCAAAATTGCTATTCATACTGTAGATACATGACTTTTGTTTGGACTTTATATTCCTAAGCATTCGTTTTATTATATGTCAAAGTGAATTCAGCATCAGCTTTTGTTACTGTTATTTATATGCAGCATCAAATATTAGATGAGACTGCCATCCTACAAACAAACTGGGTATGATAAAATATGGTGAGAAGACTGTGGGAAATGGATACTTGGCAATGACTCTAGGACCCTGGATAAACAGTTATATCTCTTACAGGTAATAAAGTAAGGACACACCAAAGTTGTCAGGCATAGCTGCACCATTCCTTGGAAAGAAGTACAGAAATCTTTGAACAAAATCTATGTTGGTTCCTAGTGCCTTCGGGCATTTCTCCGTAGCTGTTCTGCTTTTATAACAACTTCTGGATAAAACTTCTGAACCTGGACTTCAGGAAAAACTAGGTAGGATGGTAACAGTTGTCATGTTTGAAATTCTGACATCCTGCTCATTTTCTGTAGGAAGGGTTTACCATTCTGAATGACATCATTTTACTCACAAATCCTAGTTATTGAGCTGTTTTATTTTGAGACAGAGACTCCCTCTGTAACCCATAGCCATCCTCCTGTTTCTGTCTCCCAAGTGCTAAGATTCCTTTCAGTCATGAGACACTATACATAACTCCAGTTTTAGTAAACCACTGATAGAGCCAGCAGTGTTCTCAGTTTTTAGCTGAACCTTCTCCTTTTGGTGAATACTAAATGTGACATTTGGGTTTGTCAGATCTTCTGTGATTCATCAGTGAATAAACTTCGGTTCCAGAAGGCCCAAGAAGAACATTGTCCCATGTGACATGAGGTAGCTAGTCAACTAAAATCAATTATAGAGATACTTAAAAGGGATTTTCTTCTAATCCAGGCAGTAGTGTAGATCAGTTCCTGGGGAATAACCAATAAAACAAACAAGAAAACTTCATATAAAAGCAGCTCCATTATTTTTTATCTTTGTCAAAAATATTTATTACTATGGAGCTCTTCTGTCATGAATCAAATTTTGGCCACTTACTTCACACAGAAACTACAGTTTTAAGTGATGCTGCCTAACCCTTTAATTAAATCCAGATATCTTTCCTTTAGGCTTATTTGTGCTGAGCATAGACGTTTTAATTCAGGAGGACCCGATGCCCTTTAGCTTCATATGGAACCATTTTCCTATCATGCCAAATATCTTAACTCATTCACTGATGAAAAAGTTTACAGAGATCTTGTCCATTTCTCAACCTGTCCACATGATCATTTTCTAATGCATCATGAAGTCAGTATACATAAAAAAGACTGCTTCCCAGTTGCCATAAAGGGAGCCTTTGCTATGTTTCAAAATCTCGACAAGGCTCAAAGCAACAGGGCAAAACAATAATCAGGAAAAATTTCTAAGCCAGGAACCAACATTGACTTTTACTTCTTTTCATTTGAATTTTTGAGGTATTTTGTCAGAACAAGACATACAAGTCACTGGAAGTTACAAATGGAATTAAATTTCATACATACAGTATGAGGCTCATTAGCCTGGATTTTTCAGTTTCTTCAGTGTAATCAAAAGGGTACTTAATAAACGAAAGGAAGGTACATTAAACTAGGTCAGTGTAACACATGCAAGAAGGACCAGGACATTAGATAGTGAGACTTCTCCAGAAGCTCAGATAAGAAGAGAAAGATGTTACAATAAGAGAGCATCAAGTCACCAATGTCTTATCTCTACATATTTTAATTTCTATGATCCTTTAGAACCTGGATATTGAGAGCAGACTGACATCACACAAAATGTCACCTAAGTGTGATTTAATCTAAAAAGTAGAATCTAAATCCAAAATAACTAGTTTGATAATTTTTTTCTTTCTACCAAATAAAAAATGCAATATTACATCTTACTAAAATAAGATTAAATATTGCTTCAATGTGTTTTTGTTATTGATGTATCCACTAAATGTGTGTCTTAAAAATGAACACATTTCACAAGTCATTTTTCCTGTATCTGTCTCTTACTTTCTACATTAAATTCCTTTCTGACTTTGTTCTGACCAGTTTACAGAAGAAGAAAGATGGCTCTGTTTCTGTTTGAATTAACTGACTTTGTATGGATTCCACATATGATTTATTGCTCTTTGTTTAAATGTGTGAAGTCTTATCTTAAGAGAGTTGTGCTTAGCCTGAAGGTTTGGCAATTTCAGGCCCTGAAAAGTCTGTATTATAGGATTGGAGAAGAATTCGGACTTCACTAACTTATCTTTATGGAGATACCAACATTAACACTCTGGACAGATATTGCCTCTCTCTGTTTACATTTCCCCAATGTCCTGGGAAGACATTTTTGCAGTGCATTAAAATAATGTGAGGTTGTGTTTCAAATGCATTCCATTGTGGGCTATTTATTTATTTATTCGCATTTAAGTTCTACCTGGTCCATTTGAAATCTTTCCCTTTTCTTGTCTCCATAGTGAGATGGGTCTGCCCTACTTCTTTTACAGCATCTTCTGCACTTCATGTCATCTCTAAGAGTTATCCTCACTGACTCAGTTTATACTTTCTTGACTGATGAATGGCTAAATTGAATTTTCAAATGCTAAGAAAATTTTGTTTTTCTCTTCCATTTTTTCCCCTTGGATACACTCTACAGATCTGTCATGGAGCTCCAATGCTGATGGACTCTATTTTCATTGTGACTGCGAGGAAATTGAAAAACAGGAAGGTATCTCACTTGGTATTATCTGTGACATTTCCCTATATCTTACCCTAGTGTTACATTAAAGATTTAGTTAAACTAAAATCTTCACAACTTTGTTAAAACCATAATAAAATGCATAGTATTTCTTCCTAGAAACTAATGTTTTTGACCTTTATTAAGTAGAAATATAGTTTAGGCCCCAAAACTAATGAACCTGAAATCATGAAACAAAAATTTTTTAAGACCCTTCTTTAGCCGGATCTTAATTTGAAGTGACAAAGTAAATATGTTTACTGTATGTATTTATAAATATATTTTAATTCAGTGGTTTGTATATTATAATACCAACCTAAATATCTATGATTATGAAAATATATGTGACACCGGAGTATTAATACTTACTACCAAGTTATATAGCTTATGAAAAAATGGAAATTAATGGATGGGTCTAAGTGAACTGTTAGAAAATCCTTAAAATAAACGCTGGAAGACCTAGAATGCAAAATGTTAAAACTGTAATCTTAAAATAAACTGAAGAAAAGTACAAGTGTCTAAGTTGTTTGCTAAGATTTTATAGATTCATTACATATGTTTTTGGATATTTAAATCTTAAAAAAAGTAATTATTTAAACTGGATGGTTTAATTTTTTTTAAATCTTACAAATCTACCTTAAATTGTGTAGCTTACTTAAATTATTGTGGCTGCTAGGTGGAAGTACTTGAACAAATGCCTAGAAAAATATAGAGAAAATACTGCACAACATAAAGTTTAGAAACCTCACGGTACTTCACTAAATGCAGTCAACTTTGCCCCTTCAACATATTGTATCTTTACTGTAGTCTACTGATAAGTTTGGTTTTAATGTTATTTTTCTATTGATTTAGTGTTTAACAATATTCTTTCTTATTTTCCTTTCACATTGTTTGGCTAGTTTTGACATGAGGATATATTGGTATCTTTCAAACATTAATTAAAATTGGCCCCCAGTTATAACCCAGTGCCTTATTTCTTTAAGAATACATCTATCGGCAGCTGCATTTTTTTTTTTTTTGAAGAACCTAAAATTGAGATAGAAGTAACTTGTGAGGATGGATTTTTTTAATCTCTTAAGATTTATTTCTGTTTAAGAGATTTAATTGACTATAGTTTGCACTTTTTTGACTATTCGATCTAATATTCAGATTATAAGAATTTATTTCACTAAAGTTCACAATCCATTCTTCCTATAAAAGGGTGAATAAAAATATTAAATATACATGTTTTAATTGTGGATTGATTTATGAAAATTAATATGTATAAATAAGTAAAACAGCCAATTTTCTTCATCCACTGAATGTTGTCTGTATTTTATTCTCTTCTTGATATATGAAGAGATTCATTTTGTTGAATGTTACTGAAAATGACTTTTTATATGAAATTAATTAATAAAATGTGTGTAATATGCTGGTGACAACTCAGCTTTTGATAAATCCATTCAGGAGACACAGTAGAGAAGCTGAAGAGTGGAGCCCTATTTTTTCACTTCCATGTTGTGTGAAAATTGTTCTATGACAAAAAAATAAAAGAGGTATCAGCTGCAATGGTGACTGTCAGAGTATCACCCTGGGAAACACCAATTCTTGGTGACATGCAGGTGGAGCTGAGACTCAGAGATGGATAGCCATCAATTTTTGAACCTCAAATTAGTGGACAGTGGGTCTGTCTAGATACTAACTAGTTTTCTTCCTTCGAGAATCCCAGGTAGTGACTGGCCAGTACCATCTATTATTTTTAATTGGAGAGAAAAATGACACTGTTCGAGCGACATACTGCATCACCGTGGCTTAGGATTGTACTGTGGAGGACATGTGCGAGCAATGTGGGCTTTCCTTTTGTATTCAGTTCCCTTTTACCCGACAGGAAGAGGTGAGAAGAGAAACATCTAAATGTCAGACAGTTAAAGTGAAGCAAAAGATTGTCCCTCAACCAAGGCAATTAGGAGCACCTTTCTCCACTCTGAACTAGAGGGGGAAGTCTCATTCGGGTGACACAGTCCTTTGTTCTGTTTTTAAAAGTCACAAACTATAGTTTGCTTTCAAAAAAGAGCTTGGCCCTCTGTGGTTAAATATTCATCACAGCTAGAAGCCAGCATTGGTGCCAAGTGCTTCCAATTAGCTACTACATAGGATTATAAGTGACTATTGACATGGATAACTATTTTAACAGGGAGGGGCATGTTGAAACACTGAGTGGCCATTTTTATGTCTCCAGTAAGCCCATTGCAGAGGTTCTTGTGGGGCAATAGTCTCACACTTGTTAATTAGCCTCCTACACTATTATCCAGAGGAAGGCACTTTGATGAAGCCATCTCTCTATGTCATTTAAAGAGCAAATTAGTGAATACTCTTCATTTCTAAGCAGATGTAAGAAAACCCACCAAATATTGAGAATGGTGAATGTCAAGTCCAAAATATTTATAATAGCTATTCACCAATAAAAATTTGGCTCAGGTTCTAGCCAGTGATAAATTCTGTGAAAGGTGGAATATAGTCTCTATGGGCTAGGCACCAGTCAGAGTCTAGGCAAACCACTGTTATATGCAGGGATACTACCAACACTGTACTGACTCATAGCATTCAAAAGGCAATGCTTTCAGGAAAAAAAGGAAAAGGTTATCCTATTTCATATTTTTCAATGATACAAAAATAGTATAGCATAAAAAAAAGATGAAATTTAGTCCAAACACCCGAAGTAGGATATCATCCCCCACTGGAAATAGATGATTTTTTTGTGATTATAATATAATTACATTCTTCTACACCTTTCCTCTTCAAACCTTCTTATATCCCCTCCCTTGCCTCCATCAAATTCATGGCTTTTTTTTCCACTAAAAATGTATTATTATATGAATATATTTTCATATATATTCATATATACATATATATATTTATATATTCATATATATGCATATATATGAATATATTAATATATATAGTCCTAGATATAAATTGTTCAATCTATATACTGATACAAGTATCAGTATATATTATACAAGTATATTATATCAGTATATAGTATACAAGTATGTATGTATTCAAGGCTAACCACTGGACACTAGACACCAAATTATTCTGCTCTTTCATGGAGAAGAAGGCCTTTCCCAATACCAGCTTCTTCAGTTCTTTGTGTATAATTGAGGTCATGTGGGCTTTTTGCAGTCCAGTTTTGTATGTTCATGGCTGTCATCCTCATTCAGGTCTCATTTGGGCAGTCATGATGAGACTGTATGCATGTAACATCTGATGTCACTAGGAGACAATCTTATAGCAATTGCCCTGATCCTCTGGCTCTTATAATCTTTCCTTCTCCTCCTTAGGAATGTTGTCTAAGTCTTAGGTCTAACGTTTTTGCTAGATGTATCCATTGGAATGAGGCTCCACAATGCTGCATTTCAATTGATTATTTTTTTTTCTACTGGTAATAGACATCAATTTAGTGACATTACATAGTAAAGTTTGAGTGCAACCGAGCTTATATGATATAAACTCAATAGCATAATATATTTTCAGAGAGAAATTCAGATGTTTTCCACAGCACTTGTCAAAATATTGTTGGTTGAATTTTACAAAATAATTAGTTACTTCATAATTTCTTCTGTTTAGCTTTACCCACAGTGTATTATCTTTGGTAATTTGAAAGTGAAATATCTCCTACAGGCAGAGGTGTTTGCACAATTGATCCCTAGTAGGTATCATTGTTTTGGTTCATTGGTTCCTTTGGACAGTGGGTACTAGCTGATATGTTTGGGCCACAGAAGGTGGATTTTTTAAGGTTATATTAACCCCTGGGTCTAACATAGTTATCTGATTTTTGATCTAAAAAATGTGCAGAACTTTGACCTCATGTTCCCACCATAGTATACTTAGTCATTTTAACAATCAAATCTTCCTTTCTATGTACTGTATCTCCTGAAACTGTGGGCCAGAGTCAACTTTTGTTACTTGAGGTCATAATGATGAGAATTGTAACTGATGCAGCACCCACAGGGCAGTCTGCTGTAGTAAAGCAAGCAGAGCACATAGTAACGTTATAATTAGCCTAGGTCTCAAATGAAGACCTGTATTCTCTTCCATTCTGTAAGACCACATTTGCTTGATGAAATTTCTAGGTTATCATGGTGACATATGACCACAGCTAACATAAATAATATGCCCTTTAGATGACAAAATATTGGTCTGTGTGTCCGCTTCTATGGACGAATATGATGACTATGGCATTTTATAATCTCATAATCCTTATTGGAACTTCAAGTCTACCAAGGTTTCTCTTTCCTGTGATATTCTCACTGCTCACATCAGAAATTCTTACCTGAAACAGAAAAAAAAGAACAAAACAAAAACACTCATTTTCAGTATTTTTAACTAACTTGCTATTTTCATAAAAAATTTATCTCTGTCAATACTCTATTTCTGAAAATGTAAAGCTCAGCATACTGAGCATAGAGTGGACTCAAAATGTAACACATAAAGCTGTCATTAACTATTTCGTATTATTGAACCATCATTTAACTTCAGATCCAAGTTCCAAAGAATTACTGACACCCCAGCCTTTTTCTCATAATGTGATACAGAGCTAATTTTTAGTTTGAGACTTAAACAAACAAACATTGAAACCCCAGGACAGCAGATTGTTATTTTATTGAATACAGAAAAAACATGAAGACTTTTGTGCATCTTTAAAAAGGTGTGGTGTTAATTATTGTCAACACAAACTGAAGTGACATGGGAAGAGAAAGCTTCAGTTGCAAAATTGTTTCCATAAGACTGGCTTGTGGGCATGTCTGTGGAACATGTTCTTGATTAACGATTGATGTGGAAGAGCCAAGCCCACTTTGGGCATTGCCACTCCAGTGTAAGTGGTGCTAAGTTGGATAAACCAGCAAGCTAAAAAAGTCATGGAGAACAGGTTAGTAAGCAGCACTCCTTTATGATTTGCTTCCTGCTTCCTGGTTATTGTCTTTTGTTTCTGTCCTGTCAACTCTTGTTAAGAACTATAAACATGTTGTCAAATAACCTCCTTCTTCCACAAATTGGTTTTGCTCAGTGTTTGATAACAGCAATGTATATCAAATGAAGGCAGAAATTGTATACTTTACAAGCAAGTTGGCAAAATAGGACTGAGTTGATCATATTCCCAAGGGGAAAATTTCACCTTGGATCTATGATGTCTAGTATGTAATTAGGTTAAAATAATTTAACATTAAATGTTGCTATCAAATTATAGTGAATAAATATGACACGTACTTGTGCTGGTTAATACTCATCCTTGGCATAGAATTGGTCAGCATTCCCTATTGTAACTGTTTGCCTGTGCATTTGTGTTTGCTTAAGATGCAGTATGTCACTATGCCTAGTGCTAACACTTCAAGTTACAGGTAATTTAAATAATTATTATAAGTTTTCTTATCCAATATATGTTACTAGATTAGATATAATGTTCAATGAAAGTGTCTGTTTTTATGTTACAGTTATTTTTCCCCCTTTGATCCTAGAGAGTTTGACAACATCTACAAAATAAACAACAAAAATAGAATTTCCCTCCTGATATTAGACACAGGGTCAAATTGACTTAGGAGAGTTCATAACAGAAAAAAATGATTTTTGGTTATAATGTCTAACAACATTTTAAAGCTTCTAACTCTGGTAAGAGCCCCCAAACGATGGCCTTTTCTAATAGTCACATGCTGAAACTCACTCAGTCAGCACCTGCACAAGCCTGCAGTAGGAAGATCTTCCCATCAGGCAGCATTTCAGTGAGAAAAGAAGAGGTATAGACAGTGGTTATGGACGCCAGTCAAAGGATAGGTTCTGTGATTTGTGGAAGACTAAAACACTGAAGTACAGATGGCTGTCAAGAAGAATGCAGAGTTAGAATAAATGTATTAAACAGTATTCGCAAATCATATTCCATTTTCATTCAGTAAAGATGTCATCATAGATCAATATTTACACACATACATACAAACATACATAGACACACATATAAACACGTACAAATAAATATGTAGAATTTTATAGAATGGATAAATTGACCTGAACTGCAAATGATTAGCATCTCCCAAATGCAGATTAGAACAAGTCTGAACCATTTCACAGGTTCTTCCATTATATGAAAATGTGAAGTTCTCTGAGTTACACTACGGCCTCATGATTGCTCTGTGTAGCAACAAACCACACTCACTGTAGGTAATTCACTTACATGGCTGCTGCTGTCTTGTTCTATAACTGCACTATGTGTCTAGAATTCCTTTATGTCCACTATTCCTGAGTGAAATTTTAACAGAAGTAACAATACTTCAGTTTATAAACATGGTCAAAGTCATTGGAGCCAATGAAGAGCTAGAAGAGGATGGAAGGTAAAGTGTAGCCTGTCCTGTGAGCACAGGCATCTCCTGAGTAGGAACCCCTATAAGAAGCAGTGCAAAACCAGTGTAAAGCTGCCGCCCCTCAAAATCAATGTCATGGCTGTGGTCATCCATCACCCCTAGCACCAGCAGGAAGCAATCAATGGCAATCCATCTTCTTCCTGTTGGACAATTGATTTTTTTTAAAATAGATATGTGGTTGATCTTTTTTTTTCATTTTAAGGAACTGTCACTGAATAATACAGTAGTCTCAAAGGCAGAAGAATAGGGGTTGGTTGCCTCAACAAAATCTTAATGATATTAGATATAATCATATTTTCATCTCTAACTGTCCCTGTGAAGAACTATGAAGCTTTTGCCTTTGGTGTTTTCCTATATTTTCAGGTCTATTTGACCTATCATTATAGCTGAACATAATACCTTTAAATACTGACCAAACTTTTTCCATTGGTGTTGATTGTTTTTATTAATGACTTGTGCTGCTACATTAACCTTCACTTAAAAGAATAAAATCCTTGGTTAGCTTGTAGAGACAATGAGGAGGAATACATAAAATTTCCCCCACACAGCTGGATGCAGAACGCAGGGTTTTGAACATGCTGTAATTGTGTTATGCCATCAGGTATATGCAATACTATTTTGAGCGAAAATATGAAAAGACTGGATTATAAAGTGACTCTTCTAATTTGTTTCAACCTCATATTCCATGCACTTAAAATTATGCTTCATATTAATTTGGTCACTCATTCTAGAGTTTCTGGTTTGGAGGCTGGGGTGGTTAACAATACTTGATATTGAATCCGGCTACACAAACATAGGAACTGGAGTTCAGATCCAAGAACATAGCTTTGCATAGTTTCAAACACATCTATAATATCAGTACTTAATACTGCCATAGCAAGAGGATTGCTCGTGCTTGCTGGCAGCCAGACTAAAGCAAAAGTGAAAACTTGAATTTCAGGGACAATCTACCTCCAAGTAACAAAGAGAGTGATAGAGGGAGATACCCAACAATCTCTTCTAACATGTGCATAGGTAGGCACACATATGGTCATGGATATATGCACATACATCACACATGTACATTATATATAAACACATAGACAGTAAATAAACATATATACTTATTTTAATTTGTTTTTGAAGATTTTATTTCTATTTGATCTCTAGGTGTATCATGTGTATTGTGTGTGACCCATCTCTCTCTCTCTCTCTCTCTCTCTCTCTCTCTCTCTCTCTCTCTCTCTCTCTCTCTCTGTGTGTGTGTGTGTGTGTGTGTGTGTGTGTCTGTGTGTCTGTGTGTGTGTAAGTTACAGGCAACTGTGAGCCATTTGATGTGAGTTCTGGGAGCTGAACTTTGGTTCTGTGAAAGTGCAATACATGCTCTTGAGCCATCTCTACAGCTGCCAATTTCATTTCACATTTTGATAGGTAATGAGCATTCCTTTTGACTGCCTTGCCAAAACTATATTCTTCCTCTATAACAGAAGAGTGCTATCAGTGGGGTCACTGAGGTCACAGAATCTCTCACTTTAGAGAATACTGTGGGCAAATTCCATTTTCATGAATCTTTGTCTCTCAATCTTCATTCTCTTTGTGATTTAATATGACATCCTAAAGCTACAAACTCAAGTCTATGCTCATAGGAAGTGGATATTGAAAACCTGGGCACATCTTGGATGGAGGAGCAATGAGCCAGAGAGAACTCTTCCAATCATGAAGCTTGAAAGTATCAACAAAACTGCCTTTCAACATACTCTTCCAACTCCAGTGCATTCATGATTTGCCAAATGGTGCTTTCAAAGAATCTGTAGTTTTCTTACCTTATTCCAAGGTTTTCCTCAAGTGGGATCTCTTTTTACCCTGAATCTTTCAGCACAAACAAAAACAAATGCTTATTTTTCTGCCAACTATAATAAAGACCAGTGCTTTTCTTAGAGTGAGAGACTTCACATCAGACAAGAAATCACTGACACCTGGGTGGCTGTGAAGGAGCCTAGACAGGGAGCATCCCTATAAGGTTGGAAAGCTCTGAATATCTTGTACAATCAATGGCTCAGATTTCTGGAAACAGAATGCACTTTAAGCAACAAAGAAAAAACTGGTGGGGGTTAAAGTACTTAGAAAATGGGAGAGAAAGTTCAAGATTCAGAATACCATGGAGTACAGATTTGGAGAATTTTCTTCTGGGCAGACACACCAGGGCTCTGATATCAAGAATGGAAGCACCAAGTGGTAAGACAATGATGTACATTCAAATCTGTTTCTTATTAGAGAAACTTTTTGTCTCCAATCTTGAGTCCAGCAACTTAATGTAACAATATCTTTGTTTGTTTGTTTATTTTCCCATAATCAACTTACCATTTACTCTCAGTTGGCTGTTTTCAGGTTATCCTTATTTATTTACGTGTGTCCTCTACTTTATACACACAGCTTCCACTTAGTCTTCCTAGTGTTTATTGTTCATCTCAGGAAAGATGCTAAAAACAAATGGTAATTTTTAAAATTAAATGTAGCTATTCTTAAATATTCATTCTACATAGAGATTTTTTTTCACAAAAGCAACTGATTGAATCTCCATCTGGTAAACCTTTAGCTTAATATCTAACTCTTTCCACTGCATGCGTAGCTGCTGAGACACCGTAGGGACTTGCTGTTTGTATAGCATCACTGCTGCAGGCCATGGAAAGTCCAGAGCACAGATCTCCATACTTGCTTGGCAACAGCTGGTTCTGATTTGTGTGTTTTGGGGTTTTCCAACGCTATTATTTCCTACTTTGTGTATACTAAATGGGTCTGCCTCTTTCCATTTTAACTGAAGGCTGGTTAAATGAGATTTGAGATCTGAATAAAGCAATTAAACATTTCCAATGTCCTAATAGACTAGAGGAGGCTCAGAAGAAAACTGGAGCAGATCTCAGAGAAATGATTCTTAAAGTAAGAACTAGAAAATTATTAAAAATCTATTTCTTTTTCATGTCAAAGGCTCCTTTATGAGTGTGCATGCTTTTGTTTAGAGTGTATCATTGGAGAGAATAATTATTTTCTTTTTCTGCAGGAAGAATTCTCTCACCAGGAGCATGATGTATTCTGCCCAGACCTGACAGATCTATCCTATTCCTTCTAGATCAATATGTGCCTCAGTCTTGAAGTCACTCTGGCTGTTGTTCGATTTCAGTAATTCTCAGATCGTACTCACAAATGCAGTGAGGAGGTGCCAATTACTGTGCACAGCCGCTGGCTTGTTATTGCTGTGCACAATTATTGGAGGAGAGGTATGCAGCATAACCCCAGGGATGGTACCAAGAAGGAATAGCCTTTTCATCATGAGATTCTCAATAAAATCTGGTATCACTCCATCAGCTGGCCTTTTAAATGAAGGCCCACATCACTTTACTGAAAATATGTGCAAAATGCCTGGCTACTGACAGAGCAAACCCAAGCCTTCTATGTATGCAAGCAAAGCATTTTATATATTAACACTGTTCTCCTCTTTGCTGACAATACTGCTGACAGCCAGTGAAATAGATTGGCCCTTTCTCTGCTATGCAAGTCCCACCTGCAAACATGATGATGGATATTTGCTTGGGACACATCCTCTGCTGTTTTCTGACAAGCATGAATTTAGCGCAAGCACATGCTGAATTGCGATACATTAACAGAATGTGTAGAGTGCTGGAGATGCCCATCTTTTAGTTAATAATATGACAGTTATGTAAACAGCGCTTTTAACTTCTTCCCTTACAGATTTCCAAAGAAATGTATCAATTAAATATAAAAACAGACAGACATATTTTTGAAACCAAAGGAGAGAAATGCAGTAGTTTTATGAATTCATGTATTCAAGAAACAACTGAACTGAGGAATGAGCTCTGAATGTTCTCAAGAGAGCCATGAGACAGAACAAAACAGGAGTACCCAAGCAAAATCCTAGCACTCTCTCTCTCTCTCTCTCTCTCTCTCTCTCTCTCTCTCTCTCTCTCTCTCTCTCTCTCTTTCTCTCTCTCTCTCTGACTCTGTGTGTGTGTCTGTGTCTGTGTGTTATAAAAGTTTATAGGAGAAACCTTTAGGATGGGTTGGAGGCACTGGAACTCAGAGTTCTGATGGTAGAAATCTGAGTACCATTAGGAAACAATTCTGAGTTTGGATATGACCATCTATTCACACCTGGAGTGGGTCTTTATCCCAGGCAAACATAGAATTTATACTATGTCTGGCTGTGGATGAACTAAACAATGCCAAGAAAAAGAAAAAGGATTAGCCTATATGTGA
>CM052714.1:33459924-33482424 GCA_028551405.1 Uromys caudimaculatus | reverse complement strand
TAAATTCTTTCCTAGAGTTGTGATTAAATCATTAATCTGATCTTGCAGAAATGCCTGAGAGAGATCAAGCATTATTGTTTTGAGTGGCACGGATATTGTGCAGCGAGGATCTGGGAGACCTCTTGGAGTTTTCACACAATTCTTAGATTGAGAGGAAAGTGAGGGCAGCAAGCAGAGCAGAACTCCATAACAGCATGAAGTCTAAAGGACACAGTCCTCCAGTTGTGCCTAAACCAAGCACACCCATAGTGGCTGGGTTAATGGGCAGGTCCCACCCCATTCCATGAGTTCTAAAGCAGTTTATTGTGCCTCCTGCATAGCCCTTGACAATAACATGCTTTACATATCAAGTCAAATAATAAATGATTAAAGGACAGTCCACACATTTATTTTTCCCCGTCCATACGGTTACAATAAAATGTCCAAAAATACTTTTATGATCTCTCTCACTCTCTCTCAATATATATCTATCTATATCTATCTATCTATATCTATCTATGCTAGGGAATGCATGTTCAAGTATGTGGATGTTTATTCTGGTAACCCTTTACTTATATCGTGTCTTTTCTCCAAACATTTAGCAATCTTTCTTTAAGTACCTTTAGCTCTTGGAAGGTTCTTTAGCTGAGGAAATAAATACAGCAAATTGAGCTGACAAGAGTTTTAAATTATTTTTGAGAAATTGTTACCTTTAACATAAAAAGTAAGAACTGTTGTTTCATAAATTTTCTTAATTAGAATGCGAAGAAGAAAATTCTGAACTAGACTAGTCATAGCTCTATAGGATCTATCCTTTCTTGGTAACTTCATTAGTTTTTTAGTCTTTAATATCTGATTTCTTATCTGATAATCAGCAAGTCATAATATCTCTTGGACTTTCTTTTTCTTTTTCCATTCTAAGAGTAATAAAAAAGTTCATCATCTATAAAATGAAGAAATGACATACACAAAGTTGTCAGGACTGTCGATACATAAAAGGGCTTAATAAGAACAAAAATCAATATACTTCATCAACCACATATTGTTTGTAAATTCATATACAAAATCTCATGATTACTTTGATCAAAATCTCAACAAATGAGTCAGGTGTATAGACATGATAGACATGATATGCCGATTATTGCAGCTCTTTAAGAGGCTGAAGCAAGAGTGAGACCCTGATTTAGAAAAAAATGAAAATTTTTAAGAAAATATAGATCTTATTAGAAATACAATCTATACATGAAATTAATAGTGTAGGCTAAGGAATAAGATTCCTTGGCTCCAAAGCTGACCCGGCCTTAATAGTTTCCATCTCTGGTGGCTCACATAGTATCTGAGTGTTTTGTTTTCTTCTATGTACAGTGAAGTTAGAGGAATGAAATGGATAAGTGGATCCAAGACTTAGCCCACTGCATGGTACAGCTAAACACTTACATTGTTTTCTATTATTGCTACCCTTGGAGAGAAAACTTGCCAACAGATCCCTACATCTTCAGTGGAAAAAAAACCTTCTGAAACATGGATAATCTTGGACTGTGTTCCCAAAGTAAAATTGGTAGGGTTCTTATTTACAAAGTTCCTGAAGGCAGGCAGAGTGCCACCCTAAAGCTTTCTCATGTGTTACAGAGAGTAGAGAGAAGACTTGAAGCTTAGTCAAGATGCAGGATCTTAGCAGGCCAGAGAGGGACATGACTGCAGTTGCACATATTTAATAAACGTCTATGTGATGCAGGAAATGTCGGGTGTCCAATCAGTCATAGGGCAGACAGATAGAGCAATGTTGTCCACCTTGACCACAGCAGTCACTAAGATTAGCTAAGCGGAACAGATGATGGCCCTTCCCGGTTTTCACATGGAGTGCTCACACTGAGAAGTGTTAGCTTTTTCCTCTTTTCACTGAATCCATTTCATTACGTTGCTCAGGGTAGGGCACCATTCTTTTATAGAGATTATAATTCTAAAGCATTCACAATTTAAGAAATATGTTCCAAGTTTCATGTCAAATAACTATATAATAAGGAATAACTGTCTTAGTCAAAAATGTAGCTTGCTGAGACAAACAATTGTTTTAATATGGTACATTGACTGGACCCTTCTTTACCCAGGTTCTGTTAATACTAACTATTCAGTTAGAAAACTTCTCATCATGTCAGTGTGTAAAGAATTCCTACTGTGCAGGTGAGTTGGAATCTATCAGATGCTTTTCATTCACCAATATATTTTCTTAAATCTTGTAAAACAGGGGAGTCAGAATTAAAGCTTTTCAAATGCTAAGCACTCATTGTCTTCTTTACAAAAATTCAACTTTATCTCAGCAGTTGTAAGGAAGCATTTACTTTTGCCCATATTTTGTTTGACCTGTAACGTGCTTGTCTTGGCTTTGATACTGAGATTACAAAAAAATATTCTAAAATTGTTTGGATGAATTTCCACAGTTCAGTCACTGTGTGAGTTTATACAGGATTATTTTCTTGCGTGTCATCTTTCTTCTTCAGCAATGTAGATTACACTGAAGTCCACAGTGGTTTGTTGCATCCTCCATATTTACAGAGGTCACTTGTCCAACAAGTTTTAGTGCAATTTGACTTCAGATACAATAAAGCTTTACATATAGAATCATGGTGGAAAAAGACGCTGAAGATAAGAGATGACTGTGGTGCATGACAAGAGTAAACCAGTGCTTTATGAACAAAGCAGTGGAGATCAACATGTGAGCTCACAGCAATTCTGACCTGGGCAAAATCAAGCTAGACAAAGTCATACCTAGCAGTGTGGTGCTATTAACAATTGATGGCAGCTGGGATGGGGAAAAGTCAACTTTCTTCAGTGATGTGGCCTTCCTTGAACATGCTTGACAAGCATTCTACTGCTGAACTACTTCCCAGCCCTTGTGAATGTTAAATGCCCACTTTTACTTAAACATAGACAGATGAGAATCCTTTCCTCCCTCAGGATCTGCAGAAGCAGTTGCTGAAGAAAGAATTATTCCAAGAGCCTACTCCTCTACCTTCTCAAGCAATCACTTTTGCCATTATTTATTAAGTGGGGCAGGTTCCACAGACTTCATGCTCATGTATTACCTTCCATAATCCTCATCATTACTCAGAAAAAGAAAGACTTTTTATACTTTCCTTTGTCTCCAACAGTGTATTGCACATCAGAATGGCAATTTCCTAATGTTGAGGAGTGTGGGTGAGGACTGCCCATACCCAGGTCTAAAATGTGGAGCCTTGGCATCTTAACACAAGTTTAATGTTGATGCACTATGGACAGTCCCTCACCACTATTCATCAAGAAGGCCAAGATTATTGGTCAATCCCAGGTGCTAGGGATGGGATCTTATGAAGTGGACTTTTAACCAAGTCTACTCATTCTTCATGCCCATTGCCACCCTCATGTTTTGTTTCAGATGGCCAGAAATGTAGAAGATAGCATACACTGCACTCACTGACACAATAATATGCTCCTTCATTCAGACGTTTTCCACAAATCTTCCAAGCTTAAATTCTTATGTCCTTCCTTATCCCATTTATAATGCTGAAAGCAATCTTTCCTTGAAATGAATAAATCTAAATAAAAATGATGGGTGGGATAGTAGCAGATAATTGAAATAATCACAAACATGTAAGCTTCAATAAGAATATAGCTTGGCCAAAAGAAGCCGAAGTAAGGGTCCTGTGAAGAGAAATGACTAAATGGCACAATCATGCCTCCTTGCAAAGGTGCCTTCTAATTTCAAGTGCTATTGCTTTTACATTCCAGTCAATTTTCCACACTATAAATGTCAGTCAACATTGGTTCGTCATTTCTGAGGATGATTTTTAAAAGAACATTAAGAACAGTAAAAGTCATGTTTGCATTTTCATTATGCACCCGAGCCTTTGCATTGTAAATATTCCCTTTGAGCTAATATCTTAGAATTCAAGGTCATTTACCAGGGTGTTTTATTTTTCCATGCTAATTATAAAATAGATTACTCCACTTGAAATTATGTAGGTGGAAATTCTTCCCTAAGGAATCCATTTCTTTGAGATGTATTTGATCATGTTCAGTATTTTTATGTATATTATATTTGCTTTTCCCCTCTCACTACAGATGATGCCCAGAATGCTTAAGTTTTTGACTTATTACTCTGACAGTAGTAATAAAGTCATATTAAAAATAATGTACTAGAAATCTTTCACCTGCATACAATTTTCCTTATTAGATTTGCTTATTATTTCACTTGTCAAATTTCACTGCCTCTAATGCTCCTTCTGTATATTTATAAAAGGGGCTTTATTGCAGACATGTCTAATCACTATGGAAATTAGGTAGTTATTTGATGAATATTAACATTTTATCCTATACAAAAAATACATATATTTTGAGTCTTCTTCTTTGCTTTTGGGAAGAATATAGAAATTAAAGCAGTTTTTCAACCCTATTTGCATGCAAATGAGGCAAGAAAAATAGCATATTAGAATCTGCAAAATATATTTAATTTTCAATTTATTATGTATTTTTTTGTTCTATAATCTACAGTATTTTCCTGAAATTTTCTTTGCGGTCTTAGGATCATGTTTCATAAAAAGCTATTTTGGTGACTGTTTGCTAGTATGCAGGGCTTTTAATTTCTGTAGAGCATTTTGTGTGATGAGGAAATAAATGCCCTTTAAGTATGAATGATCATCAACATGCTACACTGGTTAATAACCAGGTAGCATACAGTATGACTTAATATTATATTGGATGGATGGTTTGCAAAGCTGAGAAATTGTTATTATGAGGAAAATGCTGATGATTTTTTCACAAGACAATCATAAATCTTATTGATCAGAGTACTGCCTCTCAAAGAAAATAATCCTTATGCCCCTGGATAAATGGTGAGCAGATGTAAACAAGCTAAGGTCTTTCTTATAAAAAGGAAAAGTCATGGTATTGATAATTTCATAAATGTGAATTGTATAGACAGTAAATAATGCTTGGATCTCAGATGCTGTCAGTCCAGAAGAAGGGGCAGGTTTCTTGGCTTTAAAGAAAAGTGTTATAATAGAAACAAAAGGATTAATGGGGGAAGAACTAAGGAAGACCAGACCTCAGACTTTAGTAAACTTGAATGTAGTCAAACATTGTGTGATCAATCTTTAAATCTCACTTAGAGGAAGTTTGGGTGTGAGCTGAATGCTTATCAGGCCCTTCGTACAACAGTGATATTTCTATGTGGTTGTTGGAGGGCATATGTAGAATTCCAGAACAACCCACTATCCCTTGGTTCTGTGACAGAGTGTGGCAAAGTGCTATTTTCATAACAACTGAGCACATTTTTCATGCACTTGGCTCGTGATAAACTTCATCTCCTATATTAGACATTGCCCAGGAATCAAAATAGCATTTCATAATTAATGATCTATTTTAGAAGGACAATGAACAAGTTGGGGAACAGTGTTTGTTAGAAATGCCTGAGACAGGCAGCTGTCACTCAAGAGAGCATCATCCCTCTCATGAGGGAAAATAAACTGAAACTGATTGTCAAGATATCAGAAATCTTTGAGACTGTTATAAGGTCTTTGCTCAAATCCTCTTATTTAATGTCTATATGTAAAAAGTTCAGAGACAGGAATGATAGGTCTAATGAGGGGTCACCTGAAAGAACATAGGGGAAATAGAATATTTTCTGAAATAGAACTGATACCGGAAAATAACAAACTCTAACAAAAATCTTCGAATTGTGTCCCTGGAGAATCAGTGATAAAGCTCTATGCCTATTACTTCAATATGTGGCTGTATTTGACGGAGGCCCTTTTTGAGGCAATTAAAATTTGCTAAAATAAACTTCTGTTGTTTAAACCAGTCAATATGTAGTACATTTCCTCCTCCTCCTCTTCCTCCTCTTCCTCCTCCTCCTCCTCTTCCTCCTCTTCTTTCTTCTTCCTTCTTCTTCCATACCTGTGTGTGTGTCTGTGTGTGTGTGTGTGTGTGTCTGTGTGTGTGTATGTGTGTGTACAGATGTGTGTTTGTAGAATCCAGAGGTTGTTGATATTATTACCATCAAATATCTTCTGCAGTCACGCTCAGCCATATTTTGAAAGGCATAGTCTCTCAACAAATATGAAGGTGAATGGAATTCCAGGTCAAAGCATCCATTTGTCTCAGACTTCCTGGTGATTAGGTTACATCATCTCCAGATATTTATGTAGGTGCTGGGGATACAACTTAGGTCACATGCCTACAGAGTAAGTACCTCACACAGTAAATTATCTTCCCATCTCATGTTCTATTTTTGTTTGTTCTTAATGATATCCTTACCTGACTAATATAGGAAACCTCCTAACATTATTTCCCAGTTTAAAGAAAAAAGGTTCATTTGTTGACCGTCTTCCTAATTATCCCTGTGTGAGATGGAAGTAATTGAAATACAGTATTTTAAACAATTTAACATAAAATAGAAATAAAGTATTAAGCTCAATATATTCATAGAAGCTTTCAATAAACTCTCAAGATGCAATAGTTTGATCATTTCCAGAAGAGAGTTTTAGTTTGGTCTTTGACACAGTTATAAAGGCGACAGCATGTCATATACCTTTCAAGGTCTCAGTGTCCACAGTGTGTGTGTGTGTGTGTGTGTGTGTGTGTGTGTGTGTATGTGTGTGTGTGTATGTGAGTGTGTATGTGTGCATGAGTGCATGTGAATGTACATGTGTGTGTGTGCGTATATTTTTTCTGAACACTACAACAAAAACTCATGAAATTAGATAGAGTCTTTAGACAAGAAAAGTTTCTGAAGTCTGGTAAATCCAAGGTGGTGATCTGGCAGAAGGCTTTGTAATGAGAGCATACTGTGTCTGGGTCCTAGACGGCAGCTTCTGCCGAGTCCTTCTTTTGATAATCAAGGTCAAGAGAGCTCCTTTGATACTTTTCCATAAAGGCATTAGTCATTTTCATAGAGAATCCACACTCCTGGCCTTACTTCCTAATATATTTAAGAGAATGGATAAAGCTGTAGACTGTGATATTGAGGGAATTAAGTGAGACACAGAAGTACATGTATCATGGTTTCTCTTACTTGCTGATCCTGAATTTTAGAAAGACATATACAATAGCATATGGGCATATGCTTTACACGTACAAAGAAAACCCTGTAAAACTGCAGAGGTGGTGAATGGGAAAGTAAAAGGGTCGAGTATGGCCAAGGCACATCATATACATATGTGAAAATATCATTATGAAAACTGAGCACTGAGTGCAATTAAAATATAACAGTAACATACTTTATGCAAGTAAAAATATTGAAAGAAATGAAAACAAGAGTAAACAAGTAACTATTTACCAACAGGAATTCTCTGGGATTGTTGGGGAAACAGCTTTGCAGTACTGGATTGAAGGAATAACTTCTAGCTTACATTCTATTGTCATTACTGACATAACACATGAAACCATCAGTTCATTGTTCACCCTGGGATCTGTGCAGTATAAATCTGATTTCATTTCACCCACTAAACAGTGCTGAATTTATTAGCTCCTCCCTTCATTATTTTCTTAACTTTAGTTGCAAATGCCTCCAGTAGACTCACTAGCTATCCATCATAAACTAGCTCATTATTGGTGAAGAGGTGAGATAGGTTAACAGGGGATTTGCTTATAAATTGAGAAGAGATAAATCTTGACTTCTTCAAAGGGTAGCAATATATTTACAGGTTGAAGCAGTAGCCCTTTCCAAAAGGCACTTTATAGGAAGGTAAAGTCTTCAAGACCTTGGTGTTTATGAGCTCTGAAGCTTGTGTATCTGTAGAATTGTAAAGTACACTAATAAAATAAAATAAAATTGGAGGTTGCCTTATACTTGACTGTGTTACCACCTGGAATACTTGTATGGGTCGTATCGAGGCTCTATAAAGCAACTTTACAACCGAAATTGAATTTTTTAGGGGTAGGAATAGGAGACATGCTACTTTTTCATTTAAAGATCTATAAGCTTCACAGATAAAAATAAATAAGAGAAGGTATAAATGATGTAATTATAGTAAAATCTAAAACAAAATAACCTAGAGGAAATAGCATGAACATTTTTCAAGTCATTTTACTATGTCAAGGTCTCCAATGGCCAGAAATAATTTCCCTCCCATAAACCTACCAGCAATCACTGTTGAGTTGAATATATGTAATTAAACTCTTCACTAATATGACCATTCATGAAGTAAAGAAAACATGGGAAAGGTCTTGAATGGTCTTCTTTGTGATTGACTTGTTAAACTAGAATTTTAAAAATGTTGTATATTGAAACAAAACAAGTTTTTAATATAAAATGGCACTAGGATTTCATAGAAATATTCAAATACATCTATTTATAAACATAGGTACCAGGTATAGTGGCTTAAGTCTGTAGTCTCTGCACAGCCTGGTCTACCATGTAAGTCTCTAAAAAAAAAAAAAAAAAGAAAGAAACCATAAAGCAAACCAAATGACTAACCTAACAAAACCCGGTACTAACAATATCCTGTACTAACAATAGTTTAGAATTTTGAAAGTTGCCTGGATTGAAGTTTGAACAAAATAAGTCATTTTAATTCCTTCTTTGTCAGCTTTTTGGATAACTTGATCTATTTCTGTTCCATTGTAAGGCATTAAAACAAATAAAACATCTGGTAGAATATTAAGAATTTGAGTTGATGAATCTTTACACATATGTGCACTGCATCACAGCCTCAAGCTGTCCTTTCCTTCCACAAATTTAGGAGATGATCTGTTGATTCCTATAGAGGATACCAACGTTGCCCATGCTGCATACCCCCTAAACTCTCTCCTTGAGAGATCAAACTTAAGCCGTTCACACTGTGCTCCGATCTGCTACTCTGAAAACCTGTTTCACTCACTGGCATCCCATCCACGTGCTTCCTCATCTTCTAACTGTTAAGTCCAAAGAATGACGCCCTTAACATGGCCTTTAATGTCCTTCCTTCCAGCATTAGGTACCCTCTTGGCCCATCTTGCCTTTGCTGTCATGACATTTTGCCAGGCTCCTTTCCCAACCCACTTTACAAAATCCTTCCCACACAAATGGTAGAAAGATTATTCTAAAACCTGGGAAAGAACATGCCTTTCCTCTGTGTAGATCTTTCCAGGTAGTGCTCATTAGAAGCAAGGACTTGGTCTTTCCTCTTTGACTCTATCCCCTGCCTCTTGCCTGCATCCTCCAATAAAACCATTTTGGTGTTCCTGCTCTGCTCTGTCAGACATCACTGGTTACAAGATCTTCTCACTACCCTTCACCTGAAACTATCGAATGGTTAAAATCTTTATTCCAGGGTCAACTGTTATTTTAGTGTGGCTGACGACAAAAGAAATAATTACAATAAAATTCTCATGTTGGGTCTTTTGTTGACTTTTATTTTTATAACTTTAATTTTTTCATTGTACTTATATAATTAAGAATTCATTGGAATTACGTAGTCATTCCATTTTGCACCAATTACAATGTAATCTTTCTGAAATCACAGATATCTGTCTGTCTGTCTGCCTGTTTTCCTGCCTGTCCTTCTATCTATTTATCTATCCATCTATCTTTCTTTCACACATAAATACGCTTTTTTCCATTTCTTCCTCTCTCCTCTCCTTCCTTCTTTTCTTCATAACTTCCTTGTTACTCCCCCCTCTTCTTTTTTCCCTTATGTTCTACTGTTTCCATATATTCAGACATCTTTAAATTGAACTCGTCACATATTTAAAGCTTAGCATCTATTTACTCCATGATGGTGTAATACTGAAGTTGTATAAATCTATGAGCTATCCCCCAAACCATTGTTCTCTTATTTGTCTTACACTAAGCAGGCTCAAGGCTTTAGACATCAAATGTGTTTAGAAATATGTTTTAAATTAGAATTTGAAGGATATTATTAAATATAGGTTTTCAAATGAACTCATAAGAATATCAAAAATAAAAAAAATGATCATCACACAGTGTTTATGCCACATTGTCATCAAACAATGGCCATCACACAGTGCCCATCATTCTTTGGTCGTCACAGAGTGATCATCATACAGTAATGGTTATACCAAAACGATTTTATTGGAGATTCCAGGTAAGAGGCAGGGTATAGAGTCAAAGCAGTAAAGATGGACTAGATCATTGCTTCTAATGACGAGGACTGCCTGGAAACCTTTACACAGAGGAAAGGCATGTTCTTCCTCAGGCCTTATAATCATCTTTCTCCCAATTGTGTGGAGAGGATCTTTTGAGAGTAGGTTGGGGAAGCGGCCTTGGAAAAAAGTCATGACGGCAAAAGCAAGATGAGCCAATGCTTTATTTCATTTAGTATTTTCCATTCTATTTGCTATTAGAGTTACTGTTGATTAATAGTCTAGAGAACACCTTCCTTCTAGAATAGCTCTGGTTCTATTCTTCCTCCTTTGTGTTATAGTTAAGGGTCTCTATTCCCTTTGCTGTGGTTGTTTACAGTTCAAGATGGCTTCCTATGCATGTGATATGTCTCATCCTCCATTATCCTCAAATTTATATCAGTATGGTATGTTCTTAAATACCTTTGGCTGGATGATATATGTCATTGGCTTTAACAATATTTTTGTTTCCCACTAAATAAAACAGTTTAAAAGCTCATTTCCTTTCCTTTCCAGCTTTCCTTTCTTCACGAAATGGCTTCTGACATGTAGGGAGCTGAGTCACCACCACGTGGAGCTGGGGACTGAGATGGAGGATTTTGCTAATCATAAACCTGGCCTCATCTTTGTCAGTACAGAGGAGAAAGAAAATGAAACATTTCCTTGTTTTTCGATTTGAGTGAATATCATGTAGATTGGAAATATCCAACTTGGATGTATTGTTTTAAAAATAGTGTTTGATACTGAATCTATACAAAATACCCATAAAATATCAATGTATTGAATACAGGGCTTGGAATAGGATGCCAAGGTGATACTGGAATTTCTCAGTGCTTCTCTGCCTTTCCTGTCCTTTCCATCTTCTATCAGTATGTCACAGGGAAAAAGAAGGAAGGAAAGAAGGAAGGAAGGAAAGAAGGAAGGGGACAGAAAGAAGGAAGAGTCTTATAAACATTACTGTATGAAAAATCACTCCACTGGAAATTCATAAAGAACTTGATCATTTCTAATTATTGATTTTTAATGAAAACTCTCAGTGTTCATATTTTAAGACACTCTAGTGAATAATATATCCAGTGTTCATTTTGAATTAAATAATACTTAGTGTTGTAAAGCCTTCAGACCATGTATTTTTGTTGGCAGCTACCTTGTGACTGGTATTTATTTCTATCCAGTTACAATTGATTGAACCTGTCTACAGATCAGGTGGAAACTAAGAAAATTGTGAGTGAAGGAGCAATAGACTGTTCTCCAGAAGATGGTTCTTACTCTTCTTGTTTTTAAATAGCTTTCTCTGAAGAGTTTAAAATCATGGCTTAATTTTATTTGGAAACGATTTACATTCTATCCTGTCTGTATGTTGCCAAACATCTGGTCTGAAAAGTGGGAAACAAAATTGTTCATTCAGAGTTTCTGTTAAATCCAGGAGATCAGCACATTACAAACCAAATATCTAAATAAAATGTAAAGCACCCAAACATAAAATTGGCAGTTTTCTAGATGTTACTGTATTAGAAAGAAATTATTCCATGTGTCAATTGGATTGGGAAACTAGATGCCCAGATATTTTCTGAAACTATTTCTGTTTATATTTGTGAGGCATTTTGAACAAAATCAAGAACTTAATCTATACTCTGAACAAAATATATTATCCTTCCTTATAGGGGTGCATCATATATAACCAGTTGAGGATCTAATAAAAGTAAGAGCTAAGTAGGAAAGAAATCTGTGACAGATTGACAATCTGTTTGGGTACCACCAATGTCTGCCTGCCTCACTTGGACTTCTATGAGATATTAGGCTAACAGTCTTATTCTTTCTTCAGTTTTCCCAACTCGAATGGAACTATGCCAGTGACTCAAGCCCTCATATCAGAATAGCTCAACAGAACAATAGCATTTCTTAACTACTGTGAGTGTAGCTGTAGAGTAGCTGAGGGTTCTCCTATAGATGCTCAATTCTGAAGCCATAGTTTCTGTTTTACTGAGTAATGCTAGCCTTGCAAAGAAAGGAGAAAAATAGGAGGTAACTATATTTTAGAGGAAATCTGTACATTCAGGGACATTCATGCTCTACTCAGCAAGTTATAGTCCACTCAGTAAATATGATCACCATGTTTCAAGTTGTAATTCTTTCACAAGAAAGAGAAAGTAAAAATGAAGACCTTTGAGTAATCAATTTAAAGTCTGTTTCTGATATATAAAGTTTTGAGTGCATATTGCTTTATTTTTACAAAAGATTGAAAGTCAAATTTCCCTTGAAGCAGGATCAGAGAAGTGAGTTCAAGTCACAGTACCAATGACAAGGACTTTGGCTCATTTACTGTATCTTTACCATGTGCTAGCATGTTTTAATGAATGGCAAAGCTTCCAATAACAGACCCCATATTACAGATGAGGTTTAGAGGGATGTAGTAGTAGTCTGAGAAGACATAAAAACTAACCATATTTTCTATTTTTCTGAAATCATCTGAATCCTAGCACATCACACATTATATTTGATTATGGTTCAGTTTTGTTCCTTGCAAAATTTATTTTCCTGCCACACTCAAATCTTGTATTACTCTTAATTTAATTTTACCTCTTCTCTTCACTGCTGGAAGTTTTTGCCATGGGTTCATGCATGCATGCTAGGAAAACCCTCTGCCTCTGTATTATCTTCATATTACCCATATTGGTTCTTAAATACCTACATCTTCAATTTCCACATTAAATATGTCTTTGATTTCATATAAAAGCAAAATCTACAGTAATGATGTGACTTAATCTTATTAAGTACCACTGATAGGTAAGCATGAATTGCTAAGCTCGGGACAGCTTTCCATGTTACATTCTTTGGTGCACTTTAGGCAAGAGTAGGAAAACTCCAATATTTGCAGAGTTGTTGTGTTGGGAGAACTGGGTTCTAATGATGCCAAAGTATATTTGCTTCTGTTGTTTATGTGCTTGTGCTTGCCTCTTGCCATCTGGTTATCTCTTGTGTTAGCTGGTCTATATGTCTCTGTAGCCTGCCTCCTCTTTCCCTGGCTTGCTACAGGTCTCTTGGGAGGCCTGTGGCTCTGGCTGTAATAGACCTCCTGGGAGGCCTTCAGACTCTGGTGTCTTCAGAGGAGCTGTCAAAGCATTGTCTGGAATGTACCTTTTCTCCTAGGATGCCTTCAGACCGTGGGGTCTTTAGAAGAGCAGGCAAGCTGTTATTCTGCCCAAGTAAAAGGTGCAGGCCAGAAGAGGAGTTGAATTCAGAGGACAGGGTGTTGGGGGGGCGATGGGTCCCGAGTCCATTGGGGTTCTTGGGGATGCCAGCAGCTGCAGTTGTTTGGGAGGGTCCCTTACCTATTGCCCTGCATGTAGGGGAATGTCTAAGAGGCCTTCAAACTCTGGTGTCTTCCAAGGAGCAGACAAGTTGGTGATCTGCCCAGCAGAAGGCACAGGCTACCATCTCAAAAATTTTAACTCAGTATTGTTCCTGTCTTAAGGAAATGCAGGGACAAAGATGAAGTAGAGGCTGAAAGAAAGGCCATCCAGAGACTGCCCCACCATGTGATCCACTCCTTTGGCAGGCACCAAACCTTGACACTATTACTGATGCCAAAATGTGTTTGCAGATAGGAGCCTGGTACGGCTGTCCTCTTAGAGGCTATCCCAGCACCTGACCAAGACAGACGCAGATACTCACAGCCAACTACTGAACTGAGCTGGGGAATCCCAATGGAAGAGTTAGGGAAAGGACTGAAGAAGCTGAAGGGGATTGTAACCCCATAGGAAGAACAACAGTTTCAGTTAACTGGAACCCTCAGAGTTCCCAGAGTCTAAACCACCTACCAAAGAGTATACACTGGCCAATCAATTGCTCCCACTACATATGTAGCAGAGGGCTTCCTTATCTGGCATCAGTGGGAGGGGAGGGTGCTTGGTCCTGTTGAATCTTTCTTTCTTTCTTTCTTTCTTTCTTTCTTTCTTTCTTTCTTTCTTTCTTTCTTTCTTTCTTTCTTTCTTTCTTTCTTTCTTTCTTTGCCATTTGTGTTTGACAGTATCCTAGGTCTCTGGGCCATGTGGCCTCTGGTTTCTGATCCTCTGGGCAGTGTTAGGGATGAGATCCTTTCATTGTGTAAAGATGGACTAGTCATTGGCTAGCCACTCTTACAATTTACATGCCACATTTATCCCAGCATTTCATGCTGGCAGAACAAATAGTAGATTAGTTTTTTGACAGTGTTGGTACCAAACCTTCCATTAGAAGTTTTGTCTACTTATAGGAGATGTCTGGTTCAGGCTCTGTACACTTTCCCTTCCCCACATTACTAGGAGTGTGAGCTAAAACCACCCTAATAGACAGTAAAAATCCTTCCAAATTAACATAATCAGATGAAAAAAAGGAGCATAACAATAGACACCGAGCAATTCCAGAGAATCATTAGCAAATACTTCAAAAACCTATACTCCACAAAATTGGAAAATGTAAAAAAATGGACAATTTTATTGATAGATAGCACTTACCAAAGTTAATTCAAGATAAGATAAACAATTTAAATAGACCTATGACCCTTTAAAAATTTGATTTTTCTGAATCTGTAAAACATTTGTTCTGTGTCCCAGGATATGGTCTATTTTAGAGTAACTTCCACATGTTTCTGAGCAGAATATATAATCTAGTTTGGTGGGATATTCTTTTTTGGTGTTTTGGTAGAATAGCCTGTAAATATCTGTTAAGTACATCTGATTTATGATGTTATTCAATCTGATATTTTACCTCCTTACTTTTCTTTTGTCCAGATAGCCTGTCTTTTGGAAAAAGTGGCATCTTGAAATCACCCATTGTAAATGGGTTGATTTAGATCTGTTTTTAGTTCCACTTATACATTTTTAATTGAAATTTGGTGCATATATTTTAAAATAGTAGTGACTTATTGATTAACTGTTCCTTTGATTAGAATGAAATGTTCCTCTTCATCTCTCTTCTTTAGTTTGAAGTCTGTTGCTTTTTTAATATTAAAATAGTCATACCTATTTGCTTCTTTATCCCATTTTATTTGAGTATTTTTTTATTATTTTACTTTACGTTGGTTTCTATCTTTAAAGCTACAATGAATTTCTTATAGAAAACAAATTTTCTTTATTTCTTAAAAGATTTATGTATATAAATTTTATGTTTATGATTTTATGTATATGAATATACTGTAGCTGTCTTCAGACACACAAGAAGAGTGCATCCAAGATTCAATTCACAGCAACCATTACACTTAGTGTGGGGTCCCAGATGGAGGAGTTGAAGAAGGGACTGAAGGAGCTGAGGGAGTTTGCAGCTTCATGGAGGGAGCAACAGTGTCAATTGGTCTGACCCCCCCAGTGCTCCCGGAGACTGGACCACCAACCAAAGAATACACATTTAGGGACCCATGGTGCTGGCCATATATGTGGCATAGGAGGGCCTTGGTGGCCATCAGTGGGAGGAGAGGCCCTTGGGCATGAGGATGTTAGATGTCCCAGTGTAGGGGAATGCCAGGGAGGGAAGACAGGAGTGGGTGGGTGGGTGGGGGAGCACCCTCATAGAGGCAGGGGGAGGGGTGGTGGGATAGGGGGTTTCCAAAGGGAGACCTGGAAAGGGGAAAACATTTGAAATGTAAATAAAGTATCAAAAGAAGGAGGAGGAGGAGGAGGAGGAGGAGGAGGAGGAGGAGGAGGAGGAGGAGGAGGAGGAGGGGGAGGACGCAGCATCAGATCCCATTACAAATGGTTGTGAGCCACCATGTGGTTGCTGGGAATTGAACTTAGGACCTCTCAGAGAGCAGTCAGTGCTCTTAACCCTTGAACCATCTCACCAGCCCCACAAATTTTATTTCTTAATCCATTCTCCTAACCTGTGCATTTTGGAAAAAGAAATGAACCTACTAATATTAAAGTTATGAAAAGGCATGTGTTGGTTATAGTCATAGTTTTGTTGGGTTTTATTATTTTTGTTCTCAATAATACAATACCTTCATTTGTACAGTCTCCTTGTTATGCTCTATCTCTTCAATCTAAAATATTTCTGTCTCTACTTTCTTTTGGTTTAGTTCATTGTGTATAGTATTTTAAAGCTTGGTGATGTCATAACAAGTTTATGTTCCCTTCAGCTATTGTAGAGAGTTTAGCTGGGCATATTTGTCTAGTTTAGCACTCATGGACTTTTATTTTTTAAATACATTGCTCCAGGATCTTCTGGCTTTGTTTTTGGTATCTAAATTTTGACTATGGTATGACATGTGGACTTTGTTTTATGGAGTACAGATTTTGAAGTATGAGCTAATGAGTCTTTGGAATTCCTCAGTGTATGCTTTATGCCCTTTTCTGATTTTTATTTCTGATTTTGTTAATTTGAATGGTCTCTCTCTGTCTTTTAGTTAGTTTAGATTTTCTCAAAGAGCTAACTCATTTCATTGATTCTTTGCTTTGTTCTCTTTGTTTCTATTTTGTTGATTTCAGCCTTGAGCTATCTACTCTTTTTGGATGTGCTTGCTTCATTTTGTTCTAGAGCTTTGAAGTGTCCTGCAAAGTCACTAGTATGAGAGCTCCTTAAACTCCTTATGAAAGCACTTAATGCTATGAATTTTCTATTTACCATTGCTTTCATTGAGTTGGATAAGTTTAGGTATGTTGCTCATTCAATTTCATTGAATTTTAGGAATACTTTAATTTTTTCTTTATTTCTCTCTTGTCACAGTGATAATTCAGTAGAGAATTGTTTCCATGAGTTTTGTCGTTTCTGTACTTTCCTTTGCCTTTTCTAGTTAGATTGTGAGCTTTTCAATCCCATCTTACGTTCATCTTGATTCCTCTTCAATGCTTCTATCTCTGTTCAATTTCAGTTTCAAATCCAGGATTGTTTTCCCTGTTTCCATCAGTCTTATGAATATGAAGTGTTTCCTTAGGCATCACTCAGAAGTTTCTGCTCCTTAAGTTCTTTGAGCTGTTTCTTTGTGTTTTCTTTAAATTCATTGAAGCATTATGATAACATTTATGATTACTCCTGTAAATCTTGTGTTCTGGGATTCATCTAGTTCATTTTCATTGGCAGATATTTCTAGGGGACTAGTGGAATTTATCTTACATACTCCTTGTAGTTTTCTGATTTCGTTTAAACAAGTTGACTTCTTTTATTAGTTCTGTGTCTTATGTGAACAAAGCAGGTTGGAGCAACAGAAAGGATGTTTGGCATAAGCTGAACCTAGAGGTTGGATATAGGTTATGTAGAATGAAGTCACACTGACACAGGGAAGTGGGCTAGTGTGTAGCATGTGTGTCCTTGTTCAAACTTGGAGTTTAGAAGTAGTTCTGTGGTTTGGAGGAGGTTCAAAGAGAGAAGGATCTGATGGACTTACTTAGTTTAAGCCCAGAGAAGGAAGTGTAGAATTTGGCTATGTGGAGAGTTTAGACAGAATATGGGAGGAGCATGTAGTCTGACTTGAGGCAGAACAGTTTCTGGTGGAGGCCTAGATGTTGGTAGCAGTGGAGGCAAAAGTGACCAGAATAGGCTGAGGCATTGGATGTAGAACTAAGGCTAGTTGCCGATGATCAAAGAAAGCTTGTTGAGGGAGCAACCAGTTGGACTAACCAGGAAGGACCTTGGAGAAGGTTGTATTCATTTATTATTCTTTTGTGTGTAGGTATTTTGCCTACACATGTATATGTATACATACAAATATATGTATATATGTGCATCACATGCATGCAGTACCAGAAGAGAACAGTGGATCCCCTGGAACTAGACTTACAGGTGGTTGTGACTCAGGGGTACCCGAAATTTAAATGGGGTCCTCTGGAAAGGTATCCATGTGCTCCTTACTCCCATTTTTCCAACCCCAGATACTTAAAGACACCTGGTTAGAGGGAATCTCAATTGAGCAATTGTCTCCATTAGATTGTCCTGTGGTCCTATCTGTGGGAGCTCTTTCTTAATTAATTGATGAAGGAGGGCCTAGTTGACTGTGGGTAAGACCATCCTTAAGCAACTATATTTGTGTTGTTCAGGAAAAGTAGCTGAGCTTGCCATAGAGACCATGCACTAAGCAATGCTCTTTCAGTTTGTGCTTTAGTTCTTGACTCCAGATTCAGGTTGTAAGCTATTTCCCTAGCTTTCCTTATAAGAGCTATAAGGGGAAATCAACTCTTTAACAAGTTGCTTCACTTATGGTGTTTATCACAGCAATAGAGAGCAAGCTAGAACTGTCATTTAGTAAGCAGCATGGGCTTCACTTACTAATCTGATAGCAGCTCATTGCTCCACACTGATGAAAGTGCATTAAGAAATGAAAGCTCTCTTATCTCTTTCTCTTGCCTCTCTCTTACTTCTCTTACCTCTCCCCATTCCCTTCCCCCCTCTCTCCACATGGTCATGGCCGGCCTCCACTCCTCTACTTCTCTACTCTCTTCCTCTCTCTGCCTTTCTCTGCCTCTACTACCCTCTTAACCCCCCTTCCCATGCCCTAAATAAACTCTGTTTCTATAATAAAAAAAAAAAAAAAAAAAAGAAATGAAAAGAAACTGGTGTTAGGATGGCACAATTCTAATTCAAAATGGCATTTGATTAAATAATAAAATTAAAACTAATAGCAAGAAACCAAATCTTAGTCCATAAACTTTTCTACATTGTTGGTATATTATAGTGACATAATTAATGGAGCCTTAGAAAACTAATGGGATTTATAACACTGTTTTTACTAGAAATCCCATTTTTAAAATAGCAGACTAAAAGAAAAGGCTGTTCCTAGTTCAGTGGTTGATCAATCAATTAACTCGTTTAAAACTCTAGGGTCAGTATTCAATGTGACTCTCTCTCTCTCTCTCTTTCTCTCTCTCTCTCTCTCTCTCTCTCTCTCTCTTTCTCTCTCTCTCTCCATAAAATCCCATATATTGTGATCATTAGACTTGCATTTATTATTATATAAATTATGCCTCTACCTTTTAAAAATCAAGCTCTAAGATATGAATAGCTCCATACTTTACATACTAAAGTATTATATTAATATACTTAATAAGAATTTTATATAGATTGCTAAAAGGATTGCATACCACTAAAACAATTTATACTCCCATATAGTTAGTGAAGTTTACTTTTTAGAATTAAGTTCTTTACCCCAGTTATAATTTATATTTTCTTTTCTTTTCTTTCTTTTTTTTTTTTGGTTTTTTGAGACAGATAATTTATATTTTCAATGACTATATTTTAATGTTTTAGTTGTAGTAATCCATTCTGAAAAGTCTAATATCAGTGAAATGGATAAGTGAGGTGCTGTGGATATTTGGCTGAAAACATATTTTTGTTACAAAACATGTCTCTGATAATTTTCTTTATGAAAAGTCTAGCATTTCCCTGAGAAAGCCTGTACCATGTCTTCTTTGGCATAGAGCCTTTTGATATATACCAGATAATTTTGGAAGGTGGAGAGAAGAAATTCACCTGCAAAATACCCATAACTACAATAGCCCACACATCATTAATCATCCTCCTAAGGGATTTATTAGATTGCTAAGTTAAAACCAGGAACTATTTTTCCTTTCTCATTTTGGAATGGCCCATTTCTGGGTTCTTAGACTTCACAGACAATCCAAGTTAAAAACACTAGACTCATAATCTGAGGATAAGATTCCTGTCCCTCAAGAGTCATAGGTTAATTAACAGAAATCCCTGGTTCCATAGGTGACAGATCATCCTAGAAACTGTTGGTTAGTAAGTGAACTTGGATATAAAGGAAGTAGTGAACAGAAACAAAAATTATGTTAAACAACAAACCCAAAGAAATGTGTGGAACTAGCAAATGCCATGGCTCATCATGTAAGTGTCCTTGCCACCAAGCTTGACAAACTGAGTTCAATTCCCAGAACCCACAAGGAGGGGAAGAGGGAACCTGCATGCCATTCCCTGGCCTATATAATCACATGCATTCATGTGTATATTCAAATATATACATATACATATGTATATACATATATAATAAAGTGTGAAGAAATACATTAAATTATCTAATGTACGTGTTACAGAAGTACCAAAAAAGTAAAAAAAGGAAATGTGAAAAATAATGAATATTTGAAGAAATAATGTCCACCTATTTTATAGCACTGTACAATATTGAATTTTAACAGTCATTACAATTTGCAAACATCAAGCAATGTAAAGAAAGCCATGTTTATGAGGTTTCCCAGAAAACTACAAATGCTGATATACGGGGAAAGATTTTTAAAGCAAACCAGAAGAAAAGTGCATCATAGAAATTAAATCTAACTCTCAGGTTTTTTTTTTTTTTTTTTTTTTTTGATTCTTTATTTTCATTTCCAATGTTTTCCTCTTTCTAGGTCTCCTATTTGGAAACCACCTGTCCCCTCCCCCTCCCCTACCTCTATGAGGGAATTCCACCGCCCACCCACTCCCTTATTCTCACCTTGACATTCCCCTTTACTGGGGCCTCTCCTCCCCCTGATGGCCAACAAGGCCCTCCTCAGCCACATATGTGGTCCGAACTATGGGTCCCTCAATGTGTATTCTTTGGTTGGCGGTGGTTCAGCCTCCAGGAGAAGCGAGGTGGGGGGTCAGGCCAGTTGACACTGTTGCTCCCTCCATGGGACTGCAGACTCCCTCAGCTCCTTCAGTCCCTTCTCCAACTCCTCCATCTGGGACCTCACTCTCAGTCCAGCGGTTACTGTAAAGTGAAACTTGGGTATTCCAAATGTTTCGGCTAATATCTACTTATTAGTGAGTACATACCATGTTCGTTCTTTTGTGACTGCGTTACCTCACTCAGGATGATATTTTCAAGTTCCATCCATTTGCCTGCAAATTTCATGAAGTCATTGTTTTTAACAGCTGTGTAGTACTCCATTGTGTAAATGTACCACATTTTCTGTATCCATTCCTCTGATGAGGGACATCTGGGTTGTTTCCAGCTTCTAGCTATTATAAATATGGCTGCTATGAACATAGTGGAGCATGTGTCTTTATTACATGTTGGAGAATCTTCTGGGTATATGCCCAGGAGTGGTATAGCTGGGTCCTCAGTAGGTATTATGTCCATTTTTCTGAGGGTGTGCCAAACTGATTTCCAGAGTGGTTGTACCAGCTTTTATCATGAAGGAATGTTGAATTTTGTCAAATGCTTTTTCAGCATCTAATGAAATGACCATGTGGTTTTTTTCTTTGAGTTTGTTTATGTAGTGGATTACATTGATGGATTTCTGGTATTGAACCATCCCTGTATCTCTGGGGTGAAGCCTACTTGATCATGATGAATGATCGTTTTGATGTGTTCTTGGATTTGGTTTCCGAGAATTTTATTGAGTATTTTTGCATCGATATTCATAAGGGAAATTGGTCTGAAGTTTTCTTTCTTTGTTGGGTATTTGTGAGGTTTTGGTATCAGTGTAACTGGGGCCTCAAAGAAGGAATTGGGTAGTGTTCCTTCTGTTTCTATTTTGTTGACTAGTTTGAAGAGTATTGGTATTAGGTCTTCTGTGAAGGTCCAATAAAATTCTGTACTAAACCCATCTGGTCTTGGGGTTTTTTTGGTTGGGAGAATTTTAATGACTGCTTCTATTTCTTTAGGCATTATGGGACTGTTTAGATGATTTATCTGATCCTGGCTTAACTTTGGTATTTGGTATCTGTCTAGAAAATTGTCCATTTCATCCAGATTTTGCTTTTGTTGAGTATAGGCTTTTGTAGTAGGATCTGATGATTTTTTTAATTTCCTCAGAATCTGTTGTTATGTCTCCCTTTTCATTTCTAATTTTGTTAATTTGGATCCTGTCTCTGTGCTCTCTGGTTAGTTTGGCTAAGGGTTTATCTATTTTGTTGATTTTCTTAAAGAAGCAACTCTTGGTTTTGTTGATCCTTTATATGGTTCTTTTTGTTTCTACTTGGTTGATTTCAGCCCTGAGTTTGATTATTTCCTGCCTTCTACTCCTTTTGGATACATTAGCTTCTTTTTGTTCTAGAGCATTCAAGTGTGTGGTTAAGCTGCTGGTGTATGCTCTCTCCAGTTTCTTTTTGGAGGCCCTCAAAGCTATGAGTTTTCCTCTTAACACTGCTATCATTATGTCTCATAAGATTGGGTATGTTGTATTTTCATTTTCATTAAATTCTAAGAAGTCTTTAATTTCTTTCTTTATTTCTTCCCTGACCAAGTTATCATAGAGTAGAGCATTGTTCAGCTTCCATGTGTATGTGGTTTTTCTGTTGTTATTGTTGCCATTGAAGACCAGCCTTAATCTGTAGTGATCTCATAGGAGGCATGGGATTATTTCAATCTTCTTGTATCTGTGGAGGTTTGTTTTTTGACCGATTATATGGTCAGTTTTGGAGAAGGTACCATGAGGTGCTGAGAAGAAGGTATATCCTTTTGATTTAGTATGAAATTTTCTATAGATATCTGTTAAATCCATTTGGTTAATAATA
>CM052714.1:33442398-33459424 GCA_028551405.1 Uromys caudimaculatus | reverse complement strand
TTTTTGCATTTTGCATTTTCTTTTACTATTGTGTCAATGTTGTCTATGGTATCTTCTGCTCCTGAGATTCTCTCTTCTATCTCTTGTATTCTGTTGGTGATGCTTACATCAATGACTCCTGCTGTCTTTCCTAGGTTTTCTAACTCCAGGGTTGTCTCCTTTTGTGATTTCTTTATTGTTTCTATTTCTATTTTTAGCTCCTGGAGAGTTTTGTGCATTTCCTTTGTCTGTTTGATTGTGTTTTCCTGTAATTCTTTAATGGACTTTTGTGTTTCTTCTTTAAGGGCTTCTAGTTGTTTATCTCTGTTCTCCTGTATTTCTTTAAGGGTGTTAATTTCTTTCTTAAAGTCTTCTATCATCACCATGAGAAATCATTTTAAATCTGAATCTTGCTTTTCTGGTGTGTTGGGGTATCCTCCAGAGCTTGCTGTGGTGGGAGAGCTGGGTTCTGATGATGCCAAGTAGCTTTGGTTTCTATTCCTCATGTTCTTATCCTTGTCTTTTGCCATCTTGTTAACTCTGATGTTAGCTGGTCTTACTCTGTCTCGCTGTGGCTTGCCCCTCCTGCAGGCCTCTGTGTCAATACTCCTTGAAGACCAGCTCTCTATGAGAGATATTTGAGTCTGGAGAGCTGGGGCACAGGGTCAGCTCTGGGGTGCAGACAGAAACCAGAAGGATCCCGTCCCCAACTGTCCTTTGGCTCCTATGTCCTGATGACTCTGGAAGGGTCCCTCTTGATCCAGTAAGCTTGAACAGAAGCAGTGGCCCTGCCTGTGCTCAAAGGTGTGTCAGCACTCCGGGGATACCAGCTCTCCCCTGGAGCCCTGTGGCCCAGGCTTAGGTCCCCAGGCATAGATGGAAACTGGAAAGTTCCTGTCCCCGACTTTACCTCAGTCCCTGTGACCGGAGGGTTCCGTGCGGGTCCTGGTGAGCAGTGGTGCTTGCCCTAACCCCACTTACAGCTTTTCCATGCTCCTGGGAGGGTAGCCTTCTCCTGGCGCTCCTTGGTTATGGACCCCTGGATGCCCAGGCAGAGGTTTCCACCCACAGATCTAACTCTCAGTTCTTATCAGAAAAGCTGTAAGGACAGCATAGTGAATTGATATCCTCCAAGTAATTTTCTAAATTCTGGATGGTAAAATCATCCTTATAAAAGAAAAACAAAGCAGATGTAGTAGTGTTTACCTATAAGCCCAGCACTCAGATTGTGGAGGATGGAGGATCAGGGGTTCAACGCCAACCTTTAGAGCTGTAAAGTGAGAGCAGGCTGAGCAGCATGAGACCTCTCTCTGTTTCTCCCTTAAAAAGAAAAGTCAAACAGAGCATTTTCAAACAGAAAATCTTAACATAGCATGCTTCCAGTAGACATGCATACATAGAGTATTAAGGACACTCTTTAGTCAAACAAAATGATGTTCAGGACTGGAGGAAACTATCAGGAACATTGTATGTATTACTAGGTAATTTAAAAATTTTTCTTTTTTCCTTATTTTTTTCTAAAAATGTGTAGACTGGCTTTAAAAAAGCATCATTATATTATCCTATGGGTATTATAATTACACATAACAATGGCATGTGCATATGTACTATATGGCACAAAGTATTGTATAGTCTTTGTGAATTGGCATACTAATAATTCACGAATTAAATTTGTATGTTGTCATGACTAAAGAAAGCTCTAAATAAGTGTTCAGGACTATTGTGATAGAATTGTAAAGATATTGAAATCATCTGAAAGAATACAGAAAAGCACAGAAAAGCAGTGGGAAAGAGAAAGAAATAGCAAAGGGCTAGACTTAAGTCACAACCATGTCAGGAACACATCAGTACTGTCAGGAATACATCAGTACTAACGTATAAGCATGGCAACTAATAATGACTATTAATATGGCTACAAACCCATACAATGACTTAAAGTCTCAAATATTTGCTTTTATACATGAGATTACCATAAATACAGCCTTGCACCAGGATCAGATGGAACTGGGGCAAAGGGAATGAAGAAGACACAGAAAAGCTGGTATTAGGTGGACTGGACTCTCTGACGGGAAAAAAGTCACAGCACCCCCAAATTTCATTATATTTATTATATACAGTTGTCCATAAAGGTGTGGTTATTGCATACAGTTGAAAAAAGAAGCAGACTGGTTAAGTTAATGTCTTAGGAGAAGTCTATGTGGGGAGTAGTCATGCTATAAACACTCTAGGAGGCAAAAACAATGGTGGTTGTACTTTGCAAATACTGTCAACATTTGTATTTGATCCACCAAGGAAGACTTTGTCATCCCTCTGAACTCCATCCTGTGGGGAAGGTTTTGCCATTTCCCCATGTGTCTGAGGCTTTGGGCTCCTTAACATCATTGTGTACACATGAAGAACACATATTCACTCAAGACTTTCTACAATAAGCACATGAATATGTTGAAAAACTCAGTAGTATACATTTGCTAAAGTTTAGTCTAACTTTACATACTTTACCTCAAGACAAGAAAGATTTCTACTCACAAAATGTTCAGTTCATCAAGGATAAACACAATCATGGTGTTTCTATGCTAAATAGCAGGACTGGCAGGAATTTCACAATTGCACTTAGAGATTTTAACACCACTGTGTTATTAGTTGATGGAACACCTGGTCTAAAAGATTACTAGACAGATTACATCAACAACCTTGTCAATCACCTTGACGGAAAGGGTATTTGTAGAACAACACATCCAACAACTACATAGAAACTGCATTATTCTCAGATTGTTTACACAGATGGTCCATCTGTAGTGATATGAATTAAATCCCAACAAATTAAAATACTAAATTGCCTATATTTTTCCCAAATGAGATTAAATATAAAAAATTTGAAAGCATACCTAAAATAATCATGGCTTTTCTACTTGAATAGTGTACTCTCAATAATCCAGGTTTTAAAAAAGAACTATATAGTAAAAATTGAATGATGTTTCTTTCAGTTTGTTAAAATTTGTGGACCACCACTTAATCCCTTGTAAGATGGACTGAAAAACGTGGATATATATTCAAGTTTGAGAGGAAAGGATGATCAATACTAGTTTTTGAATATGACTACTATCTTAAAGTTTCCTACTCTAGAAGCTTGATCTCCAGTGCAATAATTTCAGGAGGCAGTAGAATCCTTACAGCCTCATGGAAAATGACCACATGACTGTGTCATGACCCCCTTATGAAGGGAATGATGCTGGTCTTACTTCAGGTGGCTTTTTTCTCTGAGGGCAAGGTTTAATAAAAGGAAAACACAATCCCATTTTGCTCTTAATTCCCCTCTCCCAATGTGAATTCTTGCACATTCTTTTACATGTGATGGCATCAGCCATGTTGTGACACATGTAGTGGTTGTCACCAAATGCACTTTCCAGTCACCAGTATTGTGAGTCAAACAAACCCACTTTCTTTTTGATATTATTCAGCTCTAGACGTTTTGTTAGAATAACACAAAATGGATGAAGACAGTCAATCCAGGTTACAGATAAAGGATAACTATTACCAACTGACAAGAATTTTAAACCTCATCGACTATAAAAGGCAATCTTATATTTTTGAGAATAAACAACTATTTATTTTATTTTTTTATAATTTAGGACTCTTTATTATTGCAATATTCCTTTTGTCATTTCCAGAATAGGGCCAATGTTGCATTTGGGTGAATTACATCTTGTTAGTTTTTCTGATTTTTCTACCAATCATAGTAGTGGCTGAATATTTAAGTCTAAAACCTCCTCAGTTACATTCTGTGATCTTGTTGTTCTGATATGTATAGTTCTCATATCAATAGACCCAAAAGAAAGCAAAGAGCTTTCTCTCTAGTCAGCGTTTACTACGGCCATGCTTTACCTTCAGGAGTAGCTGTAAAATGTGTATTTGGTTCCCAGAATGGTCAGGATCTTCAAAAAAAGCTAACTATGAACATAATCATATTTACAGGTAATTGCCCAAATTTAATCTTTTAACCTACTGATTAAATTATCCAGACTTACTTAATTCAGAATACAACTAAGACATCGTATGGCTATCATATCGACTGAACATGTCTAAGTATCGAGCAATACTATAAAGATTCATCCTTTCTTAGCACAAGTCTATAGGCACAAGTCTCATCAATGTTTATAGTTTTTACACAATGTTTGGCAACATATTGATGGTGTATTTGCCTAAGAGGAGAAAGACAGATTGTAAACAATGAGTGTGGGGCCTACTCTAGACAAGGTCTTAGTTTTGAGCTCTTCCTGTTTTTGTTGAATGAACACAAATTATGGAAATAACTAATGCTGTATTCTAGAGCTATAGATGCAATATTCTGGGAGAATTAGTACTTGTGCCCACATTCTCTTCCATTATTTTAATGGGAAAAGAAATGTGATATGTAGCATTTGTGGAATCTAACTTAACATCACTGTACGCTAGGCATTTATTTTGTAAAGGTGCTATTAGTGATTTGGAGTTTATAGGAAAATATAACTTTGTTTTGACACTAAATATAGCATGTTAATTGTTCCATGAGCTTGTCTATATTATTAATACATGACTAATTATGGTGAGCTTTATTCCTTGGGGTTAGATGAATTAATTGTGACTAATGTCCAAAGAAACACTATTAACATTTTCCTTTCATACTGGCAAATTATATTGATTAAGAACTTTGGAATGGACAGAAAAAGTTGGGTTATTTAAAAATACTATTTGATTGAGATAAAAAAATTCAGGTGTTTGTATTCTATGAAAAAATCAAATAAATATAAAAAATAGAGCCACACCTGCTTCTGTGACAATATATTTGATATGGTGACACCAGCAATGTTCCTTTATCAGGTTGACTAATTTTATTAAATATCCCCTTCCCCATTTTCTCTTGGTATATGAACATTTAGTAATAGAAGAAGCCATAACATGGAAAGCGCCTACCCTTAGCAGCTGTGTCAAGAAAAAGGGAATCAGGATACATGAGGATAATTCTTCCATATGGAAATAATGCTTTATAATGCTTGTTTCTTCAAATAATATGTGAAGATAATTTTGAAAAATGTATTACTTTCTTTTGTTTCTGTTAAAGAGGATTTTAATTATTATTAATTTGCTTGAACATCCTAAGACACTTACATAAAACACAATGGGCTAACACTGTTAACATTGCCTTCAGTACTGGCTTTACTCTCGTGTATCTATATGGACTCTAAGTAAAATGAAAACTTAGTGTCTCTCTCTCTCTCTCTCTCTCTCTCTCTCTCTCTCTCTCTCTCTCTCATCTGTGTGTCTGTCTCTAATTTGCACTATATGAAAGGTTAAAAATAGATAACATAAGCTTCAGTATTGGCTTATTAAATTCTGGTGAGGAAACTGAGACCTCAAGATTTGAGCATGGCACACGCAAGAGAGAGCCTAGGTTCTTAAGTAACATTATGTAAAGAGCCTAGTAAGAATATTCAACTATTGCCCTGAGCAAATAAAACTTTAGATCCCTCTAATCAGAAAAATCTGTGCTAACAGACTGTAAGTCCATGGATAAGGCCCATCACCACCTTGATCTTTACTTCCAAAAATAATTGTATTAAATATTCAAATGTATATAATATAATAATATAATATTATAAGAATATAATAATATAATATTCCAGAATGTACCAGAGACCTGGGAGGTGAGAGACTCTCAAGACTCAAAAGGAGGGACCTTAAAGGAAATGACCCACAGTGGGGAGAGGGAACTTGCAGAGCCTACCTCCAGCAGAAAGGTTTCAGTCTTGGCTGCAAGTTATTTTACCCGGTGAGCTATTTTACAAGTCTCCATTGTCCTTGCCATCTATCTATCTATCTATCTATCTATCTATCTATCTATCTATCTATCTATCTATCTATCATCTGTCTATGTACATATATAGAAAGAGAATTAATTTCTGTATATGATTATATATATATGTAAATTTTTAATATACATGATGCATGAGAGGGGCACTTGTGCATAGCCTGTGTGGGGGAGTCATAGAAGAGTTTTGGCAGTAAGTTCTCTCCTTCCATATTTTTATGCATTCTCATTAGGACTTGTGCTTCCAGGACTTGAGTTTCTAGGCCTTGTGACAGCCAGCCTTACCTGCCGAGCCACCTCACCAGCCCTTCTTCACTTTTCTATGCCTAATGTCCACTGCTCATATACTTTTTAGAGACGGTACAGTTGCTACATAGCATTGAAAGGTAAATGTCGAAGGATATTTATTCTGACCATTTTTTAAGAGCAGGATATAACTTGATAACAAGACAGCAAAGTTCTAACTAATAAACAAACTTTTCCAAACTATTTGAATTCAGAAACATCTTTGGTAGAAATAGAAGGTGACTCTGAATACTAAATCAGATTGCATGTTTTAGAGCAATTTCAATGAGAGTGATTGAAACCCCATCATTTTAAGTATTCATAGGATTGCATGATTCTATCTACTCCTCCATGGAGTGGGATATCCATGCTTTCTTTTCTCCTGTGCTATTCACATCCATTTTTCCCTCCTATTTCCTCTCTGGACAGTTTTCTGGCTCAGCTCAATTAAAGTACAAACCCAGTGCAGTGTGCAGTCAGAGAATTGTAATGAAGTCAGCTGTCAAACTCCCAGCTTACAGAAGCCTCTCTGTGGGGAATTTGATAGCCTCTTGTCAGGTGTTTCACCTACTCCAACACAGACAAAGGGCCTCTGATGGCCTTCTTTATTCTAATAAATCTACATGGAGGCAGATGTAGAAATCCCAACAGGATAGCGCATAATTTGATTCAGCATTTAGGGTTTTCTCTCTCTCTCTCTCTCTCTCCCTTCTCTTTCTCTCTCCTGAACACAATATTCTTCACAACCACAAGGAAGATTATTTTTAGTTTATTTACGTTCCTCATTTTATCCTTAAAATTACTGCTTTAGACTATTTGGTAGTAAAGAAATTTGCTCAGTGGCACAATCCACAGTGCAATGGTATTTCAAGGTAGAGAAAAATCTAGAAGTTTTAGATGCTAATGATGTTTACATTAGTTAGCAAATATGCTGACGTCAGCCAGAAGAGTCATTCATTCATTCATTCATTCATTCATTCATTCATTCATTCTTTTACCACTTTCCCTTCTGTCATCTATATGGGCATTAGAGAGAAAGATTTAAAAAATTATTTTTCCTTGAGGAGATCAAAGGGTAAAATAAAAGGTGACGAGGCATATACCCTAGATTCTCTGTTTTTCAACAGCAAAATTATAGTTAAATTATTTGTTTTCCTAATGTAACTTTTCTCCTTTCATAGAGAATAAATTAAGTCCATATACCTATTGTTAATTGTTCTTGTAACAATTTGAAAAATGTGATTTTGATTACACATTTTTTTTTTTTACTCTCCAGCTTTAGCCAGCGTATTCCCTAAATATTGTACTGTGCAAGCCTCCTGATACATATGTTGCTTTAAATGCAATAGTGATATTCTATGGCTGAATATCTAAATTTTTTATTTCTGATGTCTTTTTTATTTAGTAAGTGCTTTTCAATGATGTTACATAAATAACATATCCATAGTGTATTATTTTTTAAAGACATGACTGTACAAATGGTTTGAAGAGCCAACTGTCCTAAAATTTGCATTAAATAGAAATAGAAATATTCTTTATTGCAAATGTGGTGGAATTTATTTTCATAATGAAAGTTAATATAGCCCTTTCCTAAGTTGTGTTATGGTTAAGTAAATCACCTTGACTCAGCTTTTGTATAGACCACTTTGATTTAAATGTCTTAGTGGAATTTTATTCCTTTAGTGTAGTTTTCATATGCAAACATAATATTTAAATTCTAAACTACTAATGCAATGACTATTTTTCCTACACATTGAATTATTGAGAGTCATCTTTCAGTGGCTTAGAGTTTTAGCATTGCTTACACATAGTCTGAACCCACAAGTCAAGGGAACTAAGAATTCAACTCAATCCCACCAGAAACCAGGAAGTTATAGAAGTCTCTAGATTAATGTGTAAGTGGTAAGACACAGAAATTCAGAGGCTGTATATAGGCCCCAGACACTGTGGAATTCAGGCACATTGCCCTCCTCTGACATTGCCTGGATTCCTGAATTTCAGAATATACAATCATGAGAAAAGAAATGCTTGTTTGGAATGGTTTACTTACATATCTGTGCCGGTTTCCATATACAGAATGTGGGAGGGTATAGTCCAGTACTAACCTTGACTTCACTGCATTGTCAAGAGCACCAAGGCAATGTGTCTAGCATTATAGAAACTGTAAAGTAAGTTAGCTTTTATTTTATTCAATTTATTAATATGGACCTGAGATTTGAAGAGGTCACCTAATTTATCAAGGTCAAAACTTTTACATGCTAGAGTTAGAATTTAAATCCTCATATTCAGATTCTATTCCTATGCTAATAATCTCTCTGCTCCACAGCCTTCCAGAAGAGAAACACAGAATAAGAGTGTGGGAGATAAAATAGAAAAGGGTACTAATCAGAAATTTTTGTTTTAAGATATAAAGCACAATAAAGTGACACTTCACAGTCTTCTTGCAAGAACTTAGTCAATTAATCAAAGTAAATATTACTTTTCTCATCTCACAGATAATGGAATTGAAATAGAAAAATATTAAGGACTCAATGAAGGTTAAAATGTTAATGGTTGAGTCTCTACTGAACCCAAGTCTTCTGAGTACACATAAAGGAATCGCGATGGAGGAAGCACTGGTTTTTGTCATAGGTGAGATCTCTTGAACAGTCCTTCCATTATTTTGTGAGACTGTTCGGTTTAGAAACTCAACCAGAAAGGATTTTCTGTTGAGGCAATCATCAAACATGGCATTCTTTTTTTTTCTTCTAAATTTTTTGTAAGCATTGATATTTATTAGTATTAGTATTATTTCTTTTCTTTTTCTTTTCTTTTTACCCTCCAGATTTTATTCCCCTCCTGGTCCGCCATCTGACTGTTTCACATCCCATACCTCCTCCCTGTCTCCTGTTTCTCCAAGGATGTTCCCACCTCCACCCCTACCCCAACAGACCTCGACTCTAAAATCCCTGGGGCCTCCAGTCTATTGAGGGTTAGGTGCATTTTCTCTGACTGAATCCAGACCTGGAAGTCTTCTGCTGTATATGAGTTGGGGACCTCATATCAGCTGGTGTATGCTGCCTGTTTGTTGGTCCAGTGTCTGAGAGATCTAGTGGGTCCAGGTTAATTGAGACTGCTGGTCCTCCTACAGGGTCAGCTTCTTCCACCTTTTTCCTAATTCAACCACAGGGGTCAGCAGCTTCTGTGAATCGATTGGGTGCAAATATTTGCATCTGACTCTTTCAGCTGCTTGTTGGGTCTTTCAGAGGGCAGTGATGATAGTTTTTTTTTTTTTTTTTTTTTTTTTTTTTTTTTTTTTTTTTTGTGAGCGCTCCATAGCTTCAATAATAGTGTCAGGTCTTGGGGGCTCCCCTTGAACTGGATCCCACTATTCTAATGGGGTCACTAAGTTGTCTTCAATAAAGGAACAAATGACAACTATTTCAGCTTTCATAGGCAACTAAAGTTACCCTCTTTTGCAACAAGGCAAAACCAAACTTGTAACACACACACACACACACACACACACAAAACTTCTAACACACGCAAATGGTCACAAGTTATGTGTTGATGGATGGGTGTGATTGTGTTCTAACAATAATTTATTTCTAAAAATTGGGCAAAATGGAGAACTTCATGTATGTGCTGGAGATTATTGATCATTTTAGAAGTTGAGGATTATCTTCCTTTTTGTTTCTTATGGACTGGTACATACACTGAGTTCCTCAATGTTTGTATATGAACATATTAAAGCTAAGAGACAATATTTATCTCAATACTCAATGAATATTTGTTGAAAACCTACTGTTGTCAGACACTTTTCTAGGTTTAGGGTACTAATAAATTTTTGAAATATAGATGATGTGATAGTTTAAATGAAAATCTCAGCCCCCCCGACAGAGTCATATACTTGTTCCTAGTTGATGAACAATTTGGAAGGATTATAGGTGTGTCTTTGTTGGACTAGTACCCTTATTGGAGGAGATTTGTCTCTAGGGGTGGGTCTTGAGGTTTCAAAATCTCATCCTGCACCCCCTTCTCTTCCTGCTGCCTGTAGATCATAATGTAAAGCTCTCACCCTCTTGCCTAGTGGTATGCCTGTCTATTCCTGCCATAATGATAATGTACTAACCCACTGAATCTGTAAGGAAGCCCCATTTAAATATTTTCTCAGTTGTCTTGGTCATGGTCTCTTCACAGCCATGTAACAGTAACTAAGGCAGTGCTAGTACCAAGGAGTGGCATATTGCTCTCATAGGCCTGACGATTCTGTTGTTTAGAATAGTAACCATGACAGATAGGATATCAAAATGTACTGTATGAAAAGAACTTTAATAAAAGAACAGCTCAAAAAATGGATGAGATGGTTACTACTCTGGGGAAGGTCATAATATATAATCCTACTGGAATATCACTATGCAGATTAAACACACACCAAAATGATTACACAGTAGGATAAAAAATTAAGGTGGAAGAAATAAATAGAATAATCTGGTAGAGAATACACATTCCACTTGAATCATAATTAAACTATATAAAAATAAATCCATACTAAGTTCAAAATACTAAGGTGAAGACATATTTATTAAATATAACCTACAAAGCTTCATAGTTTAATCACATAATACATTGGAACATCCACTATTAATGCCTATGGCGTTGAATCTTACTGGCAATATCACACAGACAGTCCCATGTTGCTTTGGGGGAAGATCAAATTCAAAGTACAATTTCTATTTGTTCTTGTACCTTGGTAGGATGGCAGAATTGTAAATTGAACCATGGTAAATTAGGAGCCATATATGGTGTAGTGATGAGCGTATAGTTTAGGTATTATAGTTAGTGAATTGCTTTCTAATGAGGTTCCTTTGAGGTGAGATAAGAAACAAAGTGCTTTAGGAATAGCTTTCTAGGGAATAGACGCAGTATAAAAGTGCTTGGTGTACGGATTGAAATAACCAAATAAGTGGGAAGCATGATGCAGCAAGAACATGACAGTGATCAGCTTTGTACCATGTGCGGACCTTTTGTATTTAATCTAATCCTGAAAGAAATGTTGAAAGGGGATTATGTTGGGGCAATAATGAGTTGCAGGAAGGTAGACTTAATGAAGATAACTGTTGTGTGATTATTTCCCTTGAATTGACACATTTCCATTTTAGTGGGACCCTAGAAGCTAAAAAAGCTTCCCAAGGGCAGGAAGTTCATGAAACTTGAAAGGTTTAGTAACTTCCCAAAGTTGCTAGATGAACACACCACTCTGAAAGTTATATAAGCCATAAGCAATTGCTGGAGGGTGGGAATCATCTGCAGTGGAATGGGACAAGTTGGTCATGGGCCTCTATGGATAGCTTTTGTGAATCATGACCCATACTTGGTCAGGACTGTGATGATACAGTAGCATTTTACTAACTCAACAGCGTTCCTGAGTAACTCATGTCCCATGTGTCTATAATTGATCTAACTCTCCATTTCACTGAGTTAGACCATGATAGAGTCGTTTTCTTGGTCTGTTTGGGCTGTAAAATCTAGGTTAATAAAATTTTATTTAAATATCCCCAGGAAAAGTCATATAACAATTACCAACAATAGAAATTTCTCAAGTTTACATGTAAGGATATTTTGGACTGGGATGGTATGAATAGAATGAGCTGAATTTTACAGAGAAAGTAGACTACAATCTTGATAGATAAATGGATTTATTTGGAGAATTTTGGCTTGAAAGAACTTAGCAGTGTTTCTGTTTGCTGAAATTATTCATAAAAGATTCAGCGAGGTGGTAGAAGTAAGAGTTCAATTAGATAAGTGATAACTCCATTGTGTTTACAGGAGACTATGGGGGTACTTGCCCATGGTTGAAGAAGGAATCTGAAACTCAGAGAACAGAGATGAAAGGAATATTTAGAAGTGAGAAGAGTGCTTATGTGGTGTTAAAACCATGGGATAGCAGATAATCACCTAAGAAGGTGATGAGATATAAAAGGTAAGAGAAGACATACACTAGAGCCCTCTTCTTAGGAAGTAGCTCTAGAAGTCATTAATTTAAGAGATTAAAAAAGGAGTACTCAAGAGAAAAACCCCAGAAAGAATGTGATTATAGAAGATAAAGAGAGCAGTATGCTACCTTGGAGGAATTCCTCATTATGGCCAAGACTATGAAAAGACCAAGTGTAATCAGTATAGTGAACCACGTGCTTTCTTTGCTAACTATGAACATTCATGGTCTTTATTGAACGGCACTGGCATAATGGAGAGAACACTAAGTCTTGAAATATGTGGAAGAGAGACTGAAAGGTAAGAATATTCATTTGAAACCTTTCTATAAATAAAGAATTGATGTTTGAGAGTAGAATTCCAGAGATATAGTTGGTTAATTTGTTTTTGTAGTAAATACAATGATATGTTTATACAGTGATTTGACCAATCCAATACAGAAAGGGATGGTATTTATACGGGGACTAAGCAGAAACTCTCCGTGTAAGAAACTATAGAAGACATCTTTGCAATCAATTTTTTTTATAGTATAATTGAATTTCAAAATTTGTTTTAAGTGTAAGGAATAGAATCACAGGAAGGAACCAAATAGATATAATGGCAAAGTGTGATATTTTTAAATAAAATTAATTTTCAAGTCACAGACAAATAGAATCCTATCTTAAGAGAATAACAACTATGGATACTTGAAAATGAAAATATTTTATTTTTTACTGTTTTCCTTCATTATTATTATGACAAAATATTTTTACTTGACATGAAGCAACTTAAGAGTAGAAGAGTTTAATTTTGGCTCACAGTTCAAAGAACACTGCCCATCATAGAAAGAAGGAGTGACTGCTGGAGCAGAAGGCAGCTAGTCACACTGCATCTGCAGTTAGAAAACAAATAGCAATGGGGTGGAGCTATGAGACTTCAAGGACCACACACAACGACCCATATCCTCCAGCAAGGTTCTACCTCGTGAAAGTTCCTCATATTTCCCAAACAGTACAACTGGCTGGAAAGCAAGTGTTCAAACATATGACTATCCTGGGACATGTCACACTCAAACTATGACTCATGCCTAGCACAAAACCCAGCTATTTGAAATATTTGCAAGTCATTACCTTATAGTTCTATAAAATCAGTTTTCATTTCTAAAAGGTTAATTGAACTTCTCTTAGATAAATACAGATTATACTTTTTATTTTCTCATCTTGTGCCAGAGTTAAACACTAGTCATGGCTATCAATGAAACAGGACAAATTTGATGGAAATAGATAGTCAGTTCTTATAAATGCTTCATGAGGAAGGGCTTTATGCCAGTATAAATTACAATTATTATGATGATGGTCAATGTTTATGTTGCCTAAGCCAGTTGCCCTAGCACAATTTGTGGAATTATTTATAGCAACTGGTGTCTGCAGCAAGCTGTTGAGAGATTCAGTTATGATACCTTATACTCATAGAGGCTGAGCAATGACTGGCTCTAGCTTAGCAATGACAGAGTTGTTAATGATCCTGTATCAACAAAGGCAGAAGAAACGCTGTTTCTATTTGTTGGACACCGTGTGCTAGTGTCACCTTTATGTCTGCATGTGTTGTTTTCCAAGTGAACTTGGGGAGAATATAATTGGGAGTTTGACAGGTCATACTGCTGTTACAGCTGCTGTTGTTTTATTTCCAATTACCTGACAAGAAGCTCTTGAGGTTTCGCTGTTTGAGTTTTATTCATTGAAAAATTTACTTTGTCTTTCTGGGCATAGTGGTACATACCAGCAGTCTCAGTACTTGGAACGCAGAGGCAATTTGGAGTTTAACCTGGCCTTCTTAGTAGTTCTAGGCCAGCCAGAGCTATACAGATGTTTAAACAAAACTAAGCAAACTAAAGTTTAATTTATCTTACTTCTCATAAAATCAAGTTAGTTACACATATGTCAAGAATTGCTGGCATTTGACTACAATATGAGTAGGTAGGGAAGCCTCAGAAACAAGATGGTACCACCTTATAATGTGGAGATGCCCAGAGACATTAAGGAAGTCAGTGTGGATTTGCACAAGGATAGATACAGTGAGGTTTAGAATCTCTGCCAAATCAAACAGTGCTGTGCAGAGCAGTCTCAATGTGGGTACACACCATTAGGGAAATTAATGGGAAAAACATGAGTATCAATTTTTCTTATGGTACTTGCCTTACATTGTACTCTTGCTAGCATCTGGAAGGATGGTTCACCCCAAGCAGAGAATGTAGTTGGGTTGGGGCAGGATGGATCCTCAGGCTTCAATACCAGACAACACAGCTCTGAAAACAAGCAGCTGCTCAGTAGAAGACAGATGAGCCATGATCACTGCACAGTCGCTGCTCAGCTTCCTGATTAAGATCTGCAGCTTGTTTGTAATTGAGATGGGTGGCAAAGCACAGTCCCCATAGTTGTTCAGCTTGTAGATATTCATATCTGCATCTCAGTTTCAGATCCTATCACCTGCATGCAGTTTTACCTTGAAAGAGTCACTTGACATCTCTGAACTTGAGCTTGTTCAATGGAAAGAGAGGACATGTATCATCTTGCTTGTGCAGCTGCTGCTGACTTGGTGAGGGATTAAACAAGATAATAGTTATAAATTGCTCAGCAGTATATCTTTCTAAGAGGATATGTTCAATAGAATGAAGCTTTTCTTGGTTGGTTGGTGTTTTCCCTCTCTCACTTGATATATACCCATTACTTTGGAAGCTTTCCATTCTTCTAAGCATGTCAAATCAACTCAGTGGAATAATATACAGAACTGAGATTAGATTATGAGAGAAGTGGGTTTCTTCCCCAAATATCCCTAGAACTCTAATACAAATGGAATAAATGTGCTTGAAGATGAAAGAAAGTCTTTAAAGGGTGACATTATCTTTCAGTGTATTAAAATTACAAACAACCATTGAAGAAAACGTCTGCACTATGCCACACACAAAGGGTGGGTGATTATATGTCTGCAAATAATGAACCTGAGCCACTTTGCTGTATTCAGTTTTTTGAGTGTAACATTGTATGCGAGGCATCCCTCTGTGTCTGCTCCTCTGCTGTTAACCTTTTTGTTTACCCAAGAAGTACATACAAGTGTTTTCTTTAGTACATGTTCATACTTGTTAAAGTCTAGTTCCTAGACATGATACATAGGACAGATGAATAAGCAATTTGAATTTTATCCATCAGTCTGTTTCAGTTCTCCTTGGCTTCACTCAAACAGTATGTTTTCTGAGTTCAGGCATAAACCTCAAGGTAAATGATCTGCTAAAGATGCAGGTTAAAGGAGAGAGGGGTGAGGGTTGATGGCTGTTAGCATATTACCTGTACCTTTGCTCTCACTTTAGATTAAGTTCAGCTGCTTTCTGCACACAGTTCTGGGTATTAACTGTGTTGTCCTGCTTTCAGGGGGTGCCACTTACACTGGGTTCTTCATGATGTCAGAAGAGCTATTGGAAGTGTCCAGAAGGGTTCTGTAAGAATTAAGTCTGTAGGAAAAATTAAAGACTGAAAATTTATGCTGAGTTCCATAACATGAGCAGAATTTCAGATGAAAACGTGAGAGTTGGCACCTCAAGGCCAAGTGAACTATGGATAGGATCCAAAAGAATGCACAATACATGGTTTGACTAGGAGAGGGAGGGTTGTAGCATAGGCTAAGGAAAGGAGAGTGCATCCTTAGAAGTAGAATGGAAGAAGTAAGCTGTTTTGTTTTGGTTCTAGATAATTTGGTCTTTGAGAATGTAGGGAAATGCATTCCGTTCTGTTGTTTACTTTTGTAACCCAATGCTGTCCTGGGTTGAAGACAGCTGTTCTCCTTTTGCACACTTCAGGAACTGCACAAATAGCTGACTGTCAGGGACTCTGAGCTCAGTTTAGTGTCTTATTTTGAGGTGTGCAGTTTAAATTCCCTTTTATTACCTTTTTTGTCTGAGCCACCCCCTGCTATTCTTATGTCACCCTTTACCTGGGGTATTCACACAGGAAAGCTCTTGGTCACTCCAGACACATGACCCTTTCTGAATGCGGTAGTAAGGCCTGCATCCTCTCAGGTCCACCTTTGAACCTAATCTTGGGTTGAACCTCCTGGCCAGGAGTTATGTTTTAAGAAGGCAGACACAATGCTTTTCATGTTCATTTTATTTTCCAGAATTTATAGTGAACTCAGTAGAGTGTCAAAATATATTGAATGAATAAATGAAGAAACAAGCAAAACCAGTTGAGGATCATCTACTGTAGATGTCAATAACTCAAATCCACCTACATATGTATGACTAACATGAGAACATAATGACTTAGGATTGGGAATTTAAATCCTGCTTTATAGCAGACATTCATATCTATGAGAAAAAGTTCACTTCATGCAAATGGTTATAACGGGTGTTTTCTTAAACTTCCTGTCTCATATTTCCATAAACTTCTTGAAACAATTATGAAACACTCATAAAATATGTTAGCTGGAACTAAATGCCTAAGAAACAACAATGAAGCTTACATTTATTAGGCAACAATATCATCTACACTGTAAGTTAGAAAAAAATTTCAAACATATTCTAAATAGTTTTATTCATATGAAATACAGACTTTATTTACATTTATTTTAGTGGTTAGGAAGTAGAAAAATAATTATATTTCTAAGGAGATTTAAGAATTATTTTTCTAGACTCCTTGCAATTGCCTTCTCTATAAAACTATATTTTCTTTTAGGAATAACAGAAAAGACAAGCAAACTAAAGTTATCAAATAATTGTCTCTATATTTCAAAGAAACAGTAATAAAATTGTTTATAAGATCAAGCTTCCAGTTAAAAAATAATAAACAAAAATCAAACAAATAAATATGGACTTGTCGCTATCAGTGGGAGGAGAGGCCCTTGGGCCTGAGGATGTTAGATGCTCCAGTGTACGGGAATGCTGGGGAGGGAAGACAGGAGTGGGTGGGTGGGTGG
>CM052714.1:33412417-33441898 GCA_028551405.1 Uromys caudimaculatus | reverse complement strand
CCTAGGTTTTCTAACTCCAGGGTTGTCTCCCTTTGTGATTTCTTTATTGTTTCTATTTCTATTTTTAGCTCCTGGATAGTTTTGTGCATTTCCTTTGCCTGTTTGATTGTGTTTCCCTGTAATTCTTTAATGGATTTTTGTGTTTCCTCTTTAAAGGCTTCTAGTTGTCTATCTCTGTTCTCTTGTATTTCTTTAAGGGTGTTATTCATTTCTTTCTTAAAGTCTTCTATCATCACCATGAGAAACGATTTTAAATCTGAGTCTTGCTTTTCTGGTGTGTTGGGTTATCCAGGGCTTGCTGTGGTGCGAGAGCTGGGTTCTGATGATGCCAAGTACTCTTGGTTCCTGTTCCTCATGTTCTTACCCTTGCCTTTTGCCATCTTGTTAACTCTGATGTTAGCTGATCTTACTCTGTCTGGTTGTGGCTTGCCCCTCCTGTAGGCCTCGGTGTCAATACAATATCTTTATTTATTTATTTTTTTTTTAAAAATCTGGTTCTGAAACTAGAAGGGCAGAATTGCACATTGACTCTCCTTAGCAGACACCTTTCACTATCATTTGTATTTGATTGTTTATTTTAATTTCAAATATATGTTAAATTCATTTATGGTGAACTGTTATAAGTTTTCACGGTACCATGAAGAAGAAATGTACAATAATATGTTTGGCCTAGTTATTAATCGAGACATTGTGGAGGAGAACATGATTGCCACTGGCTTCCTCCCCAAGAGAAATCATCACAGTGTATGTAATTTGGCCAGTTATTTGTGTGCAATGAACTGACATATAATAAAAACTTACAGAGGTCATGAATGGATTATATTATCTTTATATTATTATTGACTGTAATAGAATCTAACATTTATGTTGTATAAAAACGAGACTTATGTTGCTGGAAACATGTCCAGTTTTTAACAGCACTTAATGTTCTTGCAAAAGATCCATGTTTGGCTCCCATCACCTGTGTTACACTGTACATAATTGCCTGAAATTCTAGCTCCACAGAAAATAGTGAATTCTTCTGGCCTCTGAAGATACCGACACACACACACACACACACACATACACACACACTATTTTAAGGTTTTAAAAATGAGACATGGTCTCCATGATCAACTATCAGTTTTATCAAGTAGATATTATGTAAAAGGTGATATATTGCACAGCAAACAAATGATTTCCTGAACCCTATCATTATTCAGAATATGTGGAAGTGTAATATGGAAAAGTCATAAACAGTTAACATAGATATTATAAAAAAAAAACCTAAACCCTGCAGCTACTTCATTCAGAAGAAACAGGTTAGTAATTTCATATAGAAGTTTGTGTGTCTGTGTGTGTGTGTGTACAAATAGTAATGTATCATTTTAAGCCATTTTAAGCAAATGGTGAAATAATGATATTTAAAAATGAGTCCAAACTCAGAACTTATCACCAAATTACCTATACAAGCTTACTTTAAAAGGAAATAATGTCATAGGGATAAAAAAATCCAAAGAAGAGGAAATGAAATAAAACAATGGCTAACGTGCAAATGTATTCATAAATTGTATTAAATGTAGTACGGAGCCTAATGACAAAGCATTTTTCACAGGAGGAAATGCCAATATTTAAATATAACTTTAGAATGTAGCTATAGTTTATAGAATTATAGTACACATTAAAAACTGCCACCTTAGTGGAACACTTGAAAATTTTTCTCTCATTTAGTCACAGGTTTTACATTGGCAAATATTTGGAAAATTAAACCCTGAGTTGACCTTGTTACTTCATTTCTCATGTTTTCTTTCTTAGATATTTTGTTAATACATAACTGCAATACCATTACAATGATTTCATCAAGGAAGTAGCATAAAAAGATTTTAAGGCCCACTCCATGACATGGACTCCATACCTGACACTGCTTGGGTGACCAAGAACCAGAAACTAGATAGCCAGGGTTCTAGAGGAAAACAAATACTACTTACTGATCTGAAAAAATTGTAGCAATAAAAACTGAACAACCCTTAAGATACTTTCTAGAAACATCCTGCAGTATTAAGCCAAGACTTAATTCTTTATGTAAAAGTAAACAAGCCTGTCATCTCATTAATATGCAAATTTTCTTTCCTGTTTAATAAGTGGTAAAATTCTACATTAAATGACTGTTTCAAATTAAATTCTTTATTCTTTAATAAAAACAGCAATAAAATGACTCATAAGGGCATTCTCCTATTGTGGCAATTTGAATAAAAATGGCCCCCATTGGGAAGTGGCATTATTGGAAGCATGGCCTTGTTGGAGTATGGGGTGGCCTTGTTGGAGCAAGTTTATCAGTGTGAGGCAACCTTTGAGGTTTTAGAAGCTCAAATCTGGCTCAGTGTCATGGTCTTTTCCTGCTGCATGTGGATCCGGCTGTAGAACCGTGGAATCCATCTGCAGCATCATATCCACCATGTTTCCCTCCATGATAATAGTAGGAGACCCACAGCCAGATAACATGTAGAAAGTGAGAGAACCTGGAACATTTAGCCCCAAATGGTATGACTCTATCAAATTCTTATTCTTAGCGCTCAAGGGCACCCTGCAGAAGATGAGGTAGAAACAGTGCAAGAACCAGAGGGCAGGAGGGAGGTCACCAAGGAAGCAATGCCTTCTAAATCAACAAATTGTCAGACATATGAATTGAACCAATTGCTTGGGGGTTCCTTGTCTCATAACATCATCAGGTTTTTAAATCTAATTTAAAATGTTTATCTTATTTATATTCTTTCTCTCTTTTTACAGTTCTAGCACACATATATTATGGCTTCCAGTTTAGTTATTTTACTGGATTCCCCAGTGTAGAAACAAGTGGGTCTCTGTGTCAATATCTGTTTCTCATGCCTTCTCTTGGGTTCTTTTCCTTTTGTTTGTTTTTTTGTTAGGTGTGTCTGGTGTGTTAGGATTTGATTAATCTTATTTTGTTCTATTATCACCGATTAGAAACCTGTTTTCTAATGAGAGACAGAAAGGGAGTAGATCAGGATCAGAAGGAGGTGAAGAGACACTGTGAAGAGAAGAGGGAGAGGAAACTGTAGCTAGAATATGTATTATATGAAAAAAATTCTATTTGTAATAAAAAGGTAAAATAATTATTTGTGTGTGCTTGTGCGTGCACATGCGAACATGTTCCTGACTGGCTATATGTGCACTATATGCATGCACAAGTTCTTAGAGGTTACAAAAGGAGATGGATCCCCTTGATTTGGAGTTACAAATTGTTGTGTCATGGCATGTGGATGCTGGGAACTGAACCTGACTTTTCTAAAATCTGCCAAGCCTTTTTTCCAGCCCTACCATAAAAGAATGTTAAAGGACATGAACAACGCTGAACAAAGTAAAATAACAGTGTGAAAAGTTATTTCAGTGAGGCACTGAGCAAACCTTGGTACATCAGACGACACACATATTAGGAACAGCTTTGCAGACCAATGATGCTCTGATTATAAACCCTCTGCAGGTTTGTAAATATATCTCAGATATTGTATGTACTATCTCATTAAGTGATAGAGTTCATATACATGTCATATATATATACACATATATATATACATATAAACATATATACATGTTTATACGTATATGTGTGTGTATGTGTATCATCAAAAATACAAACTATATAAACTGTATTAAAGTTCCCAAGAGGACAATGCAGCCATTACAGAGTTAAGTGGAACAGGATCCAGACAGAATGCTTTAACATATGCATCTTTTTCTTCCATTGCCTTCTAGACAAGACATCAAGAATCACATCTGCAGTTCCACAGTCAATTGCCAAACATCTTTTAAAAGCTCATATATCAACATTTCAAGTGCCTATAACAATCCTCAGAAGAGAAGATGAACAAAGGTGATCCAGTCCCATGTTTTGTTATGATTCTAACAAAAGAAGCACTCAATAAATTTAACACCTGCATCAACTCACCTCCAAAAACTGTACAAGTAGTTTAACTTTTATTTGAAGGATTCATGCTCTCTTATATAAAATATGGCTTGTTGGCTGGCAGCCCAATAGTCCATCTCACACTAATTATATTTCTCTGCAACTATCTCATGCCCATCTGAAGAGTCAGTAAGAGTAATTATAATCTTTATTTATTAGAGTAGAGATGGTTAAATAAGCATTAAAAAGAAGACTGCTATGCAAATGCTGTAGGCACTCATAAAACCATACTATCATGGAGAGGAAATAAGATTATGCATACATAGATATCCCCAGAAAATATTGAAGTTTGAGACTGATAGTGAAGGATTTAGTGTTAAATTCTCCATCTTCATCCATTCGCATTATCCCATACACAGAAATGGAATCTGTAACCATGACTTCATCAGCATGATCACATTTACAACTAAAATGATTTTCATCTGCCAGAAGAGAAAGAGTGCATTACAGACTATTCTGGAAAAAAAATTTAAAAGATTGCTGAGTTTAAAAATAAAATAATTTTTATATTAGTGGATTTTTAAAAGAAGTAATTGTATTTAAAATTATTTTTGGTTATATAATGATGAGAGCTAAATGGCATCTCTCTGTAGAGTTGCATAATTACTGGGACACATATTTTGCTGTATTAGCTATCAAAGTCATGATTAAAAAAGCATTTAGTCCTTACTGAATAAATCATAAGAACTCATTAGACTTGGGTTATTAGAACATTAAAATCCTGACAGCATGATCCACAACTACAAAAGCACTTCAACTTGCTTGTTTTCTTAAGAGAGAATTTGCATTTTATAGCATCCAGGAGCTTACTCTATCTACATATGGAGATTTTCTTGGCTTACTTAAATAATTCCAGGATACTTGACTTAAGCAGGATTTAGGTATATGGAGACCATGAGTACTATTTTCTCGTGTCCCATCTCAGGATCACTGTACAATTGAATGTTATTAGGCACTACCTATCAAAATCAAGTGTAAACACCCGATGCTTCATTCTTTGCATGTATTGTTTCAGAAAAGATGGATCTGTCTTAAAAACAAAGTTATTAATGTGGTAAGCAAATGGCATTTTTATGGCTTCAACATTATTCATAGAGCTATGGATATTGCTTAGTTGGTAGAATGCTTACCTAACATTAATGAAGCCCTGAGTTCAGTCCCTAGCACTGCTTAAATTGGGTGTGCTGGCAAGAGAGTCAGAAGTCCAAGGCCATTTTACCCATGTAGACAGCCTGGGATAGATAAGCCTCTGTTTCAAAGAATACAAAAATAAAATAAATCTTCTAAATTCTGTTGTCAGCTACAAATAAAGGTATACAGTTTCATCTAGTAGTAAAATAATATGTTGATGAGTATGTTTAAACTCTCAATGGTTGGTTAGTATCATTTTGTTTTAATATATCTAAAAAAACTACTGTAGCTCAAAACGATCATTGATCTATTACTTGAACAATTACCATCCTTGCCTTATTAAAGGAAATGGCAGCGAATACTGAATTTGAAGTATTAGTTAAATTCATGATCATCTGTGTAATTGCAGAATAACTGGCAAGTTTTGGTAGTTCTCTAGTGTCATAGACGCAGTTAGATATAGTTAGTTACAGACACAGTGGCTTTATAGGACTAGGCAATCTACACTAGTATGGAGTCAACTCTTGACTATGCTTTCCATAAATGCAATGTAACTAGTATACAGTTGAAACTTCATGGAATGGAAGAAGGTGGGAGAGTGTCATATCAGAAACAATGCAGCGCCTGCAGCACAGCAAAGAGAAATGCGGTCATGTGGCTTTCGTGGGATGAAGATGCATCACTGATACTGTGACTCAACAGTGCAGGAAAGGATTGGAGTTGGAACATGTGTTGATGAAAAGATGATGGTTCACATCATGTTTAACCAGAGGACTTACTAACAATAAACTTCATAGGAATCACATATGAATGGAAAATCATGAATTCCTATGACATGTGCTAGTGCTTACAAATTGATAGCAGATTAAATCACAAGTAAAGGTCAACATGTTGGCCTAAAAATAATGCTTCTGAATTCATCCAGGTGTGGACAGACACCAGCAGGTAATTCCCACGAAGCTGATGCTTCCCTCTTGCATTATGGCCATTTCTAATGATTCATGCATTCGAGCATCCTCTAAATGCTATCGAAGATCTTTTCTTTTTTCCTCTTTTCCATCCTTGTTTCCTTCCTTCTTCCTATCCTGTCCTGCCTCTAAATCTTTTGAGGGGCTTTTCTATGTTTCTCCTTTTTTTTTTTTTTTTGCAGACAAGGTAAAACTTATTAGGCATGTTTCCTTCCCCACAGTTCTATGTGTTGGAGATTGGAGAGATGGTGCAGAGCTTAAACACATACCGTTCCTAGAACACATATCATGTGAGCCAGCTCTGGAAGGTTCAACACCTTCTTCTGACTTCCTCAGGCACTTACATTCATGTGCACATACCCACACATATACCTGAATACACACTTTCGGTTTTTTAAGTTTTTTTTTTTTTTCAAGGTTGTAATGCTTATATTCCCCAGAGAACTAAACTATTTTGAATAGCCCATTAAAAGCAAACCATGAAATCTATCAGTGTTTAAGGTTTCAGTTCAACTCTGAAGACTATGGGTTAGGGCAGAGCAACTGTGTAATGCTTAGTAGAATTTAAAGGTCAACAAGCAAAATGTAGGAACTAGCCTAGTCCCCAGGTGCACTTTCTTTACAGAATATTATAACATTAGACACAGTGAGGCTCAAAACAGACTTGTCCACAGGCTAATCTGATAAAGGCATTTTTTCAATTAAGTTCCTTCTTCTAAGATGAACCTACTCATTTTAAATCATAATCATATGAAAAAAGGATATTATACTTAAGATATTACAAAGAATAACTAACCATGTACTTGAGATTGTGGGTTTTGTTTTTGCTTTTGCTTCATTTGAAACAAGATCTTCTATAGCATATGCTGTCACCAAACTAAATATGTGGAGAAGATAGCCTAAAACCAGACACACACTGGGGATGTTGGTTCTTACCATCCATATAGATATTTGGATGAGAAGTGCTAACCATGCATCCCAAGATGCACTGACTCCTGAGTCTTTCTGGTGGAATGGGTGTGTGTCTGTTCCATGTCCACGTGTATATCCTTTATTGGAGTACTTCGAGAAAGCTCAGTACTGGTCCTCATCTCTGCATCATCATTATGGAAGACATATGTCACAGAAGAAGAGAGGCAGAGAGGGAGAAATTAGAGGGACAGTGTGTGACCCAGAATTCAGGAAATATGACTTATATATGTTTTCCTGGTGCTTCTCACATTGCCCATTATGTGGCATAATATTGTGTGAGTCACCTCTTTCAGCTTTTCTATAAGAACCATGATTGGAGGATTGTTTCCCTAATGGTGAATTTAGAGGCATCAAAGCAACTTTCCATGTAGCAACAGGACAATTCTTCCACCAAGATAATATGTTTCTTCCCCCACATCTACTCAGCAAACATTCATTCATTTTCCATTTTAAAGCATTACATATGAGTTGATGGAGATTGTAATGAAGACTTAAAAATTATTTTAAGTCCTCTTCCAGGTAATGATATTTCAAGCCCTCACTCTTACAACCAAAACAAACTGTATGCCTTATATTAGCACAGGTGTAGCAACCACCAGAGGAAAGAGGATCTGGATATACCTAAAAGAATGATTTCTAGAAACTGATAAAACATTCAGCCTTTCACAGTCCACTGACAGCTAGCCAGGAAATATGACAAAATATATGAGAGAATGAACAAAATTTTATGGTGCCTTTTGCTAGTGCTGATTCAAATGGAAGAATAAGGAAGAAGTTGTGACAGACTGAATTAAGGAAGATTGAAACTATTTCTTTGGAAAGGCACAAATAGGAACATAGAGATGTCCCAAGCCACACCCCAGATCTCTTCAGGCTGTTGGAATTAGTATCTTAAACCATGCTTAGAGAAAGATCCAGGATAACACTTTGTCATGATTTCAACTTTCAGCAAAGGAAGTTTCTGACGCCCTTCACTCATTTCAGTTAGGTTTCTGATGCTGCAACAAACACTGACAAGAAAAAATTTATTTGGAAAAAGGGTGTATTTAGCTCAGGTCACAACATGTCATGGAGAACAACTAAGGCAGGAATTCCTAGAGGCAAGAACTAAAACAGAACCACTGAGGGATTTTGTGTATTGTCTTACACTCCATGATTTTCTCACCTCATTTTCGTATATACCCTAGGACCACCTGCTCAGAAGCAGCATTATCTAATAAGTTGGGCCCTCCCACACTAATCATTGTTAAGCAAAAAAAAAAAACAAAAAACAAAACAAAAAAAAAAAACAAAACGAAAAAAACAAAACAAACAAACAAACAAACAAAAAACAAGAACAAACAAAAAATAGACTTGTCCACATGCTGATCTGATAAAGGTATTTTTTTCAATTAAGTTCCTTCTTCCCAGATGAACCTATCTTGTGTCAAACTGACAAAAACAAAACAAAGCAAACCAACAAAACAAACAAACAAACAAAAAAACCAAGCAGGACATCTCTTTTCTGACTATTAACCAGACAGATTGTAGGACACATTATCTGATGCCAAGGGATCAGGAAGGCTCCAATATCAAGAGATTAAGCTCTAGTTCAGCTTAGCAGGTGGCACAAGAGAATAAAGACATGATACTAATTTAAAACGATAGTAACAAGTTTTGAATATCATTGGGATATATCTAAGGTCAAGGCATATCATGTGCCTGCTTTGTGTGTGTGTGTGTGTGTGTGTGTGTGTGTGTGTGTGTGTGTGTGTGTGTGTGTGTGTATGTGTATATGTATGTTCTCTGTGTGTCCTGTGTACTAGACTTGACTTCATTAATTCAGCCTCTTTGTGTAACATACATTTAATGAATCAGATCACAGACACAAAATGAAATCACCAGCACAGGAATAATAAAAATCTCCAGTGCTAGTCATCAAGGGCTCATTAAAGACACGAAGCTGCAAACATCACATACTCAAAATCTAATGCAAAACATGTAACAAAGTCTGCATAAAACCAAGATATATACTCTTTTTATAGAGATAACAACACATTCAGTGTTCAAAACAAAGTAAGATTACCAGACATACTTTCTTAACATCTGATATGATATATTATTTAGAAATTGTGGTTGCCAAGGCAAAAAATGCCCACCAGCCTTTCATTAAACCCAAATTGAACATTGCATATTTGAAAAACAAATGAATATTCTCTGGGCTCTTGGATCACTAATACAGATTAATGATAATAATTTAACTTTCTACTTTAAAATAGTTATGACTTACAAGAAGGCGCATCTATTTTTCAAAGCCATCATTTATGTATGGTACCCAAGTTTCTCTTGAAGTGACATGCATAACTAGGGTGCATTATCAGACGAACATCATGAGCAGTACGCCGCTGTTAACTGGTCTCCAGAAGTTCTGGGTTCCATCAAGTTTTGAATAAAATTAACTTTTGTATATTTCTTCTGCTAACTTTTCTTTTTGCAGATCTGTGTGCCAAACTTTCCACTTACCAGAACTAAATGCAAAGGTTAAAAGTTAGCTTTAAAAAAAAAAAGTAATCAATGCATTATAGACAAAAATGTGAGTTTCTAGCTATAGAACTGGCTCTTTGCAAAGCAGTGACAAATACTCATCTTAACAAATTCAACTTTTAAAATAAGATAAGTCTTTTGTGCTCTTATATGCTGAAGGACCAGAACAATGAACTAGCTCCAGGACCGTGGGAGAGAACACTAAGTTATTTTTTGACTTAGCAGCTGCTTATTGAATAGTTTTTTGAGCAAAAACTACACTAGACAATCTAAAGGATCAGAACATAAATAATTCCCCAGTCACTGAGAGCCTGGTGGAATATAGAAGCAGAAATATATCTGTGAAAAAAATAAAATACACTGAAATGATAGGGAGCTAAGAAGTGGTCTTGATGCTAAAGAGGCATGAGAAAGCTGGATTTTGGGCTGTGGAGAGTCTGTCTTGCAATAATCTTCTCTATAAAGGACCAAAGAAGCTTGAAATAGACATCTAATATAGTACTTTTACTCAAATGCTCTCTGACACTCTATTCTAGGCCTATCATACCATCTCTGTTAGTTTTATCACACAAATTTACAAAACAATCTAAGCCACCTACTTTGAGATGAATCAGTGGGTAAAGGTACTTCCACCAAACTTCATGACCAACATGGTAGGAGAGCCAACTCTGGCAAACTGTCCTTAGACATCCACATTTATGACATGGCATATATACATGCTCACACACACTCTTACACACACACTCAAACACACTACAGACACAAATAAGTAAATAATGAAAAAAGTGAAAAGGAAGAAGAAACAATGGTAACTTAAGTAAGTTTTGCTGTATTCTTCCTTTAGTAGTTGCTAAGTGGTTGGTTCATTAGCGCTTCCTGTCCTGACTAGCTGTGTACAGAGCCTAATGAGCAGCTCTGTGAATGTCTTGGGGATGCTAACTTTCATGTGCATTACAGTTGACTATTAGGACAAAGCTGACACAAAACACTAAGGACACGCTCCACAGAAGCCAAGAAAGCAAACGGAAATTGGAGTGTCCTCTCTGTAGCTTGTAATTACTGCTTCATGTCTCACTTGCCTCAAGTGATTTGGTCTTTATTTAAGAGAAAAGTAAAGTGGAGTGGTGAATACTTTTTACTCAGTATTAGTACTGTTGATTTTATCCAGAAGTGTAATTTATATGAAATTTAAGAAGGAAGTCCTGGAACTAATTAAGTTGTTGCTTAGCTTAAAAAAGTTTTTATTTGGGCAGTGGATCTTTATTGTGGTTCTTTTAATTCATATCATCTTTGAGTATCATTGTTTATCTATTAAATATAAGAAATAATAATAATAGCTTATATCTTAAGGTAAGCTACTATCATGAGATATAAATATCAGTGTTTCAATGGCTTATGAAAATAAAACATTTCTTGTTTCTTCTGAAACCCATGGATGTTTCAGGATGGACGGCTGCGCTGAAAGTGGTATCCTTTTATTTTGTGGTTCAATCATTTTCAGCATAGAGATCAAATAGCTCCATTGTATGTGTGGACATGGGTGTTTTCATGTATGTGTATATGTATGTGTTGGAAAAAGGAGTCTGGCCATATGGATATTAACCAAATTGAAAAATGGAATTGAAAGCAACTGTGACAAACAAACCTGGGAAACACATGAGCCCACCCTAATGTAGGAATGGCCAAATGTGGCTATGCTACATTGGTCTGATGTTAGTTGTGTAGCTATAGGTAATAGCCAGATCAATGTGACAAGTGAGAGAATAAACAGAGACTGCATTTGACTGTCTGATCAACCTAGTCAGTGTTTTAAATTAGAAAATTGTTGGGGAACTGAAATGGATTACAGCATGGGAACCCTTAAAAGGCCCTGCAAGTGAACATGTTTATATGTGTTACTTTTTCATTTTCTCAAGTGACAGCTTTCATCAGGACCATTTTCTTTCTCTAAAAATAGTGGACAAGTTTTGACTGCCATTTTCAAAATTTCATTACATTTTTATTACTTTTTAAGTTTTCATACAATAATTTTTGATTATATTTTCCCTTCCCTCAAGTTCTTCCAGATTTACCTACCTCCTTACTCCCACCCAACTTTATGCTATTTCTCTCTCAAGACAAAATAAAACAAAACAATAAAACCTAAAAAAAAAAAAAAAACCAAGAAAACAGAACAGAAACCAAAAGGACAGAAAACAACAAATCAGAACAATAACAACAAAGCCACTTGATGAAACAGTTGATTTTTGTGTTGGCCAGCTGCTCATGTTGGCCCCAGAATGTGACTGATATACCCATTGTCATTTACAGTGGAGAAAACCTATTTTCCCTCTACTAGCAGCCATCAATTGCAAATGTCTTCTTGTTTAGGGTGGGGCTTTGTGCCCACTTCTTCTTCTGGATGGGATTTTGTCTGGCTTGAATTTGTGAATGGCTTGTCTATGCTGACACAGTCTTTGTGAGTTATGGGTATCAATTCTGTTGTGTCAGAAAGACAATACTCCCTTATAGTCATTCACCACCTTAGATTACTACAATTTATCTTTTTCATTTTCTATGTATAACCTTGACCCTTGAGGGGAGGAGTCTGATATAAATCCTCCACATAAAGGCAGATACACTGAATCTAATAGAAGAGAAAGTGGGAAAGAGCCTCCAACTCATTGGCACAGGGAAATTTCCTGTATAGAACACCAATGGCTCAGGCTCTAAGATCAACAGTTGAAAAATGGAACCTCATGAAACTGAAAAGCTGTATGGCAAAGGACATAGTCAATAGGACAAATCGGCAATCTACAGGTTGGGAAAAAACTTCACCAACACCACATCTGATACAGGGCTAATATCCAAAATATATAAAGAACTCAAGAAGCTAATCTCCAGAAAACCCAAACAACCCAATCAAAAAATGGGGTATAGAGCTAAACAGAGAATTCACAACATAGGAATCTCAAATGGCTGATGAGCACTTAGAGAAATGTTTAAAGTACTTAGTCATCAGGGATATGCAAATAAAAATGATCCTAAGATTCCACCATACACCAATCAGAATGGCTAAGATCAAAACCTTAGGTGACAGCACATGTTGGCAAGGATGTGGAGAAAGAGGAATACTCCATTGCTAGTGGGATTGCAAACTGACAGACACTTTGGGAATCGATCTGGGGTTGGAGGTGGGGTTACCAGAGACTGAGAGGTGAGATACTCTCAGAACTCAAAGGGAGGGACCTTAGATGAAATGTGTAGGAGTGGGGAAAGGGAACTAATTTAGAGTCCACCTCCAGTAGAAAGACAGGGCACCAGGTGGAGTGGTGAGTTGCCATCCCACAGTCAAAAATTCTGACCCAGAAATGTTCCTGTCTAAAAGAACTTTAGGGACAAAAATGGAGAAGAGACTGAGGGAAAGGTGGTCCATTGACTGGCCCTGTTGCGGGAAATATTAAAAAAAAGGAATGTCCAGCATGTTCCCGCGCTATTCCCTGGTTCTCTCAGGCTGGCCAGCCATGCACTGGCAGGCAATGGCTGTCCTGTTTTTATTTTATGGAGCTCTGAGTCAGAGCTCCATGATCTCTCCACCCAGCTCACTAGGCTTCCACTGGTGCTTCAATACCCTCATGGCTTCTGTGGTGTACATCAGTCAAACCCATACTTTGCCACTGTATCTTTCTCTCTGGAACCCAGATGAACTGCTGCATGAAGGAAAACACAACACAAACTTAGCTCAGAAACAATAGTAACTCAATCTCTGCATGCAACAACTAAAACCTAATCTTGTAAGTCTTAACAAAATCTGATTCCTCTGGTGGCAAATCCTTGCAGATCTGCCAGGATACCAGGAGACACTAGCAGCTACATATTACCTATCTGCTGTCCCCATTCCAAAAGGCCCCTCTCTCTCTTCTGCTTTCTCTCTTCCACCTTCCAATCCAGAAGTCCCTTCTCCATGCTCCATGACTAGTGATTGGCTCCTTTATTCATTAGGGGATTGGTTCACAAGACATCACATGTGTAACTCATTCCTTGTCTGAAGCCCCTCCCAGGATGGCAGAATTAGCAGAATACAAAAAGTCCCAGGGCTATCCAAAACAGGCCCAATTTGGGTTCATCTCAAGGGGAGGCTCTAAGGCCTGATACTATTACTGATGCTATGGTGTGCTTACAGACAGGAGCCTAGCATTTGAGAGGCCCAGCAAGCAGCTGACTGAGATAGACTCAGATACTTACACCCAACTATTGGACTGAAATTGGGGACCTCTGTGGTCGAGTTAGGGAAAGGCTAGAAAAAGCTGAGGAAGAGGGCAACCCCATAGAAAGACAAGCATCTCAACTAATCCAGAGCCCTGAGATCTCTCAGATACTAAGCCACCAACCAGTCAGCATACAAGAGCTGTCTGAGTCCCCAGACTGTCAGTTCTGGCCGCAGTAGGAGAAGATGTACCTAACCCTGGAGAGACTTGAGGCCCCAGGGTGTAGGGGGAATATGATAAGGAGCTGTGTGAGGGTGGACAAGGAGGGGAATAATGACTGGACTCCAACAAAAGTAATAAAAAATGGGGCCTATATACTGGCCAGGCAGTGGTGGAGCACATCTCTAATCCCAGGATTTATAAGCAGAAACAGGCAGATCTCTAAATTTGAGGCCTGATTGGTCTACAGAGCAATTTCAAAACAGCAAGGGCTACACAGAGAAATCCTTTCTTGAAAAACATCAAAATATATGGGGTATAGAATTAAGCAGAGATTTCTTAAAAGAGAAAATACAAATGGCTAAGAATAATTACTTTTTTTAATGTTCAACATTCTTAGTTATCAGGAGTTGCAATTTAAAACTATTTTGATATTTTACTGCAGTAAGAATCATTAAGATTAATAAAACAAGTGATGGATGATACTGTTGAGGGTTTGAGGAAATGGGAATACTTATTGATTGTTGGCAGCTACTATGGAAAATAGTGTGTCAATTCCTTAGGAAGCTGAGAATTTATCTACCTCAAGATCCAGCTATACCAATCTTGGGCATATATCCAAAATATTCTTGATCTTACTATGAAGATACTTGGCCAACCACATTCATTTATTTGTATTTATAATATTCAGAAATTGGAAATAGCATAGATCTCCATCAACTAACAAAGAGATATGAAAATGTAGTACATTTACACAACGGAATATTATCCAGCTGTGAAGAAAATGAAATTAGGAAATGGGCAAACAAATTAATGGACTAGAAACATCATCTTGAGTGAGGTTTTCCAGGCGTATGGAAAGACAAATTCTGTATGCTTTCTTCTATAATCCACTCTAAACCCTTGGATTCCTATGGACATACTTGTGAATTGGTTGGAATGCAGGAGAACTAATTATTGATCACATCATTGCAAGTTATTATTGGCCAGCACTAACCTAAGAGCTGAGCTCTTTGATTTTCAGGGAGATGTGTGCACATGGGTCAAATTAAAGATGTCATAACACATTTAGATAGTCCTATGAGTAGAAAGCCAGAATAATATGAATTCTTCAACAGCACCTGACTACTAGGATATAAACATCTATCACCACATGGAGCTTTTGATCAATGTTTTGATTCTTACTTGGGTTGTTTTCTGTCCTCTCTGCATTCTGAGCCTAACAGGGACCAGAAGAAAGAGAGTATAATTTTTGATTTACATCTACAAATATTTAACATATCATAGCCTTTCACACAACTGCTATAAATATTTCTGAACTCTCTTTCTCCATGGTATAACAGTTAAAAATAGATTTATAATCAAACAGTACTCAGCCTCCAACCTTTTTCTGTGCAGTGGAGGAGTTATATCTACCTTAGATATCTACAGTTGATATAAAGTGATGTAAAAAACAAACTGAACATGACGATCCACTCCTGGTAGGTCTACTGCTGTCCATGGAAGTGACAGACGGTTCTTTGGATAAGCTTTCCAATAAAAAAAATGGATTTGGGAATTAAATAACTGAGAAATATGTGAAATTATTATGATTTAAAATAGTTTCTGGTGGTTCCATTGGTAAAGTGTCTCCCCTGAATGCATGAGAACTTGGAATCAGATCCTTGGCACCCACAGAAAATCCAGGTGTGGGTGTGCATATCTATAACTGTGGTCAGATAGAAATAAGAGGACTTCTGGAGCTTATGAACCAGCCATTTGAGGTAATCAGTGAACTTTGAGTTCAGTAATAGTCCCATCTACAAGATAAAATGGAACGCAATTGTGGAGGTCATCTGATGTAAACTCTAGTCTCATGTGCCTGAGCTTGTATGAGCACGTACGTGCACATGCGCGCGCACGCGCACACACACACACACACACTGCTTCACATGCATATAATAATACAACATATAAATACACACACACACACACAGAAAGAGAGAGAGAGAGAGAGAGAGAGAGAGAGAGAGAGAGAGAGAGAGAGAGAGAATGAAAAATAGTTGTTCACCAAGTTAAGGCAATCCATGACTTTCTATCTTTGCACTCATTTCCAAAATCCTAGCACATTGACAAAGCACCATAAGAAACTGTTTGTGCATAGGCTAACAATCAAGAGATTGTAAGAGACTGAGATTAAGTAATTATATTTTTTTCCTGAAGAAAGATAAAGAATACAGACAGAAGAAACTATCATTAGTCCTGAGTGTGGGAGGCAAGCACGAAAGCAGCCTATTTTTGCTAATATTTTTGTTTGTGGGAAGTGAATATTCATTAGCATCTTCTCTAGATAACTCATTGCACTGGATCTTGCAGAACAGCTGCAGTACAGAATTCTTTGCCATCCTGACCTAAGCATGAGTGGCCATTATCAACTAGAGTGCTGTTAAATTGGCAGAAACTTGAGCACTAGTGTAAGAGTCCTTAGCCCACTGGGGAGAGCTAAAAATGTGGAGCAAAGTTTTCACTCTCAGCTTCAGCATTACACGCATTCCTAAAAGGAATTTCTCTTAACTCTGAGGAAGCAGCCTTTTGCATAAAACACGTCATTGTTTGCATGCCATCTGGGAGAGCATCACTCATCACCTAACTTTCGACATCATAAATTTTGGCAAGAGCATTGTAAGTCAGATTATTTTTGTAGCAGAACTAAAATAGTGTGAGAAGTTGTTTCTAATCGTGCTGGTTACAGAACCTCAACTGGAGAATAATCTCCATTAGGGTGGCCTTGTGGACATGTCTGTGGGCATTTTCTTAATTGCTAATTTATGTAGGAGGATCCAGATTGCTGTGGGCAGTGCCATTCTGAAACAGTGGAAGCAAGTCAACCAGCAGCATTACTCCATGATTCTGCTTCAGTTCCTGCCTCCAGGTTCTGGCCTTTGATGATAGACAATAACGAGAAGCCAAGTTAATCCTTTCCTCCTTCCGTGGCTTTATCACATCTGCAGAAAGCAAATTAGGATAAGATTAGAAATTGGTGCTGGTAAAATTAAGGAGCTGTTATGATGGGCAGGACCTTTTATTTTTATTTTTTCTTTAGACTGCTTTGTGTGAAGAGTGTTGAAGAATTTGGAACGTTGAGTAGGAAGAGCCACTGAGTGCTCAGAGTTTAATGAGTTGCTATGAAAAACTTGAAGACAATGGTCAGAGAACGAGAGATGATGGAAGTTGAGCTTGTGAATTTTCAAGGAAAGTGCTCCAGAGGGTTCAAGACTGCATCTCTAGGTGGCAGAGGAACTTGGTAATGCATACTGGTTTGGTGGCAAGTAAGCTGTAGAATTGAAGAAGTCATGGAAATCACTAAAAATTCAGGAAAGTCCATTGGTGAAAATGAATGCTCAGTATCTGTAGAGATCCTAGTATGCTGGAGATGTCAGGACCATGAGATGACCAGACATGACAGAAGTGGGTTTGCAGTGGAGTTGGTCTCAGCCAAGCAAACTCTATTCTACATGTAACACAGTCAAAGACTTGGAAATATCCAAGCCGTTAGAGCCATGAAAACTATGAGTGAGTTTCAGATATCTGACATTGAAGTACATTGTTTTTATTTATACTTCTGGATGTTGGTTTTCTTCAATTTAATTGTAACAGTAACTTGATTATTTCCTCTAAGAATAAGAAGCATATAACGTTATTTTTATTTTACTAGAGCACACAGTTGAGAGACATTGGATTTTACAGGGACATTAGATTTTTACAGATTGTGGGACTTTAAGGTTACATTAGGTTCTATATTATGACATTATTATGAGAATTATTATAAACAAGAAAGAAAAGGTTGTAACTGAATAGTGATTCGATAGTGTGTGAAGCTGATAAGGGGTCAATGTGCTGGTTAGGTTTTGTCAAGTTGGCACAAACTAGAGTCACTTTATAAGTGGGAACTTCCATTGAGGCATTTCCTCCATTAGTCTGGCCCGAGGACTTGAGACATTTTCATCATTGTTAATTAATGCAGGAGAGAATGAACTACTGAGTTCAGTGCCATCTTTAAGCAACTGGGCCTGGGATTGTACAAGAGACTATGTCTGAATACGTAAAGGAAGCAAGTCAGGAAATGGCATTGCCTGTGGTTTTCTTATGTTCCTGCCACCATTCTGGCCATGAGTCTCTCCCCTGGTTTTCCTTGACAATCAACTATGAACTTTATAAGCCAAAGAAACCCTTTTTTTCCTGCCAGGTTGCTTTTGGTCAGTGTTTAATTACAGAAGCAAAGAAGCAAACTAGGATATGAGCTTGACAGAGCATGGAGAGGATGAAAGACTGTTTTCTATCTTCTTTCAATATGTGTGTAAGAGATCTTCTGAAGCTGATTTGATTCCTGGAAACAGTATTTGAAGAGGCCTTTTGGATAAATTAGAAAAAGAAATTGAGGCATAAGAAAAATAAATGTAATCAATAAAAATTAAATAGGGGTTGGGGAGCTTGTTTAGTTGATGAAGTATTTGCCATGCAAGTCTGAGGACCAAGTCTGGATTCCCAGCATCCACCTATAATTTCAGCTCCATGAAGGCACAGATTGATGAATTCCAGGAGCTCACTGAACAGCTAGTCTTGTTGAGTAAGTAAGCTCCAGGTTTAGTGAGAGACTTTGATTCAAAAATAAGTTGGAGAAAAACTGGGAAAGAGACCTGATGTCAATATCTGGCCTCTACAGCCATATGCACATGTGCATACACACATAAACATGCACACACACACACACACACACACACACACACACACACACACACCATAAAATAGTCAAATTAAAGGAAGATTCTGTTGTAATAATTTCATAGAGCAGAGGCTAACAAGTTTTGTCTTTGTTCTTTTGGTGAGCCAAAAGTACTTGGCTCCCATGGAGTCTGATCATATTGACATAAGGGATTAGACTCGGTATATCCTAAAGTGATAGAGGGAGTGATAGATACAGGTTGGCCATGTTCTGTTCTCTTTCTCCGGCCTTTCCTGGTGCTAGTCTCTTAAAGGTTTGGAAGACCCTGAAATAAACTCCGTAGTAGTCTAGTCTGCACAGAAAGCAAGATAGGTTGCCTACTTGTTTTTAAATCCCTTTTATGCAAGTTTCAGTCCTCTGCACACAGCATGATGTCTCTTGTTTCACAATGTCCTTATTTGAATATAACTTATATTTGTCCTCTATCTAAACTCCTATTCAAATTACCTCACCTCATCCTAAAAACACCATGTCACAATACAATGTAAATAATTTATAGATCTTCATAGATTTCCATTTTAATGTTTTCTGCAATGAATAAATGCACAAAGAATGGTATTATATTTTTAATGGTGAAAATAAGATAAGTATTGTTGCCAGTGATTTGGGTAGAACTAACAAAATATTTTCTTATTAACTAGAATAAGATAATAGTTTAGGGATATCTTAGTTCAGTGTCTTAAATTTTGAAGTGAATTCCCTTGAAAATCAATGACAATTGTGCTGTTTCAGGTCAGAAGAGTATCACAATAGCAGCCAGAGTGCTTATTCAGAAACATCCGCAACCAGCATCTGATCTGACACCACTGACCTAGGCCGTCCAGCTATTGTCTCATCGGGACCCCTGTCTCTGTTCTGTGTTCATATAGCACACACTGGAAAGACCCAGGGATGTCTGCCTTAGGGCTTTTCTGATCCAACATTCATATCTGAATCTCTCTCTGCTTTGTCTGCTCCAAAGATTATTATTCATTGTTTCTAATTGCTCCATTTCTGGGTCTGTTCATAAATACACACCATCAGAACATTTTCAAAAGATCTGTCACAGGATTGTCTCTAGTTTTTGTGCTTTTAAATGTAAAAACCCCCCAAAGAATTGGCAGCAACTCAAAATAATGATTATGTAAATGAAAGGGGGTCTTGCTTTTTAAATAAATAAAGGCAAAGCTATTTAGAACAAGGACCCCTCCTCTTCCACTAAGTAAGGGCTACACTCCATTTCTTCATCTCTCCTCTCTTCATCTCTTCTAAATCCTAGGGACCATACTTCTAGAATATTCTACAGAAGACCATTAGTGGCCAATTGCCCTTCTATATGTTCCTTTATTATTATAATACTCAAGCTATTTACTCTTTGTTTTTCTGGCTCTTGTGTTGAACCACTGAACGTGTGTGTGTGTGTGTGTGTGTGTGTGTGTGTGTGTGTGTGTGTGTGTATTTCAATATAAATTCTGGTTGGAACAAAAAAAAAAAAAAAAAAAAAAAAAAAAAAAAAAAAAGAAGAAAAAGCCCTCCAGATATTATAATAAACACGCACACAGTGGAAGGAAAAAAATCTATCTCCATTGAGCTTAACAATCAGGAGGGCCGAAATTACCTCTTATTAACATTTATTTTACAAAAGAGGCAGGGTATAATTTGGTGATAGATTCAGATTTGGAGAGCAGCTATAATCAGCCCTGAAGGCTTCTGCCTGAAGGACATGGCTGCTATTTTTTGTAATTATATTTCTCTGCCCCTATTCCACACCCCCATCTGTAAGAGTCTTTCACTCCTGCCTCTGATGGCTGTCTGGATTTCTCCCCTTCAACCCCTTTTCTTTCCTTAGCAGCCCCTTTCTCTCTCTTTCTCTCTCTAGCTTCCCCCTCATCGCCACCCCCCACCCCAATGCAGTTTCTCGCAATAGCCTAGGCAGGTTTTAAGATTAGAAGAAAGCCTGTTGGTGGAGATGGGGGATGGCTGAATAGGAGCAGGAGGCCCCACTCCTTTGGCAAACAAGGCTCTGGGAACTTGTCCAACTGGGGAGAACATGTGCTGGGCCACTGAATAGGCAAGCAGCAGGTCGGCCCATATGTCAGCCTGTGCCACAAAGACACCCTTGCATATCTACCGTAACAAACAGGATTACCAGAGACAATTAATCTGGCTCGCTTTATCAAAATGGAGTGATGACCTTTGACCTCTCTCCTCAGTGTGCAGCAGATGCCACGCTCCAACCTCAATAGGCCTGGAGCACTCCCTTTCTCTTTTCTGTAAGGCATCCAAGGCCTGAATCAGTCTGGCGGAGACTAACTGCAGACTGTGGAGGGGAAGTGGCACATGCAGCAGGCTGAGTCCACATTTCCTTCCAAGACTCAGAAAAGGCAGCTTCGTATTCTTAGCTTCAGTGGATGGAAGAAGAAACATTTCCCTTTTAAATGCGGTTCGTTCTTGTTGTTTGGAGGCCGCATCTTGCTGATATGGAAGAAGGGACTTTGTAGTTAGAGCACTGTGTGGAGCACTAGTGGATATTAGTGAGATTGTGCTAATGAAAGAAGGCATGTCCATGGCTAAGGATTAGTAGATTTTATAATAGATTTTATGTATGGCACCGTTTGTGGCAGCTTACAGCAGCCATTACGATGCCACAGGAAAGTGGCCAAGGCTTCGGGAGGGGGAAACTTTTCAATTAAGACTCGGTCAAGCCCTTTCCTAGAACTTACCAATCTATCTTCATTTGTAGAGCTTGTACCTTTGTATGTGCGACAGACACTAAGAAGCTGAAATTTATTCTTATATTTGTCAAAGTCATTCTTCACACTGTTTAGCTTGGTTTGTAAAGGAGAACCCCTTTTAGAAAGGAAATGGTGGGAGTTTGGAAAGTTTCAGAGGACAGTCAGGAAAGAGAGACCTTTGGCCACATCTCTACCTCCTGGGAAGAGGAGGCTGTTGCTGAATATGGAGGCCAGGATTGTTCTGAATTGTTGGCACTGCAGTTTGTTGGCTGTGTCTCACCCACAGGAAAGGCTGCCACATGCTTATGAAAGAGCAAGACAGAGAATAATAGGTGACTCAAAACGGTTCACCTTTGTGGACCTTGCTGAAGTATTTGAACTTCTTAGCTCAGATCCCAGAAGCCTTTCTCTAGAAAGTAACTGGATAGGAATTCAGGTTTGTGTCAGGATCACTGAATAATCCTCCAGCACCACTGGGACAGAGAGAAGTCAGAAGAAATAGAAATAGAATAGGATTCTTTCCGGGGCTCAAAATCTTTTCTCTTGGAATTGACCTTGTGTCTGCCCGATCACCATATTCTACATGATCTTTATGCATTCTGACTTCCTACAACTGCTGCTGCTATTGAATGAGAGAAGGAAAAGCACGCACTGAGTCTCACTGAAGGTTTCTTCTTAACTGCATGAGCTATCTAGGTCCTAAAAGCCAGCTCAGTGTGTGCATCTTTTTCCTTAGTAGCAGAGCTTGGATTGCATAAGGTCTGCCTTGCCCAGTCAAACTTTGGAGTCAGACTTTTCTCCTGGATGTGACTTACAGAGAGTCCTTGCATTCCTGCCTTGAGCTCTGATTAATAGTCTTCACACACGTTCTTCAGATCATATCATTAAAGGTTCAGTGGAAGATTTCAAAGCAAAACTGGATGTGGTGGTACAAACCTTAAATCTCATCACTAGGAGACAGAGGCAGGCATATTTCTGTGATTTCAAGGCCAGTCTATTATACATAGTGAATCTCAGGTTAGCCAGGGTTGTTAGTCTATAGAGTGAGATCCCATGTCCAAAAATGGGGGGGTTTTAAAACAGGTTCTGAAGTTCTCCTGTGTGTGGCTGTCTGAGAACAGAGGGTTATATGGATCGCATTTTATGTCAGGTGACACAGTTGATTGGAAATTGTTAGAAGACAGAAATTATTGTTAAAACACACACACACACACACACACACACACACACACACACACACACACACACGCATATTCAGTGGGAAGTTGTACTTGCTTGTGCTTGACATGAGAAATCTGAACATGCAAACTCTTGCCAGAAGGCATGGGATCCTAGCAGGGAACTGTGGAAATTATATTCAAGGACACTGCTGCAGACTTAGACCTGGTTGAGGTTTGCAAAGCCAAGGTCACTTTCTCTGTCTAGAAAACTTCAGCTGTCTGACTTTGGGACATGAACCCATGAAAACTGTAGAGACTCTGTCACCTCTGATGACATCATTTTGAACAGAACTGGGGAAGGGCTTCCACTCTGCATAGGAATCTCAGATTCCATATTATAATACTCAGATAGTCATTGTCTCTGAGCATGCCCCAGCCCCCCCAAAATACCCATGAAAGTCTGACTTACACATTTATATTGAAAATTAGCCAATAATAAATTAATTATTAAATAATAAATTAATTAAGGAACCTAAACTCTCCGAAGTCCTTAAGACGAATTCCAAGTAACATTAGACATCTGTCCTGTTCCCCACTATTAGGAGATGAAGAGGTGTTTCCAGAGCAGTGCTCCTAAAGGGAAACAGAGCAAGTGAAGACACCCCAGGGTGCTACTATCTGTGCTAGCAAGGGCAATTGGCAGAGTGAGTGATTTCTATAGATTTCAAATTAGGGTGAGTCTTTATATTTCTGTTAGTTTCTTGACTCTTATAATGAATCATAAAATCAACTTGTTTTGCTGCTTGAGACTGAAAAGGTTTGAGGATTATCATAGATACATAAAGCATAGAATTATCAAGGAATACAATTTACTGAACCAGGAGGTTTTGTCTTGGATTATTTCACATACAAACTACACTGATTTACTAAACAATTTTGGTCAGCAGCCGGTCTGAGGCAACTCAGCACACTTAGACTCATGTGTCTCCATGGGGATGAGGTGAGCATATGTCGGACATTTAAAAGCTCCTAGGTAAACTTCATTCTGAAGAGCTGTGTAACTGTGCTAAAATGAAGTCCTTTGTAGGGAAAAGAGAGGAGTAGCATCTCAGGCTGGCAAGCTGTAGATTGCTGGAATCCTTAAGGGACCAAAGACTGCTTAGTATAGGATTCATGCCTTGGAGGGTAATTGTCTTAACTTCCCAGTGAGGCCTAAGCTAAAACTTCAGGGTGTTCCCAAAGCGAAAGAACAAAGTAGGGGCTCAATTCTTTCCTGGGTATGGATGCAGATCTTGTATTAGACTGTCTTTTGTCCTGTGAATGTCTCTGTTGAGTATATGTAGAGTCTAAAAATATAGCTCATTGATTAAGAGCATGCACTGCTCTTATAGACGATCCAAACTGAATTCCTAGCACCAATATTAGGTGTCTCACAGTAACTTGTAAATCCAACTCCAGTGTATGTGATTCCTTTGTCCTCCATGGGAATCTGCACTCTGCTCCCCCCTGTCTGTGTCTGTCTCTGTCTCTGTCTCTGTCTCTGTGTCTCTGTGTCTCTGTCTCTCTCTCTCTCTTTCTCTCTCCTCTCTCTCTCTCTCTCTCTCTCTCTCATACACACACTAAAAATAAGAATAAATCCTTTAAAACTGCACATGGAAATAAGCCTGACCCCTTGGCACACCAGAGAAAAAGTACAGAGGAATCATGTACTTTATATAACAATGTAAAGTTATTCTTCTCTCCTCCCTGTTTATTTACTCTTTCCTAAGTCTGTAGTTAAAACATTCATATCCCGTGAATGCTGCTGTTTAGATAATTCAATGCCAAAACCAATGAGCACGCTTTAGTGGGATGGAAGTAGCTGTCTCCTCAAATACTGTTGTACAAAAGATGAGCCTGTGGAGAATTTTGGGCAGGGTTCACATTTGACTTGACATATTTTGTATTGCAATACTGCAGGTAAGGATGAGTGTAAATTGTCAGAGTATGTAGGGCAACTGCACAAATGGCTTGCATTAGCAGTGCATGGGCTAAGCAGAAGGTGGCAGTAGCTTAACACTACCACACAGGCAGGAATGCCATGGCCAGGGTCTTTGGGTTATTGTCTACATTCCTGAGAGTTTACAGCTTCATGCTTTTGGAAGCAAGAAAGGACAACACAAGGTGCTGAGAGACTTACTTAGATAGGATACCATTGGATACTGAGGTTCTGTCAGTCGGTCATGGTACCAGCGGGAAACCAAGAGTCTTGGTGAAAGCATCTGCAAGCTCTCTGGAGATATCTTTCTTCCAGTCCTTAGTCAAAACCCTATTAAAGAAAGAAGAGAATCAAAATAAAAAGTAGGTAGGGATAGGCAGTTTCTGTTGGTCCTCATTCCAAAAGAGCCATCTGCAATGAATTCATACTGGAACCGCACTCTATTGGGAATAAGAAAATTGTGATCCAAGAAGAATCTGAAGCAGTACCCCTATGTTGATACTTCCCTGTTGAATTCGCTGGTAAACTCCCTGCTTCATCCCACAGAATTACAGAACACATCAGGCACAGGCTCCTTACTCCTAAACTGAAACAATAAATGCCTCTTCCTGCTAGTGTGGTATGCACTGTGAGTTTGGCTGTGTAAATCAAATTCACTAAATTTTATCTCTTGATCACTATCAATGCCACTCTTCTTACCAGTTTTCACCAATCTCTTAAGTGGCATGCATTAGCTAACTTGTCTCTCGAAGCACTTCAGAGGCAGACTAGGAAAAGGATGCTAATTTTTACTTTGTCATGAGGTCTAGTGAAGGTTGGTTAAGTGACTTAAATTACAGGTCATGATCAAGCCACTTCCTGTGTCTAAATCCATTTCCCCATTACTTTATGGAAAGAAAGATGGAGCTAAAGAGATGGAGATTCTCAGGTCCTTCCTAGTTCTAATATTTTTCAGCTCTTGTCATCTTGGACAACCTAAAGTATTATCAGCAGAAACCAAGGAGGAAAGAGATTCCATATTAATCTTAAAGGTAACTTGCTACAACAGACAATGGCTGTTTGTTATGTGTACACTGAACACTTGTGTCTAATAAGGAATAGAAGAATTGTTGAGACACAGGGCTCTTGTGAAACCCAACCACTGCCCAGAATCAACACACAGTGAAAACACTTCACAAAAGGCACATTGTCTAATCTCATGCAGAGCCAGAGTATTTTCAGATGTGTCATCAGGTACAATCTACTGCCATTACCTCGCTAGCTATGAGAGTACTTGTCTTGACATTAATCCTATCTGTGTGTGTCATAGAACAAGAGAAATGATCAATAATACTGTTTAAAATAAGGACTTTCAAAGGAGAACAGGCAAATACTAATGAAAGCCACTCAACTCGTAGTGCTTGCTAAGAAGTGGGGTGTTTTATTTATGGCAGTTGTTTTGATAACATGTCTGAAATTTCACAATGGTCTCATGAGTAAGAACCACATTTCGGACTTTTTTTCTACTTCACTTTTGTACATTTACCACACAAGAGGATTTGGCTTCAGGTGTGACCTCAGCTATGGTTAAGATCCTCCTAGAAGTCTCTTCTGCTGCCCAGGTATATTTTAATTGCCTCGTCTAATCCACTGTTGTATCTGTACTTGGTACCTTTAAGATAAATCTTTTTGCTACAATGCCAAGATCAGCCAGAGCTCCATTAACTTAGAGGTAAGAGAAATCCTTTTTTTCTAGAAATGTCAAAATAGAAGAGAGCAGAATGGGTTTGGTGAGACAGGATCTTTTTTTCAAGTAACTCTCCTGTCTACTCCAACCATCCCAGCCACCTCCTGTTTTTGCTGTAGATCCTTTGACATTTAAGAAATATGCATGCCAAGACTGCCAAAAATTCCTGCCAATATTCCAATTCATAACTATTTTTGTGACGTAAAGTTAAGTCACAATGGATAAGTAGTGACTAAGGCAGCAATGGTCATTTGTCAATGTGTCCTCTGCACATTTTTTCCACCTTGAACCTAGCAGGGTGGTGCCACACGTTTTTCTGCAGAAGTTGATATCATGATTAGAAGGGAGTGTGCTCAGAGTGTACTGGAGCACTAAAGAAATTCACTGACCCTATCTGTCCACTCTCCTTGGTGATCATTACATGGGAGAGAAATAGCTTTGATCTCCAAATCATAGCAATAGGACAGTTTAGAGTCAGGGAGCCCATGATATGATGGTGCTACTGACAAAGAAACTTCTATGCAGAATGTATTTCTTCTATAAATAGCCTTGGAATTTGATTTTTGCTGTTTGGTTATATTTTACCTAGGAGTATACTTTGTTCTTGCTGTATAATGTATGTCCTGTTTGCTGTTTTTAACCTTTGGAAAGTTTTTTGACCATTGTCCTGAGCATTTGTGATGCTTTACACTTTGTTTCATGTTTGTTACAATGGCATATATGTTTATACCTATATACCTATATATATAGCCTATAGGAATTCCATGTTTCTTGATTTCATTTTTTCCCATACCCTTCTGATGAGGAAGTTTCTACTCACCACACCCCAGACACACCATTTCTGTTTTCAACAATTCTCACTCTATTAAAGACCCGTCAAAGGCAGTCTTTGTTGTAGTCCCAGTTTTACTTGAATCTGAACATTATTTTGGAATTTTAAAACCAGAGTTTCCATGTCTTTTCTTGCATACTCTGTGTTTAGATATTGATTATTCCCTAAATCACAACTTTGGACATATGAATCAGATATTTAAATTGAACTATCCGATTATTTAAAAATCTATGTTATAGTTAAATGTAGTCATTACATTCCCTGTTTGGATCCTGCCTTTCTCATCTTATAATTCCATGTGAACAGCTGACATGACTCAAGTAATATAATTTAAGATGGGTAAATATTCATTTGAAAATATATATTCATCTAATGATGAGGGACATTTGTTTCATGTTTGCTGTAACATAAGCTTTAGAGGCAACAATATCTGTGACTTTCTCTCTTTATCTCTTCTTCTTACTTTACACTCTCCTCTAGTCTCTTGCTCAGAGGATGTGCACACACCAGAACTCAGAACTCTTCAAAATGTAGCCTGTTTGATGATACTGAAGTGTTTGTTCTGTTTGGTATAAGGAGGCAAGGGTCGTTCCATAATCCTATGACTTACTCCCTGTCTTCTTATGGGATAAACTCAGGCACATGACTTTGACCAGTGTTTAAGCCAGCATGCTTTTTTGTCCACCTTAACTGAAATACGATAATTTTAATTTATGTCTTTCCAAGCTAGTTGAATCCTCTCCTGAGTTTTTTGTTTCTTCAGTTATTTATTTGACCCTTAGCCAAGCCATAATTCTGTAAGGTTCTTGAATAGAACTTTTTTTCCTTCTACCACTAGGAGACCTTCTGGCAAAATCCTTTGTCTCAGAGTAGATTGTATTATGCAGAAGGATCTGAGCATATTTTATAATTATTCCCTTTCTCCACTACCAGATCCACAGGTGTTTTCTGTGAATCTTCCCAGAGCTGAAGAAAACAAAACTCACTAACTTCTAATATCTGATGGCACAAAGTAAACATTCTTATTCCAAAATGGAAGAATGTTGGCATTAAAAAGAAATAGAGGCACCAAAGCAAAAGCCATTTAACTGATTAAGAATTTATGTGATTTACAGTTTCAAGTTTGCACATGTTAGAAAAATCACAATAGAAGCACTTGAGACAACTGGTCACAGTACTACTATAGTCAAGAGTAGAAAGCAGGAAAGTAATTCCTGTATTCTAGTGCTCAGTTTGTTATCTTTAACTCTTATAAAATCCAGGATGCACTGCATAGAGAATTGTGCCAACCACAGTGGGCAAGTCTTTCTTAAGTTCAATTCATATAATCCTCTACAGGCATATTCTGAGGCCCAAGTAGTTCTAAATCTCATCAAGTAGAAAATAATATTGTCCAGCACATAAAGCTCATATAAGAGGCAGGCTCTCCAAAGACTCCAGTTCCCTGAAATTTATCATGGTAAATCTGTCTTCAGCAACCTACCAAAATTACCACACCTGTTTTAGCAGCCTTTCATCCACGTAAACAGACCTTGAATATCCTTTATTTGATGTATGCAATTACCCTAGGAAGCAATTTTGTCACTACAGTCTTCATGTAAAACACAACTTACGATAAGAATCATCCAATAGTTCCTAGTACTGAAGTTGGAAATCAACCTCAGGTAATCTGGGACTTAACTTTGTATTATTTCCCACTTTTTAAACTGAACACTTATTTTTTTGGTACAATATATTCTGATTATGGCTTTCTTTCCTTCAACTTCTCCCAGATTCTTCCCACATCCCTACCCACCCAGATCCACACTCTTTCTTTCTCTCTTTGAATAGAAAACAAATAGGCATTTAAAATAAAATAAAAACCAAACAAATTGTAATAGAACATACAAACAAATAAGCAAACAAAAGAACAAAATAAAAAGCACAAGAAACACATACAGATGCAGAGACACATAATCAAAACCCCAGAAATTCCATATGAGCAAAGACTTATGAGGTAAAAACAAATATCCACACAAAGCATAAGATTAAAACAAACTAATACTGCCCCCCCAAACCTCCCAAAATATTGATGAGTAATTTTATATTGACCATCTCTGGTGGGCATGGGGCCTGCACTTCAGTGTGGTTTGTATACCCAGTGAGAATCCATTGAAAAAAACACATTATTTTTTCTCATTTTTTCCTTTCCTCTCCTCTCCTCTCCTCTCCTCTCCTCTCCTCTCCTCTCCTCTCCTCTCCTCTCCTCTCCTCTCCTCTCCTCTCCTCTCCTCTCCTCTCCTCTCCTCTTTTCTTCTTTCTTTTTCTTTCTTTCTTTCTTTCTTTCTTTCTTTCTTTCTTTCTTT